>OZ026593.1:3118700-3588700 GCA_964020215.1 Aurelia sp. 3 sensu Dawson et al. (2005)
ATTTTTTGCTTATCAGCAATGTAAAAACCAAGTATATTTCAAAAGAAAGCGCTACGTTGCATGCAAAAATAGAGCAAAACTAGATGAAACGCTGGAATCCTTTCAAAATCTACTCGATCTTGACATGTCTGCAGAATAAATGAAAAGATGTTTTTGAGGCAACTACTCTTCGTTTGATTATCGGTTTCAGCCCGAAATATCGTGTAGGGACAAACTCATTTCAAAGTACCTGTCATTATACTATTATCTTTATTCGTTTCTAATTATTTTCGAGGGTTTCTGCAAAAGAAAACAAATCATCCAGTAAAGTCCTCGCCGTGACTTGTTGCTGATATTGTCAACAACTTTGGCACGTCTAGCAACGAGGAAGAATGTGCGAATGACTTGGAAAGGGATAAAAGAAACATTGGCCAACACTGATGCCTAGCTAGGCCAGGTAGTCACCAGTATCATTATCAACATCTAAACGACGAGGAATATATATGTACAAATGTTACATAAGACATAGTATACATAATTTAAAAACAGATATCTAAAAACATTTTATTATAAAAGCCTAAATTCGAAATAAGATCATGGCAAGTTGTTAAAAACATAAATTTATCCTACCAGCAGCGTTAATAACTCCTCCGATCCATTTGCCAGCTTTATCCAAAAATCCTTTACAATTATTCTCCGCTTCCTTACATTTCAAAGAATAACAATTGGAACATTTCAGCTGCATGATTTCCTTGCAGCGACGCTTCGCAGCTTTCACATCTTCAACTTTGCTTCGTAGTGTCGCTTGAGCTGCTTTCATTGCCTTGTCAACTGCCTCCCTAGCTTTTTTGATTGCCTGTGAAGAGGACAAGGAAATGAAGATGCAGGTGAATGTGAAGCTGTAATTTTCAGCACCGAGCACTGGGATCGAAGAAGTATCACCCTACAGAATGGCTGTGCAATAGTCAGGAAGTTATCCATCTATCGTATTGTTTGTTGTCCTTAAGATAACTGAATAAGCTTCCCCTCATTGCATGTTATCTCTCCAAAGATCTGATGGTGTCCATGTGATTCACTCCATGTAAACGCTTCGAATAACTGATTATTCTCCTTCTTACTGCATGTTATCCGTCTAATAACACGATGATATCCCTGTCTCGCTATGGGTGTTGGGAAACGTGGAAGTACCTGTTAGATTAATTATAGTTGTAAAGAATAAGAACTGTCAGGCCTACCTTTGTGTGCTCCCTGTTTTTCCATCCTCTCCGTTATCCCATCGATTTAACATTTTCAATAAGCTCTCATTTCACTTTCCTTGTCATCTTCAACATCACCTTACATGGCCTTACATGGCCTAGATTTGTTTTGAACAGCACAGCAAGCTATGACTGTGTGAGCTCCTTCAATGGGGAGAGTGCAGAGCCACAGCGGAGCGAACGAGCAAAAGAGAAGGAGAGAAACGTTTCTCTTCTCTTTCGCTCGTTCGCTCCGCTGTGGCTCCGCACTCTCCCCATTGAAGGAGCTCACACAGTTCGAAATGAGGCTGTGCTGTTCAAAACAAATCTAGGCCATGTAAGGCCATGTAAGGCCATGTTGAAGATGACGAGGAAAGTGAAATGAGAGCTTATTGAAAATCCTAAATCGACGGGATAACGGAGAGGATGGAAAAACAGAGAACACATAAAGTTAGGCCTGACAGTTCTTATTCTTTACAACTATAATTAATCTAATAGGTACTTCCACTTTTCCCGATACCCATTGTCTCGCACTGAGAAACCCCAACCTTGCTGAATAACCTCCAGAAAATTGGACAGACATTCTTCGGGCGAGTATACAAGATCTGATCGAGTCCCGGACCCCTTGTCAAGATTCTTAAGGTTACGGTAAACGTTTTCTGGGTGAAAATATCCATTTTTCAATTTTTTCAGATTCTGTTAGCCGAACTTTCAAGGCACACAATGATACCTTGCTTGAAGCCAACAGAAGTTTTGAAAATGGAAGAAATTTCATGTAAACGAAGGCTTCCACAATTTCATAATCAAAGTTTTTTGTTTGTGGTCTTCAAAATCCATACCTAAATGCTTGACCTGTTAAGCCGATAATCCGTAAGTCCTTGTGGTTTGTGTGAAATAGCATTGCGCGTTCTTGTATGCTTGTGTTTATCGGGTAATTATTTGAGGACTATAATTGATTTTTAAGCCCAAATGACTTGATCCGGATTAGTGTGGTTTATATGGTCCCGTTGTGTACTTTACGACTGCAGAACAGTAAAAACCATTTTTCTCAGGACTCACAAATCCATGAGGTACAGGTACGAAAAAGCTATTTTGTACCCTTTGACCCAATCGAATGGCTCGAAAATTTGCACATGACCAGGACAGACTTGGAGCTTGGAAAGTGTGTCCCAAATTTTTTGTATGTGTCCTGGTCCGTCTTTTATAGCCAAATACAACTGCGAGAGGGCAGAAAAATCATTTGCTAATTTTTGACAGCATGTAGTTTCAAAGGAAAAGGGAATTTGAAAAATCCCAGACACACTTTAAAAGCTTAGGATCTGCACTTCCTGTTGATGTAAGTCAGATTCTGTTACCTCAAACGAAAGGGTACAAAATAGCTTTTGAAGGTCGTACACTCTTTTAAGCAATAAATTTGCCTGGAAAATATCATTTTACAGCATTTGCCAATAATTTTAATATGGTTAGAATCCCCACTTTCTTGTGCATCGAATGATGTATAATTTACCTAGATTCCGTCAATAGTTCGGCTTTTAGGGAGCGAAAACCAAATTTCGTGTCAAAAACGTTTACCGTAACCTTAAGTGGTGGGCCTCTACCTACCGGATAAGCGAATAAAAAGGCCGGCGTTTGAAAAACTGCTGCATCCTGAATCTTGAAAGCAATGATAATGACAACTGTTTTGTTTTATTCTCAATATTTTTTAGTAGGTTCAGTAATGCATCCGGCTTTAATGAAATTAATGAATGAACAATTTAATAAATGAATAAATGAATGAACGAATGAATAAATGAATGAATGAATAAATGAAGAAATGAAAAATAAGCGATCGAGAGATAAAGTAAGCCCTAGATCTTAAGTAGTTGTTTAAAGGGAAACACTTACATCAGTGAGGCCTCTCAGATCAACGATGACTCTGACATAGAACGATGCTCTTGTAATATCGAAAATGTTATAGCTTGCAGAGATGTAGAGTTCAGCATAAATGAGATTCCATGCTTTGCCATAAACAAATACTTCAAATCCTTGCATTGTGATGTTGACAAATGCATATGCTTCAATTCCGAAGAATTTACCATATCCTTCGAAGAAGAACTATAAAAAAGAAAAGGTTGTTGTTTAGATGAGGAGATCTGCCATAAAAATTTATCAGTCTGCTTTGAAATGAAAACCAGATCATTCAATTTTTGAGGTACCGGGATGACTTTGGAACGTCTTAAATTAATTTCAACTTTTAACATGACGGGAGAAAAGATAATTTTAGGTAAGTACAAACCTTTAAATACATATTGTTAAGTAACATGATACATGATCGAGATAAATTGGGTCAATGGAAGAGGGCATGTCCTGATCTAAATATCGATGATCTATGATGAAAGTTATGCATTTTGCGATTTGTAGGTCAAAACAACATCATTCTTTGTACTAAAAGTTTGCTTTTCAATGTTTGCGTGCAGCCTCTACTGCAGCCTCTTCTCTCTATCTTCCTCCGCAGTTTATCTTCCTCCGCAGTGCTGCAGTGACAGTAGAGGCTGCACGCAGGCTACCACTTTTTATGCCATTTTGAAACTGTGGGTCCACTTCTTAAGCGTAACATTATGAGTCCCTTTTGATCAAGTGATAATAGCAAAACGCAGGGAAACAAGGGACGAAAGGCATAACTCTACCCCAATTTGGTCGACTCACCTTAAAATATGGCACAGGTATAAACTTAGCCATCTTCTTTCTGAAATGGAACAACACTTTTGGTCCAAGATTTTTATGTGTGTTATTTCTTGTTATCATCAATATTCCACCAAGATTGATTGGGTCTATCTCTCCATCGAAGTAAATCTCCTGAAATTTCAAATAAGATGCAAACATGAAGAACTGTGAAACCTAGCAATATCATAATTTGGAAGGAAACTTTGACTATTTTCATGCGATACCGGCACAATTCAAAACGGTATTATCTGTGAAAGCGGAAAACTATTAGCTGGATTTCCCACGATACCGGAACACTTTGAAAAGATCGGAAATTTGATGGTAACAAACCCGTCGCAATCTCCCCCAAGAACTTGATGTCAAAGACATGCACCTACGCCTTAAGAATCGATCAGCCTAGTTTTGAAAGCGGCTTATAATGTTCCATTTTCATCCTTTTTTAGTCTTCACAAGATGCTTAGAGTTTCGCTTTCAAAATCAAGCGTTTACAAAATCTGCTGCCAAAAATGTGCCGTTTTCGTGTGAACGGGAGACCTGTTCGCCACATGTTTAGAAGTTTTCAAATTTGTGGATAAACACAGTCTTTGATGTTGAGGTTTTATAGTTTAAAATAAATATCATAATTTCCAAAGACAGCCATCTCTGGTCGGAATAGAGATCACTGTTCTTGATCACAATTTCATTTGTCAAAGTAAATTTCAAACCCAGACCTTTGCTATATCTTACGAATCATAAACTGGCGATGATAGCACAGTTTTCACTTTTGACCGAAAAACTAGACTCACAATATAGTCCCAAATATCGCAACAATAACAGCAACAATAACAATGACAACAACAACATTTTCTTGTTGCTCAAACTGGGACTTATGGACTTTCGAATAAAAATTTAAGATGGAAATGAACACGTTTAGGTGTGCCCCCTGGAACGAGGCTGCAGAGTTGTCTTAGAAGGGAGGCAAAAAACCCTCGACAACTAGAAATTCTCATTGCTGCGATTAAATTCATGGAAGCTAATTGGCCTTTAAAATGAGGAACTCCAGGTTCACAGTGAAAGGCTTGTTGATATTTGGATTGAGGAAACATTCATATGGATACTTGTAACTTTTCTTAATGGCTAATATCACTGTAAACTTGAAATCTGAGCTGTTTTAGCATTGGAGGTTCGAGCCGGCAACTTAGGCCCATCTGCCATTGCCTGGAGTTCGTATAGTGTAGCTATAGTTTCCATATCTAGTTATGAAATCGATAGGGGAAAGCTTTGTCCAAGTTTTCATTGTGAAGTCCATGAGTCGCAGTTTGAGCGTTTATCAGTCTATCAATACCGATAACTACGAATAGTGCAGTTCTACGGAGAAGCTAGCGAAAAGACAATATTCACAGACAATATTCGACGAGCAATGGATCATGGGAAATTAACAGGTGCAGTGTTTGTTGATTTGCAAAAAGCTTTCGACACTGTTGAACATTCGGTACTACTAGAAAAACTTCCCTATTATGGTATCAATGGTGCAGAACTTTCCTGGGTAAAAAGCTATCTGAAGGATCGATACCAATTTGTTCAATGCGGCAATTCGAAATCTTCATGCCAGTTAGTCAAGTATGGAGTACCTCAGGGCTCAATTCTGGGGCCTCTATTGTTCCTTATACATATAAATGATCTAACGAAAGTTGTAAAAGTATGTAGCATCCAAATGTATGCTGATGACACTGTCATATACGTGTCTCATAAAAGCATCAGTGAGGTGGAGAAAGCTCTGACAACTGATATGGCAAACATTGCGCAATGGCTAGAGAACAACAGGCTTATCATAAATTTTAAAAAAGGAAAAACAGAAACAATGCTTTTTGGTACTGCTAAAAGACTGCACTCTAAAAATGACTTAAAGATCTGGATCAATGAGCATTTGATACATTTTGTGAATAGTTACAAGTATCTTGGTGTGCTTTTGGACCCTTGCCTAAATATGAAAGAGCATTTACAGAAGACTTTAAAAAGTGCTGCAGCACGAATTAAGCTGTTGGAAAGAATGAGACAATCACTGACGAGTCATGCAGCTGAATCAATATACAAAGCAATTGTATTGCCCAAAATGCTGTATTGTTCTACACCGACTCTAAAGATCTCAGACACCATGGGTAAAAAATTCGAAAGCCTTCAAGCAAGGGCCATTAAAATCATTCATCATCATCCAGAGTTTGATCAAGAACGTCGGTATATGACGATATTAAACCAGAAAAAGTTTAAAGCAGATCTTTTAATCTTCAAGTGTTTGCAAGGAACTACCATTTCAAATTTTGAGTCCTATGGTGAAAGAGTTAGCCACAATTATGGTACAAGAGGCAATAAAGCTACATTACGCGTTCCAAGGGTCAGAACAGAAGCAGCAAAAAAGTCTTTCTGGTTCCAAGGCCCATCTTGCTTTAACGAACTACCCATTGACATTCGAAGTTTAGATTCTATTGTCATTTTCAAGCACCGACTAAAAGAACATCTGCAAGGATTATAGTCGTTAACCTAAGGACAGGATTTTTAAACAATAAACATTGAAGGATATTTTAGGCTTTTACATTGTAAATTGATAGATTAATTTTCTTTATGTTCAAACAGGGCCCTTATTGATAACAATACTCATAGTATTGACAAGGTTACCCTGTATAAATATTACTCTTATTATTATTATTATTAAGATGGAAGGAACGACTGCTCCCGTTCAATCTTTCGAAGCCTCCTCTGTAGAACAATACATATCTCCCTCCGCAGAGGAATAACGGTTGATTGCAGTGTCTAGCAACCCATGCTCCGACCACAAATCGTACAGTTACTAAAAGTGCCCTATTATAATTTGAATGAAAATAATTACTCACATCCTGGCTGACTTTGACATCTACTCTTATATTATACCCAAAGACATTCAATGTTCCTTTAACCCTTGTTCCTTTGTAAACGTATGGTCCTCCTGCATTGGTCAAGTCGATATCTTCCTTCGGAGAGTACGAAACCTGTGAAATGAAACATCGAATTCAAATTATAATTGGCAATGTTAAGTTGAAGTAGGAGGTACTGTACGAAAATAGTAGCCTTACTCTAGACTTATGCTTTTTCGTCCCTTGTTTCCCTCGCCTCAGTTCTTTGATTTGCTGATATCACGTGGTCAATAGGGACTCATAATATTACTCTTAAAAGTTGGGCCCAATTTAGGCCCACATAGAGTGACTCCGTATTTACCAATCAAATTGTTAGAAGTTAGCTTTTCACCAATTAGGAGGCGTAGTTTGGACAGTTGTTGTTGTTGCTTACAAAACACCGTTGACTTGGCCTAGACTCTAGCTAGAGTTCTTGCAGCTGTAATGGATTTATTTTATTTCTACCGTGGAAGATTACAGCCCGAAAGGTATGTATTTTGCAATTTGCACGTCGGGAAAACATCATTCTTTGCAATGAAAGTTTCCTTTTCAATGTTCAAGGTCTTTAGACCAGAGTTTGAAGCGATTTGGTAAGTGTACGAGAACTCCCGCTAGTTTAGGCCATTTTCAAAAGTGGGCCCTCTTTTTAAGAGTCCCTATTGACCAAGAGATATCAACAAAAGGCATAAGTCTAGTGATTCTCAACTGGGTGAATCACAAAATGTTGCACGTTTGATGATCTGTAAACTGTAAAGCATGCGCTTGATATCAAGAACTGAAATGTTATTCTATCAGTCAGAGGCCAAAATCATCAATCTCGTCTCTAGAGTGAGTTCGTTACCCTACCTCTACTCAAGCATACAAGAGGCGGTTCGGTGATTTGATTGGTTGTAACTCTGTTTTACGCCATAACTCAGTTTTGGGCGGGGAAACGGCCGCGGTATGTCAAAATTCGACGGGAAACAACATTCCTTACCCATTTCAACCATAGTTTGCTACTTATCTCCGACATTCGGAGAATAACGAGCCATTACATTTTGTATGCTGCGGTAAAAGTTTCTCGAATTTGCAATTTTGACCCATTTTCGCTCCAAAGAAACCGAGCTTATTTTCACATTAACCACGCTAGCCAATCCCAGATCATTGCAAAAATACCGTCAGAAAGGTTAAAATAAGGTCCTCAAAGTGTTTCTCAATTTATCTTCCGCAGAATTAGCGCTAGAGCAACGGCCATTTTCCGTCGAGTAGCGTTGCCTAGCAAACTGTGAAATCCATAATGGCTGCTAATGCACCCAGATTCTGGGCGCACCTGATCGAAGTGTATCAGGGCGTTCATTCGGCTTCGTGATAAACGTATGAAGTAAGAACACCCTGGGAACGAGGTTGCAAAATCATAGTTTCCACTTTGGCGTTTGGCGTGTTCCAAAGTTGTGCCTTTTTGCACAAAGTGTGTCGGGTGTGAGATCTTGTCAAAGTACTCACCAGTGCTCCTTTAGGAAAGCCACTAGCAGCAACTTTAGCAGGGACACTTTCAGTTTTTCCACCAAACATTCGAATAAGTTTGCCAATAGTAAGTGCTGATACCTCACCAAAGAAATAAGTCGGGTTTCCAAGCCCAAAGTAGATCCTAATCATCAGGCAATGACCCTTCGGAAATAATGTGAAAGATAATAAATATAACATAAATTCAAAACCAGTATCAATTATGAGAGAAAGGAAAGGATAGGAGCAACTGCCGCGGGTAATTAAAGAATAGTTTACATGTTTGGTTGGTTATGGAATGAAAAGTATGTAGCCGACATTCAAAACTAAAATGTTTACAAAAAAACTAAAAAGACTACCTTAGACAAGGAAATGTGTTTGGTAAAATCATCCTCATTGTTAAGACCAATAATAAGAAAAATGCCTGCAAGGGGTTTGTATGAGAAAGAGAGTTCCACGTTCCATTCTGGTCCATAATTTATTTGACACTGAAATACAAATTCAATACAGTTACCAGTTTCAGAGATAGAATCTAATTCAGTAGCAAGTAAATCATGGACCAGAATGGAATGTGGAATTTTCTTTCCCATACATGCCCCTTGCAGACATTTCTCTAATTTTAAGGGTCTAAACGATGAGTGATTTTAACAAACAAAATTTTTTCATCTAAGTTCGCCCTTACTGATAGACTAACATCAGTCTTAAACATTGATCGCATACTCCTTACTCCACTGCCCGCCAAACTTTTGTTTTTGACTTATTCAGTACTACAGTTCAAACATCTCGATACAATATCTACGTCAGCGTTAAAGTTTTGTAAAAGATGTACATACATAGTTTCCAAATCTATCAAAACATGGCTTAGTCTTATCAATAACTATTTGTTATCACTGGATTCGTCTACCAATGTCACTGGATTTGTCTATTTAACATTTTATACACACCCTGCTAAGTACCCCGGTATATTCTACCCAGGTGATTTCCCCGGTGAAAAAAATGAAGCGAAATCAGTCCCCGCACAAGCTGTGAATCTCCTGGTATAAAATGCCTCACCAGTGAAACTCTAGCTTCAAATTGACAAACAACGGAGAGAAATCTATGAAGACAGTTCCAATAATCATGTTCTTCTCGGTACATAAATGGAGCTCCACGGTGAAATTTTGACCATATTTTTCGACCACAAGCACCCTGGTGAACATCACCTCTCGACGGGGCACTTAGACGGGGGTCTTCTTATTGAAATTTCAACGTGAATTAGCCGTTGTTTTCTGATTTTTGTCAACTATGATGATTGGAAAAGACTGAAAATGAAATTTAAAATGATAATCGTTGCCATCTTGGTTCTTCGATTTTAACACTTTTCAGAGGGTTAATCAACGATAACTTCACTTTATGTGAGTTAAAAATGTTACAGCTTAGAAATATTGGACTTTTATTCGCCTTTTGCCCTCGTTTCTCATTATCTTCGTTAATTGTTAGCTGACCGTTCGTTTCCTTTGAGTAACAACGATTGAAAACAACTAAACAAATTCGTTAACTCGCAAAGTGAGACCCTTGCATGCTCATGCTAGACTCACAAAATAGGCCCAGTTATCACAATTAAAACAACGACAATGACAAGAAGTCGGTTTTATTAGGAATTTAAAACCTTGTCATTCAACCACCAAAGTCCCTTTTAAGTTAATGGTTTATTTTTCATTTTTGTTAGCAGTCACGTGTAGTTTATGTGCTACCATTGTCTCTTATGCCGCTACGTATAGTTGCTATGTTCGTGTTTCCTGTTTTACGTTGCAATTTCGTAGTCGTAGCTTATCGCTCCAAATGGTATTGTATTAGTAGTAGGATGTAGTATTTTCTAAGTAGTGCAATTAAGTAATATGTATTGTAACTTTTTAGATTGAACGTATAAAACATGACAAAAACAACAAAATATTTAATTTTTGCTCAAACTGGGACTTATCAGTTTCGATTCCAGGGTTATCATTGTTTTCAGCATCACATCTTCAGCCGCCCATTGCTACCCTGGGTTCGAGGTTGGAAACTTATGGACTTTTATATAAAATTTGAGAAGGAAATGAATAGATTCATCTGTGCGCTCTGGAACGAGGCTGTGGAGTTGTCTCAGAAGCGAGGCAAGCAGCCCTTGACAGTTGGAAATTCTCATTGCTCCGGTGAAGTTCATGCAAGCTAATTGGTCTTTACAATAAGGAACTCCTGGCTCACAGTGAAAAGTTTGTCGATTCTTGGATTACTGAAAAATTAATCTGGATACCTTTTGTTCATGGCTGGTGTCACATAAAACGTGAAGTTTGAGTTTCGTTTAACAGGACCCTTATTGATAACAGTGCCTATGGCACTGAAAAGGTTTTAGCCTGTATAAATATTTCTATTATTATTATGTTGAATCAGAGGTTCGGTCCAAAAACTTAGGCCCATCCGCCATTGCCAGGAGCACTGAACTCTTCCTGTAGTTTCCATGCCAGTTATGTCCCAATTTTCAATGTGAACGTTCATGAGTCGTAGTTTGAACGTCCATCGGTCTATCAATAGCAATAACTACGAATAGGCAATCAGTCTATGCTCATTCAACTGTTATTCAACTGTTGCACAACGAAGATAACGAGAAACATGGCCAACAGCGAATAAGTTTCCCTGTAACAGTAATTTTCGTAGGAAAGATATTGCTCATTAACTCTTTCAGAAGTGTTCTGAAATCCCGTTGAAATGCGACCAACTTCATGCCATTTACAAAGGGGGTCATGCTTACACTTTCTCTCTCAGACTTAACCACATTTGGACGCTCGATCCAAACCTCTTCCCTAGCAATCAAAAAGGTCTATGCTGGGTTAAACCACAATGCAAAGTAAGACTTACGTCATTTGCAAAGTCTGCATCATATCAACAATTCTAGCTAAATTCTACCTGCACTCAAAACTGAATTAACCTCTGCATACTAGTTTTAATTCTGAGTAAAACAAAAATGAAAATTAAGACTTACGTCATTTGCAAAGTCTGCATCATATAAACAATTCTTGCCAAATTCTAGCTGCCCTCCAAACTGAACTCCACCTTTTATGAATGGGATTTTAAACCTGTGTAAACAAGAATCCAAAGTAAGACTTAATTCCGGGGGGGGGGGGTACTTGACTAGGGAAGTGACAGGGATGTGTGGCAAATCTTTCCAAGCCCTGTGCCCTGTCGGATAAAAAATACACCAAAAGTATACTCTGTCGCATTTCATTTCATTTCATTTCATTTTAATTTTTATTTATTTTAACAGGGTAAAGCTACAACTATATATACATAAATTGCTTTACAAGCTGCCCTGTACAAAAGAAAATGATAAAACGCTAAAGAATTTGCAATATACAAGGTAGAAGAATAAAGTAAAAGTAGTTTAAAAGTTCTTGATCAGCAGGAATAAAGAGGGGACCTTTATGTTCTGGAGTTTTCGAGACAGGATTTGAATTGTTTGAAATTTTTTGTTAATTTTGATTTTGCGTCAAAGCCATTCCATAGTTTCGCCCCTCTAAAAGAAAAGCATTTTTGGCCACATGTCGTTCGTAGAAACGGGACACGTAGATCGGTTTCTGTATTTCGAAGTTCCCGGGTACTGGTCTCTGATAACCTGTCGAACAGGCATGCAAGGTAAGAGGGAGCCTCGTCATTTGTACACTTATATACCATTTTCAAAGTTTCTTTTACAATCAAATCATTTACTGTCTGCTAGCCCAGTTTCCTTATAATAGGAAGAGCAGAAGCGTTGTAGGGGCTATTGGTTACTATTCTGGCAGCATGATTTTGTAATTTCTGTAGCTTGTCTCTTCAAGAGAACTCTATAAAATGTCCTTCCACATGATACCTTGTCGTATAATTTTCTGATCAAATGTAGTACCCTGGTGCATAATTTTTATCAGAAAAGGACACCTTGTCGCATAATTTTTACCGTAAAAGGACACCCTGTTGAGCAGCACATCCCGTCTAGTCAAGTATGAGAGTAAGCCCCCCCCCCCTCAGGGAACTTACATCGTTGTCAAAGTCAGCATCATACTGAGTGAGTACAATAAATCACAAGTTTGGCGGGCTGCAGAATGAAACTTTGCCGCCAGCATTCAAAACTGAAATATTAATCTATCACTCAAAGACAAAGTTCGATATGAAAATTTTGCTTGGCAATATCACTCATCATTTTGACCCAGAAAATAGAAAAGGTTCTAGCAAAGACTTTGTATGGGAACGAGAATTTCTCATTCTATTCTGGTCCACCATTGCTAATAATAATGCAAAATTTATCTAGCGCCACAATACAAAATGATACTCGGTTGCACTTTACAATTTAAGTCCTATTTACAATTCTATTATCAGTTCTTGCAGACAAAGGAAATTCTTTCAACCGGTAAATCAAAACAAACACGGCCGCAAAAGTTTCCTCGAAACCAGTAGGGCAAACTCTCACCTTGTGCAAGCAAAAGGTGATTTTTGAGAGAATTCATGTGCTTGTAACGAAAGAAGAAGGGCGAATCTAACGTTCTGTCTCGCGGATTTTGTTTGTTGGATTCAGGAGCTGTGTGGTAATTGTTTCATTCAAGCCCTAAATACCCGGGAATTTCAATGCCTTCTGCTTGGCTACTCAACCAAGTAAACAAAATCCGCGAGACAAAACTTTAGATGTATCCTTCTTCTTTCGTTATAAGTACATAACTTCTCTTAATAACCACTTTCCGTTTGCACAAGGAGAGAGTTTGCCCTACTGGTTTCGGGGCAACTTTTGCTGCCGTGTTTGTTTTGATTCACTGCTTGATAGAATTCCCTTTGTCTGCAATCGTTAATCGCTTTAAATTGAGGTGTCAGTTAAAGCAACTGTTGCAATTGTTTTACAAAATCTGTCCTTGTTGTCCACGAGACGCTGTGAATTTAGTTAATTAAAATGTCAAGCTGCATATGACATACTAACTTTAAGTTGATATTTCCAATTGCAAACCAATCAGCACCATACGCATTCCTCCACATCCCA
This sequence comes from Aurelia sp. 3 sensu Dawson et al. (2005), assembly GCA_964020215.1. Classification (NCBI taxonomy): domain Eukaryota; kingdom Metazoa; phylum Cnidaria; class Scyphozoa; order Semaeostomeae; family Ulmaridae; genus Aurelia; species Aurelia sp. 3 sensu Dawson et al. (2005). The sequence goes on from OZ026593.1 coordinate 3,132,020, forward strand.
CGCATAAATACTTGTACCTCGGTCTCGGTGCCACTCTCCAACCCAAACTTATGTTTGAACTGTCCTCCGAGTCGAAACTCTGACTTTACAACTAGACCATCCACGACGATTTCTCCAGAGTTGATGGGAAATTTAATCTCAAATGCAAAACCAAGCGAAGTTTCTTGTTTCGTTACGTTTTTCTGTCAAAGAAAGTTGACATGTCAGTCAAAGAACGCATCAAAGTATCTACTATGCATTATTCCGAAGAGGGAGGGGACGTTACTTCCATACTTGACCTGACGCGATGACGCGATGTTGACGCGATGTGCCACTCAACAGGGTGTATTTTTTTGTGGTAAACATTATGCGGCTGGGTGCCTTTTTCTCACAAAGACTATGGGACGGGGAATTATGATTGATATGAGATTATGAGACAGTGTACAGTATCATATTGAAATGAATTCTCTTACGTTCTCTTGGTGCAATTAACGATGTATACTTTTGGTTAAATTTTCACAAGACAGAGCATACTTTTGGGACATTTTCAATGCAATAATGCCCCTTTCAAAAACCTACAAAAACGAGCGAAGCGAAGAGCAACATTTTCCTTTCTTTCTTTTTTAGCAATAATGATACTTAAGCATGGTTTCCATATGATCGTAACAGTCGGCGACCTACTGCGACACGTCAGCGACGTGTCCCAGATCAGTCGGCGACATATGGAAACGATCTCTGTTACGATCATATAGAATCCAGGCTTCTCATCTCATCTCAACTCTTTCGATGCGTCCCCGTACTGTCCCCGTCTGATCGGCGAAGTCGTTCAGAAAATGTTTCCATTTAACGCAATCGTCGCCGATGTGTCCCCGAACCTGCCTCGGCGATGCGTCGCCGACTGTTGCGATCATATGGAAACCAGGCTTTAAATTTTTTCCTGTGTGTTCTCTTCTTGGGAGGGTGGAATCCCCCTGAATGAGTTTTCGTATTAGGGGGAAGACTTGTTCACCCCCCCCAAGAGAATGGCATGTGCTAAAGCGTTTTCACGTAATTGCTGTAAGGTGAAAGCATAGGGAAAGTTGCTCTTGATTTTAGCATGTTTTAAAAGGATTTTCGAAGGGACTTTCTCGAGAAAATCACTGTAAAATCTTAACGGAGTGGCCGATTGCAGCCCGAAAAAATTCAAAAATAACTAAAAATGTCTACCATTAAATAGCATAGCGGACAAATCTTTTCTTTTGTCCAAAGATCACGCGGGGTTGACAGCCACGCTCTGGTCAGATCACAGTTTCTCCTAATATCGACCAATCAGGTGCCGTCGTTGTGTTTACTTCCGCGTTTTGCGGCGAAGCTTAGGCCATTTTTGACCTATCCTAGAGATCCCATACCAATACCAATGGAAATCTGAGGGGCCCCTATCAATGGAAATTTGAAAGAACTTATAAGAAACCCTTACTTATAAGAAACTCTAAACTGAGATGATAAAATAAGAATTCTGAGCTTTCAATACTAAATCAAAGTTTTAGTATCTCAAAAAATACATGTGTACCTCCATGAGTTTACTGAAGGTAACACTGATATCTATGTTTGCTTTCATGCTGCCTTGTTTGAATGCCAAGGGGTGATTTCCTAACACATACTGGAGGGCTAAAGAGATCTTCTATGATACCTGCACAAAAAGTGAAATTGATTTTGAGGAGCTTTGAAAGTAGTATTAAAATGCTAAATAGTTTTTCGTGATGAAAACAAAATGTAGATTTCCTCCGTTTAAACACAGCTTCAGTTCATTTCTATTTCAAATACACGCTCTACTGTAAAACGAAACTATCATCACTTGTGCTCTTATGCAAGAAGTGATTCATAACTTTCCGAACTTTTGGTTCACATTGCCGGTTTCTACTCCTACGGACTTGTAATCCTTGCAGGAGTTGGGAGAAGGATTGGGGCACAGTTTATCGAAAAAGGTGCATAGCCATGGGAGCGATTTATGGTGCAACTGGGAGTGGTTTGCAGAAGAGATGTGGATATTTGTCTTGAAAACAGTTGAGGTAGGTTTATAGACTTTAAATTTTCAGTTTGTGCTCGCCTTTTGCTCAATTTTGTAGGACTTGCTACGCAAAAATGGCTGCAATGATTTTCAAAATGCCACAAATCGGCTAATTTTAGCGATCGCATAGCGATGCCGAAAGCACTTATGATCCGAGGTATGGAGAATCTTCTCCCGTTGAAATTTTGATGAAAATCGACATAGCCGAGCGTGCAATGTTTTTTTTCGGGATGGTGGTCAAAACGGTCAAAAATAGCCTAAGCTTCGCCGCAAAACGTGGAAGTAAACACAACGACGGCACCTGATTGGTCAATATTAGGAGAAACTGTGATCTGACCAGAGCGTGACTGACAACCCCTCGGGATCTTTGGACAAAAGAAAAGATTTGTCCGCTATGCTCCATTAAATAACATATTTGACAATGTCATTGCCTTGATATCCCAGGGGCAGTGAGATCGTTTATATTAACTCACTTGGCACAAAAGAGTTCTAATTCCATCTCGAAAATAATGACAAATTCAAATATATATCTTTTTGGAATTATGGCAAACTACATGAAATTCTTTCCAAGCAATTCATTTGAAGTTGAATTTCCCTTAGAGGTACCGGTACAACGAGAAAATGGAAGAAAAGAAAATAGAAAGGTACTGTAGTTGTTTTCAGCACAAAACACGGTTTGTAAGACAAAACAGGTTGGGGGAGATAATGAAGGGTCTTAGTAGAGGACGCATTTGTCATATCCCTCCTTTTGTATATTTTGGAACAAATTTTCTTTTGACCCTACGTTTGAATGTATTGGGATTATTTGCTGATTTTAAATCAGATGTAAGACTATTTCATATTATCGGCCCTAGATAAGATGGGCATTTTTGTCCAGAAATACTTTTGTGAAATGGAAACTTCAATTTAAACTTGGACCTTCGTGCTGTTTAGCCCTGGTTGGCTGGATGGAATTTCTCAGCACTATCAGCTGCGGCAATTCCATTGTTTAAAAAATCATATTCTTGCCGTGTCGAATTGAACAGATGCTAAAAATTTTTCAAGTGTCAATCAAATTCGACATGAGAACGACGTTTAAATTATCAGCCGCTTAAGGTTACGGTAAACGTTTTTGACACGAAATTTGGTTTTCGCTCCCTAAAAGCCGAACTATTGACGGAATCTAGGTAAATTATACATCATTCGATGCACAAGAAAGTGGAGATTCTAACCATATTAAAATTATTGGCAAATGCTGTAAAATGATATTTTCCAGGCAAATTTATTGCTTAAAAGAGTGTACGACCTTCAAAAGCTATTTTGTACCCTTTCGTTTGAGGTAACAGAATCTGACTTGCATCAACAGGAAGTGCAGATCCTAAGCTTTTAAAGTGTGTCTGGGATTTTTCAAATTCCTTTTTTCTTTGAAACTACATGCTGTCAAAAATTAGCAAATGATTTTTCTGCCCTCTCGCAGTTGTATTTGGCTATAAAAGACGGACCAGGACACATACAAAAAATTTGGGACACACTTTCCAAGCTCCAAGTCTGTCCTGGTCATGTGCAAATTTTCGAGCCATTCGATTGGGTCAAAGGGTACAAAATAGCTTTTTCGTACCTGTACCTCATGGATTTGTGAGTCCTAAGCAAAATGGTTTTTACTGTTCTGCAGTCGTAAAGTACACAACGGGACCATATAAACCACACTAATCCGGATCAAGTCATTTGGGCTTAAAAATCAATTAGAGTCCTCAAATAATTACCCGATAAACACAAGCATACAAGAACGCGCAATGCTATTTCACACAAACCACAAGGACTTACGGATTATCGGCTTAACAGGTCAAGCATTTAGGTATGGGTTTTGAAGACCACAAACAAAAAACTTTGATTATGAAATTGTGGAAGCCTTCGTTTACATGAAATTTCTTCCATTTTCAAAACTTATGTTGGCTTCAAGCAAGGTATCATTGTGTGCCTTGAAAGTTCGGCTAACAGAATCTGAAAAAATTGAAAAATGGATATTTTCACCCAGAAAACGTTTACCGTAACCTTAAACTGTTGCAACGGCAGGAATTCACCAGCTCTGCCATGTTAAAAGGCAAAGACACGACTTGGTTTAAACATTTAAAAATCGTATTTCCGCCGCGTTTAAATAACCAATTCGAGGCGATTTTATTTTCTACATTCAAATCGGATTTTCAAACACAGTAGATTCAACCGTTCTTAATACAGTTCGATTCGACACAGTAAAAATATGATGTTTAAGTTCGGCCTAAAAATTCAAACGGGTGAGTTAAACAAATTTTACAAGTTTGATGGGCTGCAGAAAAAAGTGCACAGCTGACATTCAAAAGCAAAAGGTTGATTTATCCGCCAAAGGCTAACTTAGAGGCAAGTCCTTGGTGATACAGAAATTCATCATTTAGACCCAGGAATTAGGAAATTCTGATAAGGGGTTTGCGTAGGAACGAGATTTCTTCGTTCAATTCTGGCCCAAGATGTACTTGCCATTTAAATAAACCTTTGAGCTATTCAGGGAAAGAGCCTGGATCGAGCGTTGTTTTTATACATTTTTATAAAAGTGTAAAAAATAGTGAGGCTCGATACAGTAACGTTAGAGCTTGCATGTGCACATTCGATAATTCTACAAAATGTAGCAAACTATCAAGGTCTATTAAAACCCACCTCTGAAACTTACAATTGCATTGAATTAAAATTTCAGGGGCAAGTAAGGCATGGACCAGAATCGAATGTGCAACACTCCTTCCCATACAAACCCCTTACCCACAACTTCCTAATTTCTGGGTATAGATGATGAGTGATGATACCAAACAAAAATCTTTACATCCAAGTTAGCCTTTGACTGATAGATTGAAATTTCAGATTAAAAAGTCAGCAGTGAATTCTTTGTTCCACTGTCCATCAAACGTGTAAACTTGTTTTGGCACAACCGATACAAAAACAGGTCTAAATTTGCAATATACGAACCTCGAAGAAGAGTTCTGCTTTCCAGAAGTAAATATTTTTAGTTATTCTTATCTTGTAAAAGCCAGCAGACACTTTCACGTGTCCAACTTCCTTAAAATGCGCTGCAATTCTGAAAGTTACTTTTGGGCCTAAAATCTTCTTGCATACAGTACAGAACGAACTTCCACCACAGTCAGAAGGTAGCCTGACCTGTCGAGAGATAAAAAAAAGAATCTAGCTGAATTATTGGTTGACAAATTTCTAAATTAACGATGTAATAGATAAATAAATGAATAAACAATAACAGTGCATGTTTGGGGTCACCTCTTCAACACTCTTGTACTGGGATAAAAACTGTAAGTTTCTCGAAAACTCACAATGACATCAAAGAAAAATTTTTAGAAAGGCTCTGAGCAACACTTACTTAGCTTCATTAACAACTACTAAGTACTATAGTTAGTCCATCAAGAGGCTTTTATGTATGGATAAATTCAAACTCCGCTCCAACATTTATTCTTTAAAAGATTTGCAGAGTTACGTTTTAAACAAGGCTTTGAACAGCATACACTTAACTTCATTAACAGCTAGTTGTGCTATATTTAGTCCACAGAGGGGCTATGTATGGATAGATCAAACCTGTGCTCCAAAAGCTATTATTTGAAAGATCAGCTGGATTATGCTTTAAACAGAGCTACAGGCAGCATAGACTGATGACGATGAGTCCCTTGTATCCCTGCGGTAAACCTTGCTCAAGAGGGACTCATCATGAAACAGTAAAACACTTGGCCCTATTTTTTCAATCATCAATGAAATTACGAAAGAATCACGGCTTCGAATCTCTATCCCATGGGAGTGTTTTCAATTCTTCAATCGAATCGAAAATTTTATCACGTTTACACGTTAACAATAGTAATTCACAAATCTCGCAATCTGATTGGTACTGAAGAAATTCACAAATTACTTCTCGCACAGAACAATGAATAAAATGCAATTTCTTCTAAGTGAGAGCTATCCCGGGGGGGGGGGGGGGGGTACATAACATGTTGAGGGTACGGGTATGTGCCGCCCATATGGGTAGTTTTTGGTCCCAGAATTCTCTAAACAAGAGTCCCTTTTTCAGCAGATTGTCTTTAAATATAGGCGGATTTTCCTGAAATTGACACAAAATTGTCAAAACTGGGTAACTGATTGATTTTGACATCACTGGAGAACAATGGAATGCTTTTTGGAAGCAATCACTTGTTTTGCCTTTCCTCTGCCATAAATCAGCAACCACTTGTCTGCCATAAATCAGCAACACTCTAAGTTGAAGCTTGACATTATGCAAGTGTGTAAAAACAGAGACAATCAAAGTAACGGTTTCTCTCCAGAGCAGCCACTCAAAAGGAGCATAATTTCTTTGGTACACACTGTACATATGGCTATTCAAAATGAAATTAAAGGAAATGAAATAAAGATTTCAGTATTAAAACAAACCTGAGCAGCAGCTTGGAAGCCTTTTTTGATCAATCTTTTGCCAAGCTCATGAAGTGGTTGTTTTGTAAAAGCTGTTGATGTTTTGATCAACCTGAAGTCTGATGTTGGGTTGACTATAATACCAAACTGTGAAATGAATCGATATAAATAAGAATTTAAGGATCCGCTTTATATGAAATTCAATAGAGGGTTGCGCTAAAGATGGCGGCGAGGAATTTTTTTACCGAGATGCATTGTGTTCGAAAAACAAATCCTTAACGATTCTATAGAAATTCGATTAAAGAACGCAGTGCATCTCGGTAAAAAATTCCTCGCCGCCATCTTTAGCGCAATCGTCTATTAGAGAGCACAAGGCTCGAATCTTTACAAAAATTAACCATCATTCTTGAAACCTGTTGTTGTCCAGCTCTTTCAACTGAGGCCCCGTCCACATGTATTCGGATCTTTTTGAAAACGCATCTTTTTTTATCCGTTTTGGGTTCCCGTCCACACGGAGACGGCGTTTTCAGTCACCGAAAACGAAGCTTTTCGAAAACGCGCTCCAGAGTGTATCTTTTTGAAAACGCCGTTTTCATGTTGTCGTGTGGACGGGTGAAAGCGGAGCTTTTCGAAAACGCTGACGTGACAGTGTCGATTTACTGCATATCAGAGCATGCGCTCGGTGCTTTGGGGATCACGCGAGGGCATTTTGCTTGTCTGTTTTCTTTTTTCGAAGTTCGAACAGCGAAGTTTGAATGTCACAGCGTTTTCGTGTGGACGGGGATATTTTCGAAAACGGTCCTCGTGTGGACGCGAATCTTTTTGAAAACGGATAAAAAAAGATGCATTTTCAAAAATATCCGGATACGTGTGGACGGGGCCTGAATCGACAGATTTGGTAAGACAATAGCATCAGTTATTTTTATTGACACCTAAATTCAAAGAGATTTGCGATTGCAGACAAAGGAAATTCTCTCAACTAGTGATTCAAAATAAATAAGGCTGCCAAAGTTTCTCTGAAACCCAGGAAGCTAGCTCGCTTGTTGTGCATTCCAGAAATGGTTTTAAGAGCAAACATGAGCATATATTGAAAGAAGGAGGATATATCTAAACATTTACCGCGGGCATCTTATCTGTTTGGCACAGAAGCCGATTTGGAGGCGATTCAATTCTCGTATTCTTGGGTGCAATCAAAGCACTTACTGCTCAGCTTCTGAACAACAAAGACAAAATGCCCATGGTAAATGTTTAGATACATTTTTTTCCTTTCGATATACGCTCATGTTTGCGCTTAAAAACCATTTCTGGAATGCACAACAAACGCGCTAGCTACGTGGGTCTCAGAGAAATATTGCGGCTTTGTTTGTTTTGAATTACTGATTGCGAGAATTTCCTTTGTCTACAATCGTAAATCTCTTTGAAGTTAGGTGTCAACAAAAGCAACTGATGCTATTGTCTTACAAAATCTGTCCTTGTTACTGAATCCATCAATCATTATTTTCAGAATTATAGCATTTATAAAATTCATGCTCGCTTTTACCCTGTTACGTCAAAAAAGTGCTAAATCGCAAATTATAAAAGCTACAGGGTTTTACTTGCTACCATCTCATAGTCCTTGAAGAACAGAGTATTTCCTGCGTTGATCATATTGATTTTGCTTGACCAGCTTTGAATTCATGGAGCCATTAATGTTTGCCAAAGCTTTAGATACCTAATCTCATGCATCCTTTCATAAAATGTAGAGATGCTGTAATTCTTATAAATAAACATGAGATCGAAGATGCTCTCTCTAGCATGATGGCAAACTACATAAAGTTTTCCTAGATCAATTCAGTTGAAAGGATGGAGTAATAACATTTTACACATTTCATTTCAAATTTTGGAAAGATTCAAGCCCTAAGCCCAACTAGCAATAAGCCCATAAGTGGACAGGCCCACCTGGATACCGAAAAATTTTCCGGTGAGCAATACGCCCAGCTTTTATCAAAGCCTTCATTTTACGAAGTGAACAAATTGCGTTACAAAAGTAGGGTAAGAATTTTCCGAGAAATGCTGGAACATGATTGGGAAAGTCGTCCTAAGCTAAAGTAAAGGCAGGTATCCATACAGTCAATGTTTTACAGAAGACACTAAAAACATTGATAATGAATTATGATTACCTCTACATTAATTCCGATACTATCAAAAAATCCACCATCTTCATTCTTTGATCCGGTAATCTTGCCTAACATTGCACCAAATGATTCACCATCAAAAACAACACCAATTGCGAACAACCAACGAGCAATTGAAAAAGCAGCGATTACTTCGAAATGTATCGGAACACCGTCAATGAATTTCGTCGCTGTCAATCTGAAAGGTGCTAAGCTAGATTGCCATCCTTCAAAGAAATCATAACCGATAGTGCATGGTCCAAATGTCAGGTCCCATAGTTTAATGGCTCTGTAATAAACATAGAGTCAGTTAGAAATGAGACTGTACCTTGGGGTTTTGGGAAGTTTGGAAATAAGCAAAAACTTCGGCACAGCCAAACCTAATAACTTGAACAGGGCTACCTTAATAAGCGGGGATAAAATGTCGTACCATTTACTTGGAGAAATTCACCCAAGTGCTGCGGATATAACTTTTTTGGCGCGTGAAATCGAATCGGTGGCAATATGGCAGCTTGGTTCATATGCAGGCAGAGACGCAAAACCCTGCAGACCTACAAACCTGGTTTGGAGGAACGTGTGAGCAAGAAATTGAGGAAAGTTCTGTAAAAATGAGAATCTCACATCTTTCAAGTCTTTAAAAGGTGGGTGCAAAAATCGTACCTCATCAATCTATGTATGGAATGACTTAAAGGAATTTGGGAAATTTCCTGTAAATCTGCCGTGGCATTTTTTTTTTGATATCTTGAATATTTTCAAAATGGCGACATTTGTTTTTTGTTTGTAAACATTCTTCTAAAATTTTGAAAAGATTAAAGTTGTCGTAAATTTCAAATTAAGGAAAATTGATACAATCTTTAAAAAAACCATAATTAATGAAAAGTCTACAATATCGTGGCGAGCAGAAGTCTGCAGCTCTTCTGGAAAAGGATTGAGAAATTCGATGACGCCTCAGCCTCGAAATTAATAAATGCCGCCATTTAAAACTAATGAAATTATCAAAAAATTGCCAACGCAGATTTACAGCAAATTACCCAAACTACCTCTCAAGCACTTTAATTCAATGAAAGATGCGATAGAATTTTACACCAACCCTTTTCTAAGATTTCAACCCTTTCCTAGAAATTAACTCACAAATAAATCTAAGCGTCTTCTTGTGGTAAAATCATAAGTTATCATGGGGAGCCCAACTTCTTTAAAAACTTCTAGACTTCATTATAAAATCAACTAACTTGAGGGCAGTCTTCATAAAATCAGGCATATTCTTGAATCCCAAGCCATGAAGAATTCCTTGGAAGGTCAATGTTTTAGCCTTGCCAGTCATTGATGTCAGGCCTCCAGGAGGCAACGGAGATGTGGAGGAGTGATAACTGGAATTTCTGTATACAATAACATCGAATGTGTTCGGTTTGAATTTTTCAACCAATTTTCCTTTTGCCAGATAACTTCTGTACGTTCCTTCTGTGTAATATGTCACCCTATGTTAAGGAAATGACATAATTTTATACAATTTTATACATAGATATAATATTTGATATGTAATATTTCATACATGACATTTCATATACCAGTTGAGTCAGACAAAACCGTGGGGGTGTTTTAGACTGATTGCATGTTCGTAGTTATCGCTATTGATAGAAGATGCTCAAACTCTCACGGTCGGTTCAGTTGACAATTGTATCTCCAAAACTCACCTAAATGCAAAAAACGCGCCTACCGCAGTTCGCGCGCAATGCAAATGTGATATCACAATGGCTTGCTTTGACTGCCTTGGAGCAGTGCGACAGTTTGGGTGCCGCAACTTTATATATTATTGTTTCAACCAATCAGTTTAACGTCACTTCCGAAGGACGACGAGGTGAGCTGTAAGGTCAGGCCTCCGAGGTCACCCATCCGAAGTTTGACCTCACTCGACCGAGCTTAACTTCAGTCACCTGACGAAGATTGCATAAGCCACTCGGCCACTCTGTCATGGCTTGGCAGTTTACATGTGCATTAATCTCGCAAAACACCATTTACTACAATAGACCCAAATTGCGAAAAGGTGTATTGCTTGTAGCTCGTGATTATGGAATTGTAAGGCCGATGACGACAAAACAAATTTGGTATCTAGGTTAGCCATTCTTCAACAAAGACAGATTTTCTAATGCAATACCAACAATTGTTTTCATTGACACCTCAATTCAAAGCAATTAGTGACTGCAGACAAGGGAATTCTCTCAACCGGCAAATGAAAAAAACACGGCTGCTAAAGTTAACCCAAAACCAGTCGGCAAACTCTCGCCTTGTGCAAGCGAAATATGGTTTTCAAGAGAAGTGATGTGCTTATAACGAAAGAACAATGGTTAATCCAAAGTTCTTTCTCGCGGATTTTGTTTGGTATTGCATTACAAAATCTGTCCTTGTTCCTTTCTTCTATAAAATAAACTTTAAGAAACGAATTAAGTCTAACAAGCAATGTGGAGGAGGTAATGAGCTTAACGCAAAATCATATTACTTACAGAACATCCTCAATGGTAATTCTATGTCCAGGACTAAATTTCTCCAACTTTTGCAGCCCAAATTCATAGCCTTTAACTCCATAACCACTCTCATTCTTCACTCTGATCGAGAAACCAAGAATTGGCTGGTTTTCATCCGGTCTCGTGTATCCAAGAATGGTCTTTGTTTTTCGATATGATGTCACTAAACTATCAGCAACATCTTTTATTGTGACAGCAGGGATCGGGTCGAAGCAATACTAAAAACAAGAATACAGAAATCGTTTGTCAGCATGAACAAGGATAGATTTGCAAAGAAAATGGCTGCAGTCACATGTTGTTTCCTTTCGAAACAACGGGCTTACAACGCTTACAACGACTTACAATAATTAGGTATAAATACATATGTACATATTTTTTGAATATTTCTACCATATTTGCAGAAGTTACAATTTTCCTTTTCCTCTTGGTATTTACTGCTCAAGAACCCAACCTGAGCCACGAAAGGTCTACACAGTCGACAGTTGCATTCCTCTCCTTTCCAGGCTCTCATTCTCCTTTTAAAGCTGCAAAGGTTATCAAATTATTTCATGTCATTAGGAAGTGCATTTATCTAACCTTGATAATAGTTCCCTTCTCTTCACTTTGCATTGCAAAATAACCATTCATAAAATTATTCTTCTTAAAGCTCAGATGGTTGTAAACTTCTGTTGGTACTTTGGATTTGTGAAGGCCTGTGCCAGAGAACTTCTCAGTTGCTCCACACTCTCTAGCCATGTAGCTACCAGCTGTGACAGGAACTTTGGGAATCGGAGTTGGAACAAGATCTATTTGAAGAAATGAGTCATTAGTCTCTCCATAACCGACGTTACTAAAACACGGAACAAGCGGCACAAGCCAGTAACAAGCGGAACAAGCAAGGAACAGGTCAGTAACAAGCGGAACAACCAAGGAACAAGCCAGTAACAAGCGGAACAAGCCAGGAAAAGGCCAGTAACAAGCGGAACAAGCCAGTAACGCATTAAACAAAGCGTGGAATTAGCATTGGTACATGGCTGAACCCCACGAGATTGCCGTTAACATTGCCGCAACAATGAGAAGAAAAGGGCCGTCCATTGCAACGGAAATTTTCGATATACGTTGCGGTGTAAAATGAACAAGTAGCGGCAAATGGTAATAATACAATGAGAAAAAGACAGCAAGAAAGCAGGAATCACGCAGTGGCGGCGCCAGCTCTGAAAAATCGGAAAAAGTGGGGGGGGGATATTTACTTCCTGTTCCACAGCGAAAATTTTGAAACAATGTTTTTTGAAGTTTTTCCAATGTTTAGGCATTACTCAAGTACCTTCCAAGTGATATGATACAGGAATGGTGTCACAATCCCGGGAGGGGTACTTAGTACATTTGTCCGCCGGAGACGTGCCGTTTTTCAGGGTATCGTTTTCGCCAATTTTTTCTAGAACAGGGTATCAAAAGAAGGCAAATTTTCTGGAGCAGGTTGTCAAAACATGTCAAAAGAGGAAATTTTTTTATTTGATTCAATTTTGGTGTTTTTGAGTATACTTTTCGTGGGCACATCCCCGTACAAATTTATGTCAAGTACCCCCCGGGGTTAGAATAAAGTAAACTATGTTAAGGATTTCGTTTGCCACAATAATCTTAAGTTATATTTTCCCTGTACTGGAGTTTCTTAATTTTTTGGCGATCTGAGAGGTGAGTTTCTTACAAGCAGTTTCTTATGCAAAATACGCGTATGCGACCTCGAGGGTTAGTTACCTTTGAATACTTTAATTCTGGTTATCCGTTATGAATACCTAACGGATGCCTGAATACCTTTGAATACTTTAATAGACCATTTGCCAATTAGGAAAAAGGGACTGAGGCGAGCGCGTCCAATTCCGACAGCCTTGGCAACAGTCGGAAATCCGTTATGCGCAAATTTTCGTGCTCTATCTCATATTATCTTACGATAATGTTAAGTTGTTGTTTTTCGTTCAAACCTTGCATCTTGCTATGGACGATGATATGTTGAAAATAGATGTAGAATTCACTGATGTCAGTCCATATGACTCTTCCTCCGCAGAAACATTATTCTGAAACGTAACTACTGTGTGTAGGTATCCATGGTTTCATTTCATGCAAAACGGTGAATTATTTGCGCTCCAGAACCTTGTTACAAATTCTAAAGCAATACAGAACAAAAGATTTGACAACGAGAAGCTGTGAATTTAACTGAGGGGCATTTCATTCACTGGAAAATCATGAGATTTTTTAAGAACAAAAGGAACAAAAGCTTTACCAGTCAGGTTAGTTGTTTGATGTTATTTCAAAAATTCGACACTTAATACAAAAATAGAGCCAGATGAAAGTGAAAGTAGACTTGCTCCAAGTCTATTCCTTGGTATATCAGCACTAAGCAAGTCTAAAGTGAAAGGGCCTGTAAAATCAGAATAGCGAAGAAGTGCACCGTCAATCAATAAAAGTAAAATATGTTTGATTTTCTTTATCAAAATGAATAGTACCTTACGAGAGACGTATCATTTTCTAAATATCCCCTTCAATTTCGGCAAAAACCCTTCTCTTTTCAAGAAAAATCCGCAAGTCGCTCTCTTACGTTATATTTTTCCCAGTGTTGGAGTTTCTTAACTTTATGGCGATCTGTTTCTCATAACAAGTTTCTTGTAACAAGAAAATACGGTTACTTGTTCATTTCACACCGCAAAAATTTTTGGAAATTTTCGTTGGAACGGACGGCCCTTGCGGCAATGTTGACGTTATCTCGTGGGGTTCGGCCATGTACCCATGCTAATTCCACGCTTTGTTCAATGCGTTACTGGCTCGTTCCGCTTGTTACTGGCTTGTTCCTGGGTCGTTCCGCTTGTTACTGACCTGTTCCTTGCTTGTTCCGCTTGTTACTGGCTAGTTCCGCTTGTTCCGTGTTTTAGAAACGTCGCTCCATAACTGTCGCGTGGACAGCAAAGGCTTCAAATACATAAATCAGTGTAAAATTGTGGGTTTATTTACAAAATGGTAGCAATTAGACGAGAAAATTTTGTTTGGTAATTTCACTCATCGTATAGAACCAGAAATAAGGAAAATGTTGGTAAGACGTATGTTAGGGAGCGAGAATTCCACATTCCATTTTGGTCTATGATTTACTTGATATTGGAAATTAAAATTCTGTTTCTGAAACTGACAATGGCATGGAATCTAAACTTCAATGTAATATAAATCATGGACCAGAATGGGATGTGGATTTCTAGATTTCCATACAAAAGCCTTACGTGCATTTTTCTAATTGTTTGGTTTTAAAGATGTGTGATTTTACCAAACAAAATTTTTTTTTCATCTAAGTTAGCCTTTGATTCATTGTTCACAACTTCAGTTTGAATGGGATGTGATTCAATTTTTTGCTCCTTCAAAGGCAAGCTCCTAACCCTGCGGAAACCCTTTAAGCCTTGTTTCTACATGTAACAAAGAAACCCATTGTGCACTTTCGGGTATTACAATACTGGTTGCATGACAACTCGTTAACTTAGACACACGATTCACAGTTTAAGCCTGCTTCTATAACATATCTTCCTCGCATGAACCGAAGTGACGAGTGTGCGACGAAACGCATTGTTGGTAGATGATGTTAAAGATGTTCTTCATTGCATTTACTGGTGAGTTCCTAACTTACTTCTTTCCTTTCAGATATCAAGATTAATTCGTCTTTCTCTTGCAAGTGTCAACAATTTTCTCTCTATTTACGAGTTAATTTTGGTTGTTGCTCTTCACAGGAGTTGACAGTCTACTTTCAACAGATTACAGTGGTTTTGTTGTGTTTATAGATCTTTTTATACATCATGAATATGAAATTTTACAATAACAGAGCATAGTTACATTACAAGACTATACCACAAGGAGAATGAGACTCCATTGCAACCCTGTGGCTTTAACAATGAACATAAAACACGGAATTATTATATACACGGAAATAATGAATGCACCAGTATGATACAGCATAAACTACAAGCTACAAAAATAAATCAAAATGATACTAAGGTGGGAGGAGGAGGGGAAATTTCATTGAAATGATTTAAGAAAATCTTTTTGATGATTTGATGAACTCAAGTGTTGCTTAAATGAGTTTATGGGTTTAGCATGATATGGCCATTAATTAAGACTATCTCAAATGTTGTACCACAAATCACTTGTGTAAATATTTATCAAATGATAAAATCACTTACGGGTACAACCAGTGTATGGGCAGATTCTTATATCTTTATCTGATCCTGGGCAGACGTCTCCTCCATTGGCTGGGGATGGGTTTGTGCATGTTCGGGTCCTTGTCTTCTCCCCTTTCAAACAGTATTTGGAAGAACATGCTGACCATCCAGACCATCCTGCCCAACTACCGTTCACAGCACCTAGGAAGCAACACAATAGAGTCATGTCACACACTTGATCAATAAACATCACCTTTCTAAGTTGTATAGATGTCCAATGGTGAATAATCCATGAATACCTTTAACCAACGGTGCGTAAGTACTGCACAATATTTGACCCAATGTTTGTCCAATGAACCATCACGGAAATTAATTTCTTTTCCTGATAGAACTTGCAAGGTATATACTTGGGTGATGTGTAAACATTGGACAGGCTTCAAAAACAGTGGCTTGAAATTTTCTCAAGGGAATACGTGGTGAACATGAAGATTTTTGCAAAACCTCTAAGAAACTCATAAAAAACTCTGAGTACTCAAAAAATCTGATAATTTTAAGAAAGTTTCAGTACTGGTCCAAATTCTTAGTTTCTTATAAAAAGATACAGTACATGTGCATTAGAATTATAAGATATATCATTTCTAAAGAATCCAGGAGACACTTCAGAAAAATATCCCTCCTTCAGATTCTAGGTCCTATTTTGCTTCAGATATAGCCCTTTCTTAGTGAAGTCATAGATGAGAGTGGTGTGATGGCTTTATTGGCATTGCACCCATCAGATGTGGTATATAACATGAAAATATTATTGATCAAGATACCCGGGCAAATAGCAAATCTGCAAGGCTTTGTTGAAGAAAGCTGTCCAACACAGCTTTTTGCATTCGTTCCCTTTGGTTCTGGATTGTTGCAAAGCCGTCCCCTTGTCTGGACACCAGTTCCACATGTTTTTGAGCATTTGGTCCATTCTGACCATTGACTGAATCCACCATTGACTGCAAAGAGACAATATGATGTTATATATATATACATTTGAAATTGAACATTAAACCAGGTAAATCAGAAAGATATGTCCACTGTTTGCAAAGTCATACAGGAAACATCATTAAAACCAAATTACGAAAATACAATTTCATAGTCTTACCAAGGTTTAAATTAAGTTTTTTAGATTTTTCTCTCAAGCTAAGGTCAAAAGTTTTTCAAAAAAGTTGAAGGTCATTTTGACCTCTGATGATCAACCCTAATGAAAAGCATTTCAACAGTTCCCCCAATCATTCTTTTTTTATTCACATAAAAATTCTAATTTTACATTCTTTTTGGTAGTAAAGCTTATAGTGAGAAAATGAATGAAATGATATTGAAATGCACCGTTAAATTTGTCAAGCTTACAAAACGTTTTCAATAACTGTGTCATTGTCTTCTATATCGGATAGGTTGGGGTGGCTCTGCTCTCCAGTCTGATGGGTGTGGTGGGCTGGTTTTTGATCCCCTTCTCTGGGTGGCTGTTGGCTGGGCTGGGGCCTGTTGGACTTTTGGGATTCTGTGGAGCGTTTGTTTCTGGGTCTCAGAGGGTTGATGGGCTCGCGATAGCGGTTGATGGTTGCTTGGAGGTTTGAGAGCCGGATTTCTGCACTTGTTGGGGTGGGGAGCAGAGTAGCTCCAAACACATAACCTTGAACTACAATGATGTATATAAAATCTTTATCTTGTATGTATAGTATTGTTTTGTTTAAGTACTGTCCTTTAAGTAGTCCATTTTATGATTTTCTTGTAATTTAATCGTTGATTTTAACTTGAGTTTAGAGGCGACTTGATAACAATATGTTTTTTGCCTCCATCTCAACAGTAGATAGAATTGACTTGTTTAGCATTTTGTATTTTAACGTTTTATTCGTTATAGAAAAAACATTCTACTATACATAGCCATGGGGAGTGAAAGACAATGACTACCCCATGGCCAAAATGAAAGGACACACAATGTTAAACTAAATACAATACCAATGATTTAATATCTAATGGATACTCTAGCATACAAAGTTCCATTGTCCCACAACAAATGTAAGGTTAGGGTTGCAAACTAGCCTTTTACAAGCACAACTCATTGCTATGTATGTATGTATGTACATTTTCGCCAAAATAACAAAAACTATCAAATATTAATACTATAAATCTATTTAAAAAGAAAAGAAAAATCTAATAACAGGCGTGTGATATTAAAATATATACAGCTATCTAAATTAAAAACACCCTTAGGTAAAATGGCAGGGATAGCATTAAAAGGTCAGTGTGACCTTGATTCCATAATGGTCCCTCCAAAGGTGTCAATGAAAGAAAATTTTAATGGAAGAAAAGAAAATTCTAGTAGATGTTGAAATATTTTTATTTGAACCAAGTCAGTAGTAAAAGAGTGTGTGAGGTGTTAATAATACTGTGTGAGGTGTTAATAATACAGAATACAGAATATAATAACAGAATACAGAATATGCTGACATGAGACAGAATTTAAGCAAACAAAACATTTACATTAACGGACATGGTGGTTGCTTCGTACATTGCTGAAGTTTAAAAGATCTTAGTCAAAGTGACCGGTTTCGTGAATGAACCGCAAAATAAATTTGAGTAGCCTGCCTACACCTCTAGAGAGAATTCCCTCCATGCACTTTTTCTTTTTGTCTAAATATTTAGTGTTTATTTTGCATTAATTTTTTCTGTAACATTGTTATTGTAGTTAAGTTTTGATAATTGTTTGTATAGTTTATCAATGAGAAATTGTATGCAGAGTTTATATGAAACCTTTTTTTTTCTTCATCAAGTCATATATTATAAGAAAGATCTTGATCACCTAATGATAAAAGCTGTGTCAAAACCACTGGTGGCAGAGAATGGTGGTGGCAGAGAATGGTTCAGTAGTACTTGCACGATTCTGTAATACACACAAATGTTCCAAATTTAATCATACCTGCCAGTTAACTGTGTTAAATTTCTCTTGAATCCTCTTACACACAGACTTCCATCTCTTCATCTTCGCCAGGCCAAACATAACAATGTGGTTGTGGTTGTGTTGTGTTGTTGCAGTTGTATTGAATACACGGTAACACAAAAAACACAACACAAAGTTTGGCCATAGTTACTATGGTTTGGCACATGCATAAATAAGGGAGTTTGTGTAACTGAAGCCCGGGGGAGGGGTACTTGGTATATTTGTCCGACGGGGATGTGCATTTTTTCAGGGTATCGTTTTCGCCTATTTTTTCTAGAACAGGGTATCAAAAGAAGGCAAATTTTCTGGAGCAGGTTGTCAAAACATGTCAAAAGAGGAAATTTTGCTAGAACAGGTTATTATTCAGTCAAATTTTTGTCTTTTTGAGTATACTTCTCACCGATTTTTTCTAGAACAGGGTATCATTTGAAGGCAAAAATTCTGGAGCAGGGTGAAAAAATTTTTTGTCGTGGGCACATCCCCGTACAAATTTAGGTCAAGTACCCCCTCCCCCCGGGAACTGAAGAAGATTCAAGAGAAACTTAGCACAGTTGCACAGTTAACTGGCAGCTATGATTAAATTTTATTAGTACGTTTGTATGTACTACTGAATCGTGCAAGTATTGCTGAACCTATCAGTTCTCTACATTACAAACTCATTACAAATTCTGTAAAATTCTCAATAAAGTCAAACCGTCGGTTTGGCAACGGAGTTGTACCTTGAAACCTTGAAATATAGGAAACAGCAGGCCCGTAGTAGGAAGCGGGGGGTGCAGGTATGGCTCAAGCCCCCAACAATTTTGAAAACAATCCTGCTACGTCATAAGTATTAATCGGATGTATTGTGCTGTGCTCTACAGTTTTGAGAACAATTACCCCTGCCCCCAATCAACAGCTGCTTCTTACGGCCCTGGGAAAGAGATAGCCTACAATCAGTTGCAAAATTGTTGAGCCATTGAGGAAAAATAAGGTTTTTTGGCCCCCCTCCCCCCATTGCAATGTTGATTGGAAACTAATGTGACTTTTCTGTTGGCAACTAACGATTTACGAATTTTCCGACTGATTTCAACATTGGAAAGGGGGGAAGGGGGCACAGTGGCAAAAAAAACTTTATTTTTTAGAATGGCTCAACAATTTTGCAACTGATTGTAGTTTATGCGTAGTCAAGGATTTTCTCCATCTCAAAAATGCTCAGTGATTAAAATTTTCAGCAACCAAAGTTGTCAGCGACCTTACGTTTCGCTGACCAGTTTTCGGTTAAAGAAGCCATGATGAACCGACTCTTCGGAGAAGTTTATGTAAAAAAAGGAAGAGAACAAATGCACCGTACTTACTTGGGCACTCATTACCACATGAAATGATCTCCTCCGTAGCGGGTCCTTTGCAAGGTGATCCACCGTTCATTGGTGTAGGAGTGTCACATTTACGTGATCTCCTTATTTTTGCTCCACCGGTCTTGCTGCATTTGCTGGGACATCTAGACCAAGAGCCCCAATGGCCCCATTCACCATCTACCCTGAAGTCTAAAAAAAGACAGAAGTTTGTCAGGATACGACTTAACGGGGTCTTACTTAAAACGCTCTTAACTAGCTACCCACCCCACTGACGCGTTCAAGATCCGACTTAGTCATTAATGAAAGAAGGCTGGTCGGCTTTCTGGTTGGTTATACGTAGAAACTCTTTCCCGTTTCGATCGGAATATGATGAGGTTATGAAATTTTGAGGCTCTGGTACCCAGAGTAACAATGAGCTGAAAGCCTGTGGGATTAATACCAATCGAGATCCTTCAACTCAACTTTCAGTATGAGGCAATGTAAAGATCTCTAGATCCCAAGATATAGGAAACAATTTGCAAGAAAAGAAGGCTTTCATTACGCAGCCCTCACGTTACGTTATTATGGAACCTACCCTGAGTTGGTTCGCCGAGAGATTTCGCCGAGAGATACCCAAGAGGTATATGGAATGATACACCTGCCGAAATTCATGAGCAATCAACACTGGATCGTTTTCTAAAATAACTTAAAACGCATCTGGAGAGTTCGACTCACAAACACAAATCCCTGGAAGAACAGCAATCGTTAAGTTTTAAAAGGCTGTAGTTTTATTTTTTGATGAGTTTTTACCAAGAAATTAAAATGAATTTTTTCGGGTCACTTTAGTTAATAGAAAGAAATCCTAAGGACCACTCCAAGTCAAGTCCTCGTTTTCAAAGATACGTTCATCAAATCGTTAAGAACTACAAAGCAGATTGGATATCGCACCAAATTTTCTTTAACTCAACGGGGCTGTGGAGAGGGGGGGGGGGCAAGAAGGGCAATTTGCCACAGGGTCTTGGGGTCTAGAGGGCTTCATAAATTAAGACCATGGTAAGATACTTTCCTGTCTCTTCGTAGAGGGGGGGGGGGCTCATTTCACTGTTTTGTTCCATTTCATAGGCTTCCGAAATCTCTCGGCGGGCCTGTAACCTACTAGTATCAACTAAAGTAAATTGATATTTACTTAGTCGTGCAAAACTTCTCTGAACGCGTCCGTAAGTTTTCTACCTGAAAATTCTCTATTCAAAGAAATTTACTTAATTATGTAGTTACAAGAATACATGCAGAAAAATGACACAGAATTTGCAGACGAACACAATTTATTCAAAATCACCTACCAGAGCATTTAGCCAAGCATTCCAATTTCGTCTCCGTGGCAACACCAGAACAGCTTTTTCCACCATGAGCTGGAGATGGGTTATTACATTTCCTTGTGCGGTTGACTGTCGATCCTCCGCAGGGCTTTGCGCATGTGCTCCACTGTGACCATTCTCCCCAGCCTCCATCAACTGAAAGATATATTCATTTAAAAATTGCATAAGGAAATTTTGATTTACATAAATAAACAGGAACCAAAAAGCAAAAGCAATCAATATTTCAACACCTTGATAGATAATACCGGAGGAAAACTTGCACCTGCTTGCAAATGGACGTAATCAGCCGATCACACAAAATTGCCGATAACTCGCAAATGAAACAAGGCATTCAAACAATTAAACAGAACTGTTTGTCACTCAATAGTGCTATTTATTTGCCTTGATAAAAACTTTCGCTTCAGACCACCTAAGACAGTTAAAAATCAGAATATTTTGGACGAGAGTACAAATCATACCTGAACCAGGTTCATTGATAGCATTATCCCCAACGCAATATTTCCCATCAGAACTGGGAACAGGATTCGTGCATGGCCTCGTTTTCACTCTTTGGTTTCCTGAGCACAAACCACGTGCCCAACCACTCCATTCTGACCATGCTCCCCAACTTCCATCAACTATAAAATGAAAAGGGATTTGAATAAGGTTCAGCTTCAGGTTCATATGTTTTAAATTCCACAACATACCATGGGTAAAAGGAACGAAATAATCTTTACTTGATAAAATGTACACGCAATCATACCTAATTTTCTCTTTCCCAATTTTTTTGATTGACGAAATAGACTTTGTTGGTGATATGTATAGGCTAAGTTGTGAGCCTGGAGGAATCCCCCAAAAAGGGCACCAGATCGCATGCGTAGTAGCGATTTATGTCAATGACGTAATATGCAAATAAGTTTGACGGTTGAGAACAGGAGAAGAAAGCAATAGCAAAGTTGCGCATGACAGTATGAGCCCCACCGTCGATTCGCTTTCAACAAACCTGAATCACAATCTGTCAAAACAATAGGGTCAGCACTTCATCTCCCCAACAAGACTTGGGGCAACTCTATCTCTGACTTAAAGATCTTGAAACTGTTCTGAATTTTCAATAGGAGAGTCTATGAATATATTTCTAGGACTTCTCCTATCTGCTTTTGCACATTTTGAGTCAATCAAGTCCATTCATCCGTATGATACTCGACAGGCTCCTACGAACGACATTATTTTAACTCAGAAAAACACCCTTGAACATGACGCAAGCTCCATTCGTTTCACTGGTGCTAAATCTTCGAATAGAGGTTTTCCAATTATCAAGAAATCTGTATCCTAGAATGCTTTCGTTATCAACTAAAGTCACATCTGTTTAACCTAATTAGATAGCAACGTCCAGCTCTTTGTTGAAGAACTTCTTGTGGTACCATCAAACGGGAATCAAAGCATAAAGCAGCCTGGTTAATGCTGCATCCAGCAAAAGAAAAATCAAAACTCCTTATCTTTGGTTCAGACAAGAATTGTTTTATAGAGAATCGCAGCTATAACGAATGCCAAGTGCTGAGCTTTGTCAACCAAGCAATGCCGTCTCCTATCTTGAAGATCTTCTTATGGGGCCATTGAATGGGAAGCTAAGCATGAAGCCTCGCTAATGCTACATCCAGCAAGAAAGTAGCCAAACACTCCTTACCTTTGCTTTCAACTTGACTCGTTACAAATAGAATCGTAACTATGAAGAGTGCACCGCGGCACATCCTGCTCACTGTTAACAGCAAAGTCGTTTACTATGTTGATGATCAGCTCTGAAGGGGTCATTCAACGGCATCAGACTTGACCATAAATGCGCTTACCGTACATTCCTTCAGTAAAAGTATATGCTTACGAATAAATACCCATGTTTAGTCATCTGTAAAGCAAAGCGTCACAGGCAGAGGCTTATGTACACAGGCGTTCGTAGTGGTTGCTTGCAAAAGTCGGGCAATGACGGCAAGCAAATTTCTATTTGGCCAGGCACCCAAAGATAATACTAGGCTGTTTTAGCAGCAAGACGCGGACGTCTTTGAAAACGCAGCTACTTTTTGTGTGTTTTTACATAGTTTTTAGAGCATCATAATTTTCCAGCCTTTTCCCTCCCAGAAAGCTGCTCACATACAGACAAATTCCCAAGAACAGTTCGCATTCTCGCATTTCTATAATTTGCGAATATGCTCACATTGCATTTTGCTTCCCTTTTGATTCGACGTCTTATTTTGGCAGTGCGGCCTTCAAAAGTGTACTTTTTAGGGTGCCAGTTTCAGAATAGAGCGTATAATAAGTCTCTCGAGACTCGCAAAAGTTTTGAAGTTGATTTCACTTTGTAATTTACATCCTCGAACAAAAGAATTATGCTGGCATCTTCTTGACTCGCGTCTTCTTGCTAAAACAGTCTACTATTAACAGCGAAGTCGTTTACTATGTTGATGATCAGCTCTGAAGGAGTCATTCAATGGCAAATCAGACTTGACTATGAATACGCTTACCGTACATTCCTTTAGTAAAAGTATGCTCACGAAAAATACCCATGTTTAGTCATCTGTAAAGCAAAGCTTCACAGGCAGAGGTTTATGTGCACAGGCGTTCATAGCAGTTGCTTGCGAAAGTCGCGCAATTACGGCAAGCAAATTTCTATTTGAACAGGCATCCAAAGATAATACTCCGTTGATTGAGTATTAAACTAGATCGTTTAATTAATATCAGCTTATAGAGATGACCTCTGATCTGTCTTAAATGGATATAGTCTATTCAGTGAACTCATTAACGATTCTCAGTTCAAAGCGTTATAAACCCATATTAAACATTTAAGATTTCTTCCGTTAGAAACTAATAAGTGATTTAGGAAAGTTTCCAATGGTTTCCCAGGTAGGAAAAGGAAATTTCCATGTCCCCTTTATGTAAGAAATTTGTTTGCCAAAAGTCATTGCGAAATTAAACACCTTTTGCAGGCCGATCGGAAGCATGGGGTGGGGGGGAGGGGGGTTCAGGCCTTCTACAATTCTCTGAAGTTTTTGATGTTGTAGAGAGTGAAAGCCAAGATCAGTGAAGTGAAAATTCAAAGTCATATACATTCGAGGGAGCTACACTAATCCACGAAGAATGCAACAACCGCTCGCACGACCCAGACGTTAATCGATTATGATTGGAGAATTACAATAGACTTTCGGTTTAGACACTTGCGTCACTTGCGATCCTTGCGATCATATGGAAACCAGGCTTAAAACTCTAAACTAAACCTGCGTTCACACGATGCCGGCACATTTTGAATACGGTGAAAAATGTGACGGCTGCAAAATTTGAGCTAGCGTTCACACGATGCTGGTACATTTTGAAAACGGTGAAAACTTCGACGAATAAGCCTTCCGTTTACACGAAAACGGCACATTTTTTTGCCGGCAGATGTTGAAAACGGTTGATTTTGAAAACGGACCTCTAACAGGCACATTTTGGAAACGGCATCGTGTAAACACTTGAAAATGACAAAAGAGGAACATTTTTAGCCGCTTTTGGAACGATACTGATCGATTCTTAGGGTGTATGCACATTTTTTTGGCATCAAAGCCTTGCAACGAGTTTTTGCCGTCTAATTTCCTACCGTTTTCAAATTGTTCCGGCATCGTGTGAACGCTAGCTCAAATTTTGCAGCCGTCACATTTTTCACCGTATTCAAAATGTGCCGGCATCGTGTGAACGCAGGGGCGGATCCAGAAAAAATTGTGAGGGGTGCTGAATAGGGATTGATGAGGGGGTCTGGGGAAAATTTTTGATGACCACGCCCTTTACTCTCTCGGAAATGATGACCACGCCCATAAACAGCCAGAAGATGTCTTATTTACTAATCGTATGATTGGTAATTTACTGCTCAAGTTTATATTTCGAAGAAATGTCTTTGAAATTCTGTGGTAATATTCATGTAATTTTCTTCCTTTCCGCAATGAGTTATCGAAATATCCCATCTATTGTTTGGAGAAAATATGGTATGCAGAAAATTTGTCTCGCATGATCCGAACTGCGTAGGCGGCTGATCATGGGCAAGAGAATTTATGAACCACAACATGCCTAAACTAAAGCAACCTGTGCGTGATCTTCAAAATTTCTTTGAATCATTAGCATCTGAAAGCACAGCAAGAACCCCAATAATCCAAAAGTGAAACGAAAGCCATGTTTTATATCATCTTACCGTCACAACCGATCTTTGCTCTCTGACTCTCTGGATCTTCTCTGTCTGTTGTTCTCTCATCCAGCCCAAAGTTTGCATTTGCAGTAATATTTCCATTTCAAAAAATGGTTGATAACTCATAGGTCTTTCCCTTTTATTTCGATTTATCATCGCAGAATTCCCGTTCAAATTACTATCTAGCACATGTATTGCATTTGAATTCTTTTCGAATAGTAGCTGATCCCCAGCTGAACGCTTGTTGCAGCAGGCCTTGCCGCCAAATTTTGAAAAGAAACACATGAAAACATGATAATGCATCCCCCCCTTTCAACTGCAGTCCATGATGAAACTCCCCCTGGTTTAGTTTTATCCCCCCTTGTTGTGCTATCGTGGTATGATCGACTGCGATTTCAGCAACTGAAATCCCCCCCCGAACGGCTCGGTTTCTTTGATGTTTTTGGATTTTCAAATCGCATGGGTGCTCCCGCCAAATCTGAGCACCCCTAGATGCAGCACTGCTACTGGTTGATTCACTCCTACGGGTGCTCAAACTCGGATAATTTACAGGCCATGGGTGCTCTGTTGCGCTGCCTATAGGGCAGACAATGGATTCCGAGTCCGCAAAATGTAAGACAGGTCAAACCAGGGGGAGTTGAGAAAGGAGTTTGTCAGGTGAAATACGAAAATGGACAATGTGGAGGAGGCGGGACGGGGGCGTGATAATGCAATGAAAACAACGATGAATGTGGAACAGATGCGGACAGCTCGCAAGCATCGGTTGC
The DNA here is from genome assembly GCA_964020215.1 of Aurelia sp. 3 sensu Dawson et al. (2005). Lineage (NCBI taxonomy): Eukaryota > Metazoa > Cnidaria > Scyphozoa > Semaeostomeae > Ulmaridae > Aurelia > Aurelia sp. 3 sensu Dawson et al. (2005). The sequence goes on from OZ026593.1 coordinate 3,157,901, forward strand.
TGGCAGAAAACTTTATGGATACTATTTTGGCAAAGAATTAAATTGAAAGAGCAAAATCCTTAGTTAAAAATTCTGACAGGTGCTCGAGCACCCTTCGCACCCCTCTGGATCCGCCACTGGAACGCAGGTTTAGTTTAGAGTTTTAAGCCTGGTTTCCATATGATCGCAAGGATCGCAAGTGACGCAAGGGTCGCTGAAAATAGTGACTTGCGATCCTTGCGTCTTAATGGAAACTGCTTTAAAAATTTGCTGCGATCCTTGCGATCCTTGAGATCCTTGCGATTTGAGTTAGAAAAAATTCTATCTCTGCGATTCTTGCGATCCTTGCGTCAAGAGATTTTTTAATGGAAACCGTTTGTTTCAAAATTTGGCGATCCTTGCGTCAGTTTTTCATCCGGGATGTTCAATAAAGCCTCTCTTTAGCCAAACTGACCTCACTTTCACAGATTCTCGTATGATTTGGTGCGTCGTGCTTCAAATTGTTGCCATCCTTGCGATCAAATGGAAACCGCTTTGTAGCAAGAATCGCAAGAATCGCAACGATTGCAAGTCACAGTCTTGAGCGATCCTTGCGATCATATGGAAACCAGGCTTTAGTTTAGACTTTCACTTAGCAGCTTCAGTATTGAAAAAGATCGCTTAAGGGTTGAGTGATTCTGAAGACAATTGTAAAAGAATTTTAATCGCAAACAAACATTTTGAATTGCGGCGCTATTTCAAAGTGTCTTATCTCATATTTGATCCAGTTTTGATTTAGCGTTTTGGAAACTAAATTTGGCTTTGCACTTGACAGAAATAAACAATTATTCAGTCTCCTCGTGTTATGCAAACACATCAGCGATTGACCATTGACCATACTGTCATATGCTCACACTGGGAGAAGGTTCCAACATCCCAATCCTACCTTTGCTCCTACACCTGTACACTTTCAAGGCAAATGGGAGTCATTTTAAGTTACTTTCTTGTGGATTCATAGATTCACCCCCCATCCACCATTCCATTGTTTGATTCATTGATTCAAGATTTCCCGCTACTCCGAAACGAGGCAAACCCACCATTTTGTAAGGCATCCCCAAAAGTCAGCGCATGCTCAGACGAATGTCGCCTTTTCGCCTATGCTTTGTTCATCGTTAAAAACAGGAAGTCATCATAGCCTCGGTTTGAAAGTCTCCCGCCAATCAATTTATCAATTTAATTCAGAACAAACACAAATTCAACATTTCTCTCTGCTGTTTCTCAAGCAGGATCAATACAAGCCCACAGATCAAGACCAAAATGTTGTTCTTGCTTCGTTTTTCAATCGAATATCGAGGCCTTAGCCAGCCTGAGTTATTCAAGATATGGCTACAGGAAGCAGAAGTCGCTCTTGCTGCTTTACAAAGTGGTCTGGTAAAAGAGATTTGGAAGGTGAGAAACGAGAAGAAGAGGGCCTAGCTAGACCCAGGCTACCTAGGCCTATAAAATTTGTTGATTATGTGGAAGATTTTTGGCATTTTATCAATCACCAGGGGCGGATCCAGACCGAAGTTGAAGGGGGGGGGGCAACTTGGAGAGGGGGCGCCAAAAACACAATAGAAAGTGAGTGGGCCGAAGGCCCCCAAAAATTTTTTGGGCGTTATTCGAGAAAATTCTCTGGTTTTTCCACTGAATAACGCCTTAGTTTATATCTTTCCCTGCTTTCCAAACGAATCACTGAAAAAGAAGTGCATTTGGGTCAGGATAAGGGGCGCTTTTCTTGCCAAAAAGGGGGTGCCAAAGCTGAATTTTCATCGTGAAGGGGGCAGTTGCCCCCATCTGCGCCCCCAAATCCGCCACTGTCAATCACTGATACTTCCCGAATCGTTTATCGGTATATTATCGGTATTATGGCAAGAATTATAATTGCTTTATTTATGATTAACATGGTATGGGCTCATCAACAAGGGTAAGGTTTATTGGGGTAACGTTGATGGTACTGGTAGCAACTACTGGTCCGGAACTCCGGATTCCTGCCTGGAGGAAGCCGGATCTGATATATGAAAATTCACTCCCTCACTAGGTCAAGGAAAGGTAGTTCAAGCGGTTCTGAGGAAAACTCTGAACAAGGCTATCAGCAAAATTCAGTCAACTTTTCACCCAATCTATGTTACCCCATACCTGTTTTGCTCCAGTAGTATCTGTTGCTTTGCATTTGATGCAGTACAAAAATTGCAATACATGTATTCATTTATCAGAAGAAGCTGCTTATACGAAACTCAACTTGCAGACCAACAAAAAGTTGAGGGCGCCAGTACTATGAAATATACTGTAACTTCAAAAAATATTTTTTGACAAAGGAAATCCTGGGCATATTTTCACTTTATTTCACCTTTGTATCAGATTGCTGCAAAGGGCTTGACTGAATGATGTCTAAATGCTAGAGAGGTTTAAAAAACTTTGCTTTTAAACAGCACAAGGGTACATACAGGCATAGTAGATAAGGAGGTTATCAAGGAACCTTCAAGAACTTTGTTTGAGACTCTATGAACCAAAAATCTGAACATTTCAAGAAAGTTTCTGCACTCACTCAAACTATAAGTATCTTACAAAAGAATGATAACATGTGTTAGATGGACGAGACATGTTAAATGAAGATATTTTTTATGTCCTTTATGAAGAATCGAGGTTGTACTTTGTTTTATGATTTATTGACTTTCTATTACGTAGACATATCAACATCCATTTTGTAACATATTTCTGCCTTTTTTTACAGGTTGTTGGTGAAAGAAAAGTTTTTGTAGGTAAGTGTGTTTTGAAGGTTCCTAGAAATAATTGTGAGAACTGAAGGCGAAGCTGTGGTTTTTAGCGTCAAGCTCTGGGATCTCAAAGCGCTAATCCAGTCAATGACCCCTTTTCATGACACTCAAGTGGTGGGGCCCTACTGGGTATCAAACCCAATCCGCCTGACTATTCTGCTTGCAAAGTCAGATGATTACGTCACTCCACCAAAACACCTTCAACTTTATTCAGCCATGATCAGCCATAATTCAAATAGAAGCCTCTTTATGATTTGGTGGACACACGTTGATGACAGCTTTTCGTAAGTTGAAGTGGCTCTCCAGTTTAAATATTTGAAATTATTATTATTATTTTTAAATGCCAGGACATCATGATACTAAAGAAAAACATTGCTAAGTCAGGGACAGATCAGGCTGAAGATGAAGGGCTAGCAAGTGACAAAGTGGGTACTGGGTAACAAAGTAATACTGAAAAGGAGAACACTGAAGACGCAACAATACTTTTGTACTTATGTGGTTTTTTATGTGATAACGCCACATCAGAATAATGAATAGTATCTTATTCCCACTTTCAATCTGCTTTTTTATCCATATAAAAATTTTACAACATACTGTATCTTACGTTCTACAAAACTTGCCTAATTACTTTGCAACACTACAGGGACGACACCATGGGGAGTGAAAGGCAATGACTACCCCATGGCCAATATATATCTGCTGAAAAGGTGAAAGTGTTTTTCAAATGATAACCAAGACATGGTTTGGCTTCAGAGAGGTTTTTGGAAATATGTGTAAATGAGGGTCACTTGACAAAAATCTTCTTCACCTTTGGCAAAATCCTTTTGTTTCAAGAAAACTCTGTAGAAATTTGCAGTTAGACTAAAATTTGGGTGCTGAATTTGAATCTGAGGCCATATGAAGCAATCGGAAGAAATTTAGAAAGATTCCAAAACCAGGCCACTTGGTGGAAAAGGAGTATAGAGTCCCTATTTTCTTCAGTTATTTTTGGTTGAGAATATATACTGGTCTGAGAATCCCTCCCACACCTGTCCTGGCATTGTCTGGTGCAGAATTTCTGCCTTAACCTTGAAAATACAGCAATCTGACAACATCTCTCTTGATTGTAGTTGTAGAAGCAGAAAACCCTGAACAGATTGATCAACTTTCCTTCTCACTTCCAATTATGAGAGAAATGGGGGATCAAGTCCAAATAGAAGTCACTTCCTTGATTCCTTATTATTCATTTGCTAATTTTCTGCTGCAAAGCACTGGGGAGGAGCAAGATGCCAAATCATCAGATGTTGCAGTTAACCCTATGAAAGATGGAATCTTTTATTGGCTTATTTTTCATATTGAATACTCAGGTAAGATATCCAAATAACTTCCATTCTACTTTAAATTTGAATTTTGAAGAAGTGCAGTACAGACTTTGCACTTACTGTGTTAAAATGAGAGCAAGAAGTCCCAAGAATTCTTAAGAATTCCTAAGAACTCTCAAGAATTCTTGAATCTGTGACAAGAATTCTTGAGCTACATGGATTACTGTAAATTTAGACAAGAATTCTTATTCAGCTAATTTACCTACATGACTTCAGAACCCAGGGGGCATAACAGTACCATTTTCTGGCTATTCGCAAACTGAAGATTACAAGAGAATGCTATAATGTAAGAAGAGTAGAACTTTATTGACAGAGGAAGAAAAGTGTGCGAAGCAATGAAGCAGCTTCGCGGGAAGCTATGTATGTCAGGAAGGAAAGAGAGGGAGGACCGAGAGAAAATGGAATAGAAGGAAGCAAAAGAGAGGAAACGATGGAGGGTGGACAGAAGTACTTGTTTCTTCAGGGGAAAAAAGAAGAGGAAGAACGAACGATGGAATGAGGAAAGGAAAGGAAAGATTGAAAGTATAAAGACGAATTGAAGGCATAAAGGAAGGAAAGAGTGAAAGAGAGAGGAAAGCAGTATTTGGATTATACCCTCTGACTTTAGGGTTGTGTGATCCACAAGATTGATTCCAGTTCGTTCATAGTGGACTTTCATCTACGCTGCACACAATATTGCAATTCATGTCAACACATTGTTGATGAAACAATTGGAGAGACATTTTTATCATGGCGCTGCTTGGCCTGTTAACGGCCGAAAAAAATTGAAAAGGAAAAAAATTGAAACGTAGCCGTAAGCCGTTAGCCGTTCACAGGCTAGGCGCTGCTTTGCAGGATGGCAAAATGTTTTTTCCACCACTGCTTATTGATAAACTTTTCAACAGGAATGAGCCGTGATGAACTACTCAAAACATGGGTGGAAGAAGCAAGAGAAGTTTTGAAATCACAAGAGGAACGTGAAGATGGACTTTGTGTGTGGAAAAGTGCTGGAAAAAGAGAGGTATTGTAGACCTTTGGTTGTATCAGCTCAGAAAAAGTTCATTATCCGTCTCCCAAAAGCTCCGAGGGAGCATTTTCACCTGATTTTTGGTAGGGACGAGGCAGCTACATTTCAGAGCATACGAGTTCCTTATGCAAATTTGCAAATTGGTATGCCCGATGTTATACCCACTGTTTGAAAATGGCCTATTCGTTTGTCTTTTGTGCAAAAATTACACACATGATAGATTCGTTCTCTGTTGCTCTTAGTTACACCAAAATCGAGATAATCCTATCATTCCTCACCGGGGTGTGGATGGGGGGGGGGGGAGGGGGCAAATCACTCCAAAACTAGAGTACGAGAACATGGCATTTTAGAAATCTCTCAGACCTCTGCCTCAATAATTTGTCTAGGCAAAAATGCCAAAGCTCTGGTTTGGACGTGGACGCAAAGTTGAGCTTTCAGATTAATATTTCTGCTATCAAAGCACAAATGAGCTATCGATGTTCAAGTTAACTATGGATGAACTATTTGAAAGAGATGAGCCATTGATTAAGACTGCGTTCACACGATGCCTGCACATTTTGAAAACGGTGAAAAATGTGACGGATAGGCCTCCCGTTCACACGAAAACGGCACAATTTCTGCCGGCAGATTTTGAAAACGGTAGATTTTGAAAACGGAACTCTAACCAGCACATTTTGGAAACGGTTAAATAGGATGCTGCCACACTAGCCCGGGGGGGGGGGGTAACTTAACTTGTCCATGGTACGGGGTTGTGCCATTTTTTAGGGTACCTTTTTCATGATAGATTCCGGATTTATGGGTATGGTTTTCAACAATTTTTTGCATTTTCCGGATTTATGGTTATAGTTTTCTGTAAGAATTCATTTATTGGTGAGCTGTTTTTGCATTTCCGGATTTATGGGTATGATTTTCAGAAAATTCTCCAGATTTATGGATATACTTTTGAGAAATTTCTCCAGATTGATGCGTGGTACTTTTACGATTTGAATGGCACAACCCCGTATCTTGGAAACTCAAGTTACCCCCCCCCCCCGGGACTCTAGCTCAAATTTTGCTACCGTCACATTTTTCAACGTTTTCAAAATGTGCCAGCATCGTGTGAACGCAGTCTAAAGCTAAATTCTCATCGCTGGATCAAGCCATACATTTCTTTGGGAAATTCGGTACGATTTACGTCGCCTCTTCTTTCCGTAGGTTCACGCTTTAATCAGAGTACGCACACCTGATGATCTGGATGCAATGAGTATGGACTTACCGATCATGAAAAGAATGGGTAATCAAGTACAGATAGAATGCAAATCAGTTAGGCCGTATAAAGAATTTGCTGATGATATCAAGAAGAGAGCTTAGGAACCGCAACGTTTTAGGCATCGTCCAAAAATCCACGCGGTATTTGGCCGCTAACTTCTCGACCCCCTCCCTCCTCTGCCTTAGCGGAATTTTGTATTTTCTTTTCCATCATACTGATGATGCAAGCTTCCAGTCATCTTCCTTTGTTACGGGCCTAAATTGACTGCTCTACAGCATATTTTGAAGCAATGGCAGCAAAAGCTTGCAAAGATCCTTGTATGCGTCGTATGAAATTAAGAATAAACATAAATTTTCTTGATCATCATTCCTTAAGTTACACCAATTGGTGACCAATGATCACTTAACGGATTTTGATGACCCCCCCCCCTTCCTTAAACAGCCCAATACCGCTAAGTGATCACAAGTGGATCTTTGGATGACCCCTTTATGCTGGTAGCTGCTACGCAAGTAATACAGCGTTGATCAAGCTTTAGTGATATTAATAGCAATTGGATTGGGTCCTTAGATGCATGTACCTGGGGCTGTAGCTTTCGAGGAGCCCTGCCAAATGATATTAGAAATTTTCCTGCAACAACCAGGGAAACGCTCCACTTAGCACTCACATTTTCCGGGAGGTAAGTCTGACATTCTTGGGTCAGAATATTGCCCTAATGTAGATTCTGCCAACCTCGACCCCAGGGCCTTCCATATGACAAAAGGCCCTGGGGACGAGGTTCACATTCTGCTTAAATAGAATACTGCCTAAAGAGATCTTTTGGTCCAAATAAACTGGAATTATGCGATGGACCAACAATTTGCTTTGCAGGTAGAGTTCATATGTTTGACTGTTTGACTAATGTTTAGCAGTTGTAAACTGAGGGTAGGCCCCTTTTCAAACAGAGTGAGGAAATAGGTATTCATTTGCTAAATCTACAGTAAATCATAAAACAATGCTCGATGTGGTAGATAGACTGTAGGTGCAGATCAAGCGGTAGTAGTAGTAGTAGTAGTAGTAGTAGTAGTAGTAGTAGTAGTAGTAGTAGTAGTAGCAGCAGCAGCAGCAGCAGCAGCAGCAGCAGCGGCAGCGGCAGCGGCAGCAGCAGCAGCAGCAGCAGCAGCAGCAGCGGCAGCGGCAGCAGCAGCAGCAGCAGCAGCAGCAGCATTTCATTCATTTATCATCTCATTTATCAATATTTATACACGGGCTACCTTTCAGCAAATACACTAATTATTAACAATATTTGTTCAAAATAATATGGGAAAAGATACAATTAATATGAGTTGCTGCTCTACCAAGGGGTCGTGTTTGGGTCCTTTTAAAGGTTCAAAAGATAGTCTCTAAGACCTGTTCTAAAACGAGAGATTGAGACTCTTTCTCGAATGTTGTCAGCAGCAGCAGCAGCAGCAGCAGCAGCAGCAGTAGTAGTAGTAGTAGTAGTAGTAGTAGTAGTAGTAGTAGTAGTAGTAGTAGTAGTAGTAGTAGTAGTAGTAGTAGTAGTTGTTGTTGCTGTTGTTGTTGTTGTCGTTGTTGTTGTTGTTGTTATCCGGTTAATACAGATTTTGCTGAATGCAATTGACGCATATACCGGGTGAGTAAAAAAGATCACGCGTTTGGCGGGCTATGAAATAAAAAGTATGTGGCTGATATTCAAAACTGAAATGGTAATCTATCAGTCAAAGGCTAATTTACTTGAGAAAATTTTGTTTGATAAAATCTCTCATCATTTAGGCCCGGAAATTTGGAAAATACTGCCAAAGGATTCCACATTACATTCTGGTCCTTGATTTACTTGCTGTCGAAATTAAAATCCTACTTCGGAAATTGATAATATAAACTTCAAGATGCGTGATTTTACCAAACAAAATTTTCTAATCTAAGTTGGCCTTTAACTGATCGATAAACATTGCAGTTTTGAATACTTGCCTCATACTTTTTATTATACAGCCCTCCAAACGCGTAAACTTTTTTGACTCACCGGTGGTCAAATTTATGCGTTTGCCTTTTAGGCCCCGTCCACACGTATCCGGATATTTTTGAAAACGCATCTTTTTTATCCGTTTTGGGTTAGCGTCCACTCGGAGACGGCGTTTTCGGTCACCAAAAACGAATCTTTTCGAAAACGCTCTCCAGAGTGGATCTTTTTGAAAACGCCGTTTTCATGTTCTCGGGTGGACGGGTGAAAACGGAGCTTTTCGAAAACGCTGACGTCACAGCATCGATTTACGACGTATCAGAGCATGCGCACGGATCTTTGGGGACAACAAAAGGGCATTTTGATTGTCTGTTTTCTTTTGTCGAAGTTCGAACAGCGAAGTTTGAATGTAGCAGCGTCTTCGTGTGGACGGGGATATTTTCGAAAACGCTCCACGTGTGGACGCGAATCTTTTTGAAAACGGATAAAAAAGATGCGTTTTCAAAAATATCCGGATACGTGTGGACGGAGCCTTAGATTAAAGGGTCTGTTTCATCCAGCATGCCTTGTACGTGTCGTCTCTTGGTTTGCCATTGTTGTCGCCATTTTCATGAACCATGAAAATGGCGACAAACAAAGGCCAACCAAGAGACGACACGTGCAAGGAATGCTGGATGAAACAGACCCTTTAAGCTACAGTTGTTTTAAATTCATGGCTGATTCATAGTTATTCTTCTCATCAAACGAAGGAAAATTTTCGACTCATCCCAGATTTGTTTTGGGTTTACTTGACTTTTACTGCTTATTCTATTGCATTAAAATATTGTTCTATATCCAACGCATATTAAATATACATTGTTTTTAAGAATTTTTGTTGTCTTTAAAGGGGCTCTGGTATTAGATGTCGTCGTTATATTGTGTCTCAGAATTTTTTAGTAGCTTTGTACCAATTAACTCAATCGTCATTTATTCCAATTCTGTAAGCATTCAGTATGTTTTCATAGAACATGTTTTTCTCATATCTTGTTATTCGTCAATTTGGATAGTCCTTTCGACGACGGCAGAAACATAGCCTGCGTGCAGCCCCTATTGTTTCCTTTGAGTTGAAATTTCCCGTTGAATTGAATTCATTTTCTGACGCCGGTGGCTACAGAGCCACGGGTTGGGGAGATGGTGCTCCCTGGCTTCAGCCCTCCCAATAATTTGCGGAAGTTTGTTGATTTTGTAAGTGAAAAAGGCTGTAAAAGCCAATGCCGTAAGAATTAAGATTTAAACTCATACCGGGTGAGTCAGAAAAAACGTGGGGCGTTTGGCGGACTGTGACATCGCATTTATCCACCCAATTGTCGTGAACTAAATCTTTCCATGCAGCCAAGAGTTTAACTTAGATCGTAAACTTTTCCCCATCGAAATCGGTCATTTGATGCATTTGTTAAAAAACATTTTCTTTGTAAGACCTTGTATGGGAGTCTGGCAAACTGATGAAATCTTTTGCCAAGCCCCTTCCGCATTTTATTTTGGCAAAAGTTGCAGGTGCACGTGGTATTTTCTGGAGAGAATGAAATAGTCAGGTGATAGTATTTTCTCCCCTAGGATATCTTATCATGACTTGCCCTGCGTACAGAATGTTTGAAAGACATCAATAATGCGTGCTTCCTTTTCTTCTGAAGAGGTTTCTTTCAAGCAGATCAACGTTCTGTAAATAGCAATGGGACATCTTCCAGACAATACTTTTTCCCAAAGCCTGGTTCACGCTAAGTCCTTTGAGTCGTTAGAGTCATGCAGAAAGACACAAAGGACAAAGGACTGAAACTCTGGGTCTTTGTCTTTTGGTTCTTTCTGCACGATCCTATGACGACCTATGCGACCCAGTGTGAACCAGGTTATATTTTTTCTGTATCTGCTGATAATACAACGTGTACCTGTAACTCTGGCAGGGCTAAAATGCTGAAGGGGCTTGGTCAAAGATTTCACCAGTTTGCCTGAATCCCATACAAAGTCTTATGAAGAAAATATTTTTTAACAAATGCATTAAGAGACTGATTTCATTCGGGAATGTTTTATTGTCTAAGTTAGACTGTTGGCTGCATGGAAAAATTTAGTTGACGATGATCGAGTGGCTCAATGTGACGCCACAGTCCGACAAACGCCCCACGTTTTTTCTGACTCACCCGGTATATATTCGAGGAATCTACCAGAATCTATCCAAAATGCAACACTTTTGATGTCATATAAGTCGAGAATTTCAAAATTTTTGTGGAAAGACCCTCATTAGTTGTGATCCTTTGCTTCCGTCAATGGCACATTTTCCAAAAATGGGGCGTTTTCCAACGATCAAAAGGGCTTGGTCATGGAAAATTTTCCCAAGAGCAAGCCCTCGGACCCCCATTTATTCTCGCTTCGCACGCACCTCCTCTCAGCCCCCCAATAGCAATTTCGTTCCGACGGGCCTGACATTAGATACTTTATCATGTGGAAAGAAATTTTAAACCCCAAGAATAACGATCAAATCAACCTGTAACGAGGGAGAAAACTGTTAAATTCTGCAAGGAAAATGACGAATTAATTCGATTCCCTGAAAGAAAAGAAAGTAAGTTAATAGCTGCAATAACAGCAATTGCGTTTCGTCGCACACTCGTCTGTTTGGTTCGTGCGAAGAACATATGAAGGATACTTATGACCCCTGAAAACCCCTGAAAACTCTCTTCCCTGGAGAGCAGCTAAATACCTTGCTCATTTTCTTAACTGGAATAGAAGATGTGATTTATAGCAAGGGGGTAACTTTCATATATAATTATTGACGATGATGCCCATGACCCTCTGAAAACCCCTCAGATCTGTCTTGCCCCCAAGAGCAGCTAATCGGATAATCCTCTTGTCCGTTTGGAGCTGCACAGGCGCTATTCCTTTCCCGGAAAAGCAATCACCCACAGAACTGTAAACAACAGTGTTCTGGAACGATGGACTCGTTGAAAGAATACATTGACATTGTCAAGAAAAGTACTAGCAAACGTTGACAAAGTCAATGCACCTATGAAGAGCTTGATAAACGTATTGCACAAAGGAAACAATTTCACGTGAAGTTTCTGGGTAAATGTCGCTTGGCAAATTCCAGTTGAGATTTGTGAAAGATATGTCGGTTCCGCAGCCGGTTTACTTCGCAGCGGTAAATCCGCGCGGTTTGAATCCGTCCATTGAAGAGCTGGAACTAGACAGACAAAGCTGGTTAACTGCTGAAGAAAAGATTAAAATTCAAGAGGTTATGGTGAGAGAAAAGGTTCGTATGTATTACTAGAAGTGTGTGTTAGGCCAATGTGAAATTGAAGCGGCTTTTTGGTACCAGTAAACTGGTTGAATCGATGAATTAATGAAGTTTATCACCTGCTCATTTCTGGCCACCCAAAATGGGCCTAAGTTATGAGAGGTATTATGATCATTTCGTGGCATGATTTTATTGAGCTCGCTGCCATTGTTGGTAGGAAAGACTGCGAAAAAGGTGTCATGCATCTTGTGGCAGGAATTAATTTACCTGTTTTTGAACCAGGAATCGAATAACTTTGACGCTTTGAAACCGGATACCTGCTTCCACGTTTAGAGCCGGCCAAAAGTACATTACTAGTTAGTGCAAATTTTGGTGATCAGGAGGATTGTTTTTGAAGAATAACCCCTGACCTTGTGTATTTAGGCCCATCTTATCCTTGGCTTGGTAGGGCAAGTAATCAGCACAGCATCAACAACAACACATCATTGATAGATGAAGACTTGCCAGACTGGAAAGTTTCCTGTGTGCAGTACAAATTGTGAAATTCATCAGAAATTCAAAACTTTCGGTCATTTTGTTTGAAGTTCTTCATTCAGTCGTCACTGTGGCAAATAGAAGCGTCAAACAATAGAGCCACACCCAAGTTCTGGTATGCCACGCCCTTTCTCGGGTGTGTAGTGATATTTCAGGAAGGAAATCTCAGGTGTGCACTTGCCATACTCTGAAGTCTGGAGCACAATGACTTGAACTGAATGTGCATTTCCTTAAATGCACAAAACCTGTCATGTTTGTCATTCTTTGCACGATAAGATAGTTGCACAATCAAAATGTTGGCAAAAGATTAATTGTTTCCCTCTTGCTTTTTCAACGCTGGCTGCAAATGTGAATTCCAAGTGGCCATCAAGTACAGTAAATCCCCGCATATAAGAACCTGCCAAAATAAGAACCTAGAGGCTATTTTTCTTGAATTATTCACCTGGCAATTAAGAACCTGTTTCAGTCTGATGAAATACAGGTTCCTATTGGAGGGGTAGTAAAATTGATTTTGATTGATGCTACTCAGTTTAGTTTGGCCCCAGTTGGCTGATAAATGTTGATGCTCCTCCCCAGATAGGTATAGGTCCATTAAAAACCCTTAACACAAATAATAGGGCTGAAAATCTTTTTTAAGACTCTGAAAGGACCCACACAAGTCACTCTTCAAATAGGAACCTATATACCCTGATATTAGTCATAGTGTCTTTGAAATAAGAACCTATTTCAGCCTGGCTCTCAAAAAAGTAGCTTCTTATATGCGGGGATTTACTGTACAAGATTTTGATTGAGTTCCTATTCTGGAAGATGTCTATCAAAAGATGATAAGAAATGATTTAAAATAAACAAACCAAGTGAAAGATTTTTCTTTCCCAACACTTCTAGCAAATCATTTGGCAAAGCTTGACAGCCTTTCATGGCTTAAAACGGTTTGCTATAGGTACCGCAGCAAAGAGCTTTGGGGCAATTCCATGGTGTCGGACGTACATTTTGCACACTTTAAATATGTTTAGCCAATTTTGTGGCAACATTATTTTCAGTACTTTATGCCAGAACAAGTAGTCTAAGTGCCTTACCAACAATGCATATGAGATGTATTGTTATCATCATCAGTTATTGAGTTGGTGTAGAAAAGAGTACCAGTGTTGGACGTACTCACACAATTTGTCATTCACATCACTATAGGTTTGAACACAAATTTCTGTGAAGTGATAGATATTAATGGAAAACCTTTATTGCAGCTTTGTAGGCTAAACCTCAAAGTGCTTTGTGGTAAAAAAATGAAATTTTGAAATGTGCTGCAGAATCTGGTAATCATACGGACATCTGGTGTTGGACGTACATTTTCAAGTGTCGGACGTACATTTTGTGAATCAAAACATCTGTAAACATCTAACATGTAACTAAATATAATTTGTAAGCTCATATAACATAAAAATAACAAAGAATGTCCTTAAAAAGATGGAAATTCAAACTAAATATAATTTGTAAGCTCATATAACACAAAAATAACAAAGAATGTCCTTAAAAAGATGAAAATTCAAACTGTCCTCTATTTCCTGCTACTGTGGGTGGTTCAATCTTTTTCACAACATCTTTGCAAAAGTAAAAAATGTTGTCTCTTTTCTGTGGCCATTTCCAATACTTCCCAGATTTTTCCATCACATCAGCTCTGATCTCAGTTCCATCAATGCCACCAAACTCAGTTATTTCCCCAGGAAACAGTTCTCCTTGATACTTTACAACAATCCAGTCCCCTATGCTGAGCTCAAGCTTCTCTAGATCATTTACACCTGAAACAACTGAAGAATCATTTCCCCTTTTACTGACATCCTCTTCCTCTGTGGTTGCTTCCTCATCTTCACTACTTTGAATACTTTCATCATTTTCCCTCTTTAGAATTCTCACCTTGCAAAATGTTTCAGAATCAGATGTATCACCTACTAGCAAGTGACGTGGTCCCTTTGGAGTTACAAAATGTATTCTTTGTGTGTTTGCAATTGGGATGGTATTATTCCAGTGCAATTGTAGCTCAGTCTGATTTTCAGCAACTTGGCTTTTCGCAACAAAAATAATATTTATGCTAGGGTTTCTCTGAACAGCCACCTCATAAAACATTAGTGGCGTTGTTGCAAAACCTTTACCACTTCGGATATATCTCCACACTGACCTCTTAACTGTGCCTCCCAAACCATCAATGATACCCTTGCCATGCGATGTAGCAAAAAAATGCCAGCACATCTCACAATTGAACTTTTGTTCCCAGAGATGAAGATTTGAAAAAAGAAATCTTTGCTTAAATTGGCTACTAGGACCATCTGAAAATACATTGATCTGTTGAAAGTCAGGGTATTTCTCTCTGAGTATCGAAAGTATTCTAGACATGAATGTATAAATGGGTAGCTTAGTATGTTCCAGGTCATCTGAAACAATTACAATGCTTTCTTGCTCTTCTGTATTGATCCAAGCATGTGCTGTGAAGAGTGTTGCTTGGGAATGTTGCCAATGAGCAGACTGAATTTCGTTTTGACATGTTAGTGTTGCGTTTTCAGAAAAATCTACTTGCAATGCAATTTTTTGCCATCCACACTACTTGTGATATTTTCCATGAATGCAGCCTGCTTTCTTTTTATGTAAACATGGATAAGGAATGGCTTGAGTTGATGTTTTAGCTCAATGAATGCATCTTCAGCACAACTCTTCACCTCAACTTTTGCAATATTCTTATCATTTCTTTGCCACTGGAAATATGCCACATGTAATTCAGCATCATCTCGCACTGGTTCATAAGCAGAGATCTTATTTCTACAGATGTTGCATTCAAGGGTCATGCACTCTTTAGAGCTGGGGTCGCAGACAATGGAATTTGTAAATACTGATATGCTGCTGGGTAAGTCTGTGCAGTTCCCAAGAGCATTCAACAGCAACCTCACATTTTCATGGTACATACAAACACAGACATTATGGGGTATTTTATCAAAAAGCTTTACGTGTTTTGGCCTTAGCTCACAAAACTTGCTTCTTCCAATGTGATGATGGGGATTTTCTTCCAGGTACAGCTGGTGGGCTTCTGCAAGAGACATAAGCATGTATTTGCATTGCATGTGTATCTTAACCTTCTTTCCATTTGTATCTTTACTCCTAATGATGACACAATCTTTTCTGCCTGGTGCTTGCCAAGTAATATCATCCCTTAGGTAGAAGTCAATAATCTTGTCCTTGGTGTCTTCATCTAGACCAGTGTGAACTGCTCTCTTTTTTGCCTTTACAACATTGATACCTATTTCCTTTGCTAAGGCTGTTGCAACTGCCTTCCTTTTCCTTGGTGAGTTAGGAAGAGACGTTCTCACTTTACTCATTGCCTTCCCCATTGCCTGAACAGAACGATACGGTGACTCGGTTTCATTGAGATCTACTTCCTGTCCATTTGCTTCAATTTTGCTCTTCATTTGTTCTCTGTATCGTCTAACACGTGCATTTTCCCGAGCTCTGTAGTTTCTCCCACTGATCAGTGAGTTTCTCCACTCTCCTTTTGACATTTTAGCCTTCGCTGCTTCTCTTGATTTTGCCTTTCTTACCCTGTCCCTTTCCTTTCTTGCTTTCCAAAGGTCTCCATCGGCTTTTATCTTCGCTCGCCGTCTGGCCAGCTTTTCTTTATTTGTCAAAGGCATTTCCAACAACCCAACAATGAGAATTGACGGTTTGGCTTTGACTGGCACAATATTAGACTCAATCTCAATTTTAGGCAGTGTGCTTATACTGTTGATTGAGAGACAAATTAAAGATGGCACCATTAGTCTGAGGGAATTTATAGTGTTGGACGTACGGTGTTGGACATACAAAATAAGTGTACGTCCAACACTACAATTTTGTGAAAACTGGAAGTGGGATATTATTTCTACTAGCATGGATGGAATTAGCACACATATTTGACATTATTTATGTCTCAAATTGTTTTCTGTGTCTTCACATATATCAAAGAAATTAAAACATGATAGCTGTTGGTGTTGGACGTACTTTAAATAATTCTCAATAAGTTGTTTGATCAGCAGACAAAAAATATTTTGGTATGTTTAAAATCTTAGTCTGTGAAAGAAAGGTGTCATATTGCCCTCTCAAAATACACCACATTTAGGGGGCCAGTGGAATACTTTTGTGGTGAAATCACACTTTTATTTATGAACTTTTTATCGGTTTTTGTTAAAAGATTATTTACCTTCCAGTTTGATAAGCTTTTGGAGAGAGACAAGAAAAATGCCTCAGCTATTAAATCATTTTTTGAAAATATGACAAATTATCAATAATTTGACACCAAGTACATGATGATAGGACATGTTTGAGATTTTCACCTCCTGGTTTACTTTTCCATGGAATTGCCCTTTGGTGTAACATTGGAAAATGTCATACTGTAGATACAAGAGACTTCAGTGCGCATTTGGAAGACTGCAGCCTTGCAGTCAGTTCATGAAAGCTGTATTATAGTTCCTATTTCAAACAGCAAAAGTGTTGAAACAGCCCTTATCAGAACATTAAATTGACGTTTTGCATAAGCAAATCAATTACTGTAGGTTTCTGAAAGGCCAAATGTTTCTCCAGCATACTATTTTCTTGATCTATAGCTTTCAATGAGGACAGTCAGCTGCCAAGAAAAGCTGCACAAACAAAATTTGATAAAAGCAAACAAATAACTATTTGGCTGTTTCAAATTCTCAGCAATTGTCATTTCAACATAGCCACAACAGATTCCATTCCAAAGCAAAAGATAAAGCTGTTATGAATTTTTTAAGTAATCATATAATGTGGTTTTCTTTTTTCAGGAATTTATGAGCAATGAAAGCCAAGCTCATTTGAGAGGGTAAGAATCATTTTCATACTCTATTGATTCAATTTGATTAATGGTAGTTTTAATATGTAGATCAAAATGTAGAAAGCAACTTTATCCATTCATAAAGGTGTTTCATAAACCAAAAAATTTGAAAATGTAACATTGATATGAAATAACAGTGCACAGTTATATACATTGAAAGCTATTCATTCCAAAGAAAGATGCATTGTAGCCACTCAGACATTCCTTTGTATTTATGCACAGTTTCACCATTCAGATTAAACTTGAAATTAATAAAGATATTGATAAGTTTTGCTAAATATAGATTTAGAGAAAAAGAATTATGAATGCAGGTGTAGACAGTATTATTATGTAATGAAGGAATAATAAAGTTACAAATGTACTAGTCTGAAGAACATCCTTAGTTTAAAAATTGCAGGGATATATAACATAAAAGGTCAGCATGACTTTGTTTCCATAATGGTCTCTCTTTCAAAGATTTGACACCGTAATTTCTTGCTCATGTAGGTATTCTATATTGCCTACAGTTACGAGGCATTATAATGCATTACCAATGTTATCCTTTGCTATCTTGTAGAAAAAGTATGGAAGGACAGCTAAGCAAGTTTACTAATTTGGTAAAAGGATGGCAGAATCGATGGTTTGTTTTGGATGCTGAATCTGGAAATCTGGCTTATTTTCTGGTAATGTCCTTGTATTACACTACTTACATTTAACCCCATTTTTGGTAGGGGAATCCCCATCCTATTTGTTTTTCATACCTTGCTATGGAGGGCTTTGATTAAATGCATTCAGAAGTGTGAAGTTTTGTTTATGAAAATCGTTTTGAGAGCTGGAAATGGCTTCATGATGTCACTGACCTGACTCTCTAGTTTTATGAACTTCATCTGTTTTCCATCCATGTTTTAATCTGTGATGGTTGCAGACAGGACTGTGGAGAAAGGGGATAGCTAGGGTAGGTACCAGGGGGCTGGGGCTTTTAGGGGCCATGAAGAATATACCTTTATGAATATTATATGTACAGTGTTTTTTCTTTTCAATTTTCCTCAGGGAGCGTTTTCAGGTCCACAGGCACATTTGCATTCAACTTACATAGTCATATAAATTGTGTTTTTGACAGTGTATAGGAGGGCGTTTCCATCTACAAGTAGCATTTTCACAGTGCATTGGAGGGCGTGATTCAAAGGGATAAGGGTGTGGCTGAAAATTTTTCAGCTTCTTTGGTGCCTGAGTGCCCCTTACATTCCCAACCCTTGGGCCCAGGCTAGCTCTTGACAGCCCTTGTTGTAGAGACAATCATTGATAGCAGTACAGTATGTAGCAAATCAATTTTGGAAAATTGCTCTCTTACAGTGGTGTCCTTCCATTACCTAAAGTTATGTTTATCTTTTATTAGGAGAAAGATAAGGTTAAAAATGGACCAAGAGGATCAGTCCACTTATCAGTAAGTTTAGCTATTGCAAATCTTTTGTTTTGTTGACACTTATCTTATTGTGAGTCAGTAAGTTACCAAATTTTGCAATGCTGTGAAATAACAGTAGGTGGCAAATATTCAAAACTAAAAATTGTCATCTATCATACATATACATATAAAATTTAATGTTGTAAGTGCTCCCAGGGGGGGGGGAACTTCTATTGGTTTGTGACGGGGGGGTCAGACACAGTCAATTTTTGAAAAACCCAAAAATATACTATTTTAGACCCCAAAGATATACTAAGCCCAAAAATATACTGAAATTAGGACATTTGTAGACCCCAAAAATATACTCATAGCTTCGTTGTACATGAAAATTAAAGGTTTTATAGCATTTTTCGGCAACTGCCCCGCGATATTTTGGTGAAAAACTCAGCCTAGCACTCACCTTGTCAAATTTACTCATCAGGAACCCCAAAAATATACCGATTATGCTCCAAATCGAGTACCCAAAGGTATACTAGACCACGTTTTACAAACCCAAAAAATGTCTGACCCCCCCGTCACTTACTCATAGGGAGTCCCCCCCTGGGTAAGTGCTCTTGCGCTTGTTCATTAATCTAATTATGAAAAAAACCTTCTAATTGATCCCTCAGAGGTGGCTCAGGAGAGGCGGTTTTGAATGGAATCAGTAGGTAGAGATATGACATTTGAGACATTTACAAGTCAAACATGAATTTTGGAGTCAGTTTGAAATTCATTTCCAGACAGAAGAAGATATTCTGCACACTTTTTTGTAAAGTCCCATTCACCCCACGTAACTGGGCCACCTCACCTCTCGATTCTTAACAAAAAATACTCTTTAACCAAATAATTCCACTTTAAATTTTTGGTCTTCCCAATGCTTATCAAGCCTGTTCTTAAAAGCGTTCAAAGTTTGCGCCTGGACTACTTTTTCTGGCAAACCATTCCATGTACTTATGCATCTCTCTGTGAAGAAGTCTTTCCAAATGTTTAGTCTTGAGCCAGGCTTTACCAGTTTCAAATGATGTCCACGTGTGTTGTGAAATTCTCTTTGATCCATGCTGAATAGCTTTGCGGTGTCAAAATCATACTTTCCATGTAGATATTTGTATACTTGAATCATATCTCCTCCTATCAGTCAAGGGCTAGCTTCAATGCAAGCATTGTCTTGGTAAAATCACTCATATTTTACATCCAAAAACAAGGGAAATTGTCACAAGAAATTTGTATTGGAACAAGGATTCCATGGTAAATTCTGGTCCATTGCATGTCAACAGGAAGTTGCTTTCAATTCTAAGCTGGCATGGTATGTGAATAGGTTTTCAGGGAATTTCTCTTCATTGGATACGAATACAGATAAACACCAGTTTACAAATGAAAGTGGAGCCATCCGCACAGTATGTTTCAAACTCAACAACCCTTGCAAAGTTGTTTAGAATAGTTTTCTTGTAAGTACATGTGATACCTCCATTTTGTTTTACTTCAGGGGGCTGTAATTGCACCAAGTGATGAAGATTCAAGTCTCTTCACTGTCAATGCATCAAATGGAGACATATACAAACTGCGCAGTAAGTACCTGATCTTTCAATGATATTTAGCTGAGATATCTTTGATTCTATTTCCGTTAGATACTTGCATTGCATACCTGGCTTGTCTCTTGATCAAGAGCTTCATATGATTCTGTTTTGATCTAAGATTTGCTAAAAGTTTGATTCCTTATATTGATGTAAAGAACTAAAGGATCCTTGGTAGCTTGAATGGGCCTCGAGATAGCAGGTTGAACAATTCAAGCCACTACTAGGTGATCCAAAAAAGTAACCCGACACAATCTGTTATAGAAAGGAAACCTGTTATAGAAAGGAAGGCTCAGGAAACCTTTCGTCCATGAAAGACCGCCATCAGCGTCTATATTAGTACTTGTTTTGGCCTGTGACAGGGTAGACGGCTGAGTCAAATATGTATTTTATGAAATTATAGTCTCGCAGCAACTAGAATTGAACCAAACAATACAGAAACTACTTGAAGTTCAAACATATCTGTAAAATTGTCCTAAGTAATATATGTGGACTTTACAATATCCCCCTTTAGCATCTGATGCAAAAAGTCGACAACACTGGGTTAACATGATACGAGCAGTCGCTGAGTTTCATGGCAAAAGTCCAACTCAACAACAACAGCAACCAGATGTTCACCCAGCTCAGATCCAACGTAGTGCATCCGTTGGTGGGGCTTTCCTGTCAAAAGCGGCAGCCCTGAAACGTAGCACGACTTTTTCGCCTACCAACAGCTCAAAATCCTTACGTCCGCCTCCACCAAAGTCAGTCACAACACCTGCTGATGATGAGTTACATAATGTGAAGGATGCAATGAATTCTGTGGACGAGTATCATGCAACTGTTGTTGAGACGCTGGAGGTATGGAGGATCTATGATTGAAACTTAAGGTTATTTTATGAGGAGAAAATTTTGCGGCAAGAAATTCTCGTGTGTTGAAAGAAACATGAAATTTTTGGAATTAACTTCCGCGAATCGGCAAAAATGGAAAAATTCGTGGGAATAAGCTTACACGATTTTTCAAAACTTGTATGATTCGCCGGGAACGCATATTCGTGATTTTCATGTTTTAGAAATAATCTCATGGGAATGAAATTTCGCGAATTCTGTATTTGAGGAAATTTTGCGGGAATAAACTTTCGCGAATTTCACTTTTTAGGAAATTTTGTGGGAATAAATTTTTCGAATTTCGGGCTAAACTGAAAAAATTACAAAATTTTATTCCTGCAAAAGATCCAGTCTATGGAATTTTCCAAGCTGGCAGAATTTCACACAATCAAAAAATATTTAATCCAGAATTCTATCAAAACAAAACGACATTTTTTCTTGGAAATAAAACAATTGCCGCTCCCTTGGCGAATTCTGGTGACTGGAAACTGGTCCTAATGCCAGTTTACTGCAAGGTTCCTTGTTCCACCGGCAGAAAATTTTGAGCAAAACCAAAATGATACGTTATTTTCAATGGCTATTCTTCGCAACTTTTTAGCTGATTGGAATTTCAGATTATTAACTGCTTTCTTCGGTATTGGGCCTAGAAATTAGGCCTTAAGTTCATCGTTAGAGCACTTCCGTTTTTCGTAAAGGACGGTACTGCCTCTGTTTCTAAAGACAAACTTTCTTTTCCCTCGGCGTTTATTTATTCCTGTCTTCTTGGTAATTGCTTTCTATTGCATTTTGTCATAGAATGGAACTCATGCAGGAGATGTAGCAGGCTCACTTGATGAGGTGGGTATCGTACCATTTTGTATTTAGAATAGGAGCCCACATAGAACCCCATAGAGCCTACGTTCTCTGTAGGATGCAGTTAGCTGTTCCCTTGTAGTGCATGGTTGTCTTTACCACTAGATTGTTTAAGGCAGATACATAAAAAGTAGAAACTTCGGTTGTGAGGCTACCCACTTACGAGCCGTGAGACTTGCATAATCTAGTTTCTATTGCAGCCTCCTTATCTCCCATTTTCTATGTCTTAATCAATGCATATTGGGTAGATAATTTCAGCTCCAGCCCTCAATCGCTTTTGCAACCTTCAGCTCCAGGCTTGGGTGAAATTTTCAAATTTATCTTCATTTGTTTAAAAAAGAATTCCTTTTTGGATCTTCTGAAACTTTTTCTCCTATTTGGTTGCTTCAACTCATTTATCGCCAACGAAAAGAATATCTTATTCTTCAAAGCTTCGTGATTCAAATAATTATCATTGAGCATGCTGGTTATAAATATATATATAATTTCATATATAATAGTCCTTTTCATTTTATTTTTGCAGAATGTGCTTGTCCTGAAAGCAACCTCTCAGGTTTGTGCCCTTCATTCTTCTGTCCTGATAGACATTCGCAGAAATGAGGACAAATTTAATCACAATTTTCAGAGCGTAAGGTCCAAAAGGGCCTTCTTTGGTGGTCGACTTTCAGGTTATTTTGTGTAATTACTTTCTCGCTTACCAGTGATTGTCAATCCAAGAAATGTCATGTGCAGTCATGCTCTCTTGCAAGTTTTATTTTCTTGTTGATCCGAGAATTGCTCAAAATGCCTTGTTTATCATCAAAACAATCTTGTTGTAGGTGAAACCATATTGTTCATCATCTTTGATTAGATCATAGGTAATTTCAAATTAGCATTTGATGGAAAGTGATGTGGGGCAGTGGTGTAATCCTCTGACATTGCAGCCAGAACAGTCAGGTGGACAGGGTTCAATACCCGGTAGAGCCTCACCACTGGAATGTCATGACAAGGATGGGGTCGCGGACTCGATTAGGTCCTCCATACTTCTGCGATTCCAGCGCTTGGTGCTAAAAACTGCAACTTAACTTGCACCATGATATATTTGATTCGTTTTTGCTCCCTTGCAGGCGATGGTAAACATTTTACATCAATGCTACACAATCCTTCATCAGCAGGTGAGTATTCATAGTTCAGTTCAGTTCAGTTCATTTCATTTTAAAATTCCACTACATACAAATGCCATTAAAATAATTACAACATACTACAAAGCAACAAATTACAATAAGAAATACAAACTAACAAAATAACAAAAAAAAAAATCACAAGGGAATTTGTATGCAGGGAATTTCTTAAACGGAGGAGCTCTCTCAATAGGTAAACTAATCGAGGAGAGAGCACCCCCTTGGCTAAAACAAAATTTTGGAGTTTGATTGACTATAAATAAAGATTCTATTAATTCAACAATGTCATATTTTCAAATGAGACTGCTTGTGTTGGGTGGTTGTTTGAAAATTCTAAGACTTGTAGTTGATTGCGAAGAAATGGAGCTTAAGTTGATGCCGGAAACTCATTACTGTCGGAGCTTGTTTTATTACATGCGAAATGCTGTTCCAAGATTTTGCATCTGCATATCTTATGGATTTCAAACCATATTGCAACGAGTTTTTGCGTGTCAGAAGAATGTCACCTTTACGTGCCTGCCTGGTATCATGCTGATGAACTTGCGAAAGCACATAAAAAAACTCATGAAAACAAGATGGGGAAAGCTTATTAACAGCTTCGTAAACGAATGTCAGTAGTTTCATTTCAAATAGATCCTGCAGCTTGAGAAGTCGAAGAGTGAGGAAAATAGGAGCAGAAGGTGCAGAAAAATTGTTAAAAGTAATGGCTCGTACAACTTTCTTTTGAAGGATGAATATTGGTTTGATGTAAGTATCATAAGTAAGTCCCCAAACAACAATTCCATATTGAAGAAAAGAGGCAAATAAAGAGTAATACAAAGAGACCAATACATCTGTAGGAAGAAGATGTCTAACCTTAAAGAATATACCACATGTTCTTGCTAATTTTTTCGACAGTTCACTTAAGTGATGCTTCCAAGACAGATTTTCATCCAAAAGGAGGCCAAGGAATTTGACATGATTCGCCTTTGTCACATGTTGCTTACCAAACTTTATTGTAATATTCTCGTAAAGAGGTTTTTGTGGTGAATGAAAAATGACAAAATTGGTTTTGTCAACATTCAAAGCAAGTTTATTAGCATCAAGCCACTTTTTGATATGCTTGAGCTCAGAATTAACCACCTTTGGAGTTGCTCTAAATTTCCTGATTCAAAGTAGATACTGGTGTCATCAGCAAAGAGGTAAAATGCAAATTTAGAAGATATATTTGGAATATCATTTATATAAATAAGAAAAAGGAGCGGACCAAGAACAGATCCCTGTGGGACACCGCATGTAACATTAAGATTTTTTGAATTGTAACCATTCACTGATACGTACTGTTCCCTATTGCTAAGATAAGAACGAAACCAGGTTAATGCTATTCCTGTAATAACATAGTGTTCAAGTTTGTTGAGAAGTATTTCATGATTTACAGTATCAAAAGCCTTTTGTAAATCAAGGAAAATACCACATCCAAATCTCTTATTGTCTAAAGTGTTTTTTATCATTTCAGTTAAACTAATTCATAAACTACCCTCAGCTTGTACTAAATTCAGTCGCGAACAATTAAGACGGTTAAGTTCTTGACTTCTACTTTCACAATATTTACATAACGTAGAGGGTTGAAATTTTGAGTAGAAAGTACGGGAACTCACCCTTAATTGACAAACTTCATACTAATTTCAAAGTAACTACCACATAGAGAAATATACATATCGATTTCTTACATGACCCTACAGATTGTAGTAATTATAAAGTTTCTTCACAGAAAACATGATAGTTAACTTTACTGTAGATTTTCGAATAGGCTTGGAGTCTTATTTGTGCAAATAGGGCTGGGGATAGGATTGGGGGAGGGGGGCTTATTCAAAGGTGGTCTTAATAATTGAGGATTCACGGTGACTTCAAAGGATCTTCTCAGAATTTTGATTTTTTGGCTCAGTCACGTTGCTTGTTATGAGGAAAATGACTGCATTAACTCCAATTCTTTAATGCTGTATGTTTTTATGTCTGCACAGGCTGCCGATTTGCAAGCATCTGCCCAAGCTACTGGTCTGCCTCCAGGTATGACTCCGTAAACGTGTGTGTAATTAGGATAGGGTTTTTAAACGATGAATAATTTTTTTTTAGATTTTAAGCACGGCCCCTTGAAAAGCAGTCTTCTTTGGATTGACGGGGTAACCGTGGATAAATAATTTAAAATGAAATTTAAAATGAAATGAATAAGTTAAAGATCTCCCTGATTGATTATTTACAATGTTTTAAGTTGCATAATTTAATTCAATTTTATTCGCAGAATACAACATCCTAGTGAAATGTAAGATAAAAAATATATGTATTCTTCGCGACCCAAGGGAAGCAGAGCTTATCTGGCCTTAGGCCGTAAACTAGAATCTAAAAGGCTATACGAAAAAGAAGACAAATTACCTCATAGTACAATGCTAGAAATTCTACAATATGATATATTTTTATTAGTTAGAAGTGTTATTGGTTTGTAAGTCTTAATCTAGACTTATGACAATGAATCCTTGTATTCCTGCGGTAAACCGTGCTCAACAGGGGCTCATAATGAAACAGTGAAAAGGCTGGGCCTATCTCCTGCATTCGGTTGATCGAATCAGGATCAAACGACTGCCGTAGCTCTGTTCAACGGTCACTCCTCGGAAAGAAAATGCCATAAAAACCACGTTAAGCAGATATTTTAATCAAGGAAACTTTGCATAAATCTGAAGAAGGAAGTTCACTTTACCTGGTGAGTGCAAAATAAGTCTTTCAACGCAACATTTTCCACATTTTAAGGACCAAAACAGACCAGAGAAATCTTCATCTACCTGCCACGGCAACTTCATTCAAAATATAGCATCATTTGAATTTAAAATTTGACAGCATTGTTCTCTGCCAAATCTCGCAATCTGATTGGTACTCAAGGAATCGTGGAGTTTGGGCCTAAATAGGGTCAGGTTTTCCAAAGTGATATTGAGTTTTTGTTGACTGAAGCGCCATCATCATCAAGTCAAATAGCACAAGGAAACAAGAGACTCATCGTCACAAGTCTGGTTTTAATCATTAATTTTTGATAGTTTATTTTGGTATCTATTTTTATTTTCCATTTTTTATTTTTTATCCAAGGTAGCCCCGTCAATCTGCATTGATTGCTTTACAGGGGGCCGTGCAAAAATACATATAATTTCCAAATTTAAAACCTAATCCTAATTAATTTACAATTGTGTTTACACAAACGAAAAAAAAAAATCAAATGAATGTACATAAAAAAGATCTTTAACCCTCCACTACGTCTTTAAACCTCCTTTTGAAGGTAGAAAGGGAGGGTGCAAGTCTGACATCTAGATTTTATATTTTCTTTGAGTTTTTACTGAAATGTTTACGTTGTTCAAGTAAGCAGCGATTCTTGAGACATGTTAAAATGGCATTTTTCTTATGTTTTTATTTCAATAGTATCCTATACCCCAAATGCTACTATTTTGATACGTGTCGTTGAGGAATAACGAACTAAATTTTAACCAGGAAGGGACAGTTACTGGCTTTTGTATAAACTGAGCGTATAACCTATAGATATCTTCATTCACCCTCACACGTCTTTGACTAATTTCATTCATCTTTAAGGTGCTCGAATTGAATGGCTAGAGCCTTCACATCCAGTGTAAGTAATTTCTGCAAATCAGCATCATAGTCTGGTTCAAAATCTTGTCAGTTGATTCAGTCCGTTTGTCGGTTTGTTTACAATTGTGGCTGTAAAACGATATTGCCTCTGTTACCATAGATAGTAGCGCATGTGCAGTATTTACAGTTTGATACAAATATCTTACTGCTGCGTGACTGCATTGTATGTGTAGTCAATGGACTGAATAAAAAAGTAATAAACCCACTATTGTGGTCTGGAAAAACATCTATCAGGGTTTCAGGATCTCGCAGGACTATAGAAGATTTTTATGTGAAGCCATTGACGTGCAGAAGTTGCTGTTGATCACAATTTTAAACATTTTGACAACAATTTTGATGAGTGAACCTAAATCGCAGCACTCGCTGACTATTTTTATTGCTAGTTTCAGTCCTCAATACCTTATTTATTGGCAGAATGTTACAGATTCGACGAGACTCGTCCCCAGCATGTTATGGGTACTTGTAGGCACTTGCTCAGAATATAGTGCTTGCGGTCTTACGATGATATTTGTGGTTAGAAGAGATAGTGGGAATGAGAAGCAGGTTGCGTTTGATTTCTCTGTTAAAAATGTCTATTTTTTGCAGTGGCCAAAGTCAATTTAGAAACAGAGATGATGATTTCACGTCAGATGAAGATTTAGAAGACAGTTTTAAAGAATTAGATGAAGGTAAGAAGGAGCTGGAATATTTGTTGTCCGGATTCCAGAATAGTCATAGGTCCACGGTTGTCAGCCGGAGGAAGATTTTCCTTGTTAAAGGGGTTTGTATGTAAATGTATTCCAATAAAATTTAAAATGCACATTTCGAGCTATACTATTTACAAAATTACTCTACAATACTGCTAGGACGGTACACCCCGGGAAGCAAAAAGCTGTGTCTACCCCGAGGCCATTAATAAAGATACTGCACCAAACAACAACTTTACGAGCAGGACAGTTCCTGCAAATCGGTCACGAAGCTGGATGGCTTATGAAGGGATGGGGTGGTAAATTACTACAAAGTTACATTCGAATTGACCAGTTTCATGTATGAAATTTATCATAAGCTCAAGAATTTGTTTATTCAGTGAATTGGGAAAACCTTTATCGCCAAGTTGTAAGAAAGCTTCATCTTCAAGGTTTACATATTCAAGTAATCGTACTGTTGCGTAGGTACCCGCGAGAATTTGTGCTAGGCAAGGAGCTAGCAAGCATATTTGGTTTTGCTCAAAAAAAACCTCTTGGAATAGCTTGTACAGCACTCATCATCTTCACTGAATTTTACTGAATGCAAATAACAAATTAGTCTTTGTTCTCCTTTTTAACCGATGTCATTTTTAACATTTCAATTATTGTCCACTTGTCTGGATGTTTTGCGGTAAAACGCAAAACAAAGAAATAGACAGAGTTCACAAAAGAGCCTTGAGAATACTTCTTGAAGACTATACATCGAGCTTCGATGAGCTTCTTCAATAGGGTCCATGTAAAAAATCTACGAAACTTGATGGTAGAAATATACAAGTGCTTATCGTGCGAAAATCCCTCCTTTATGTGGAATATTTTCCAGCGAAAAGAGCTTGGGTATAATCTAAGATCAGGTTCACTGCTAATGCTGCCACAAGCAAAAACGACAACTTATGGGACCAGTTCGTTGACCTTCAGAGGTAGCATTCTCTGGAACAGCCTACCTGACGCTATAAAAAGCTCACCATCTGTTGTATATTTCAAAAGATCAATAAAAGAATGGAAGGGTGAAAATTGTACATGCAAAAATTGCTGTTGAGAACAACATCTTGGAAATCCCTCCGCAAACAGTAATTATGTAAATCATGTAAATCGATGTAAATATACTTATTTTCTTTATATTATTGTAAATTTTTCCTTTGTAGATAGTTGGTTTGAATTAGCTAATTGTATTTAAGCTATTGTAAATACCAACTATAAAGAATTTAATAATAATAATAATAATAATACAAAAAGCCATTGAAAAATGCTACTCTTCCGTTGTGAAATGTATAACTGGGACAATTTGCTATTGAATGTTTGAATGGCCTTTTGGAACCAATCAGAAGCCTTCAGAAACAATAGAAATTGCATTTGTAATTAGAGTTAAAAAAGTTTATATTCGATGCAAATTTAAAGGAAACAATGAGCTGAAGACAGTTAATGGTAGATGACGAATAACAGGACAATTTACTTTCTAAGCTTTGTTTTGAGTGGGCTTGTCAGGATTTCTAGCTACTTAAAGCTAATTTAGGCCGCATCCAGGCATGGGACCCATAGTTTAACGTCCCTTCCGAAGGACGACAAGGTGAGTTGTGATGTCAGGTCTCCGAGGTCACCCATCCGGAGTTTGACCTCTCTTGAACGAGCCTGTATATAAGCCGCTCGGCCTCTCACCCCGTAAATTCGATATGTGTAAATAGCCACCTCAAAGCATGAATGAAAAATTACCCAATAAAAGTCTTATCGATTGATTGATTGATTGATTGATTGATTGATACAATTATCTTGTAGAATTCACGCACATACGACAATACGAGCATTCAGAAGTAGTCGATACTAAGGATATAGAGGAATCAGACGAGAGTATGGAGCCACATAGGACTATGATTTTGAGCATTTTGTCACAATTGAAACTTGGAATGGATCTGACAAGGGTAAGCTTTAGTGTGTATTGTTACTCTTTCTAAATCAAGGGGAATATATATTTACTGAATTTCTATCTTATCTCCAAACTGTTAACTAGTCGTTCCCATCTTTCCCCAGTGCTTCAAACTCTAAAATGCATTTTCATAATTCCTTTAGCTTGTGTCATATGAAAGTTCTGACCCCATATTCACATTCAGCACCCTAATTTTAGTCTAGTTGCAAATTTTCGTGTCAGCGAATTTAATGTTATGAAGATAACCTAATTGAAAATTTATAAGGGATTTCACCGTGAATGATGACTGAGGGTGTAAAGTAACACCTCCGAACGATTTTGACGGTCAAATCCAATATAACTTCTCAAATTTATTGTCGCTATGAAATCGAAATCGCATACTCCAGGAATATGAAAATTTGCAGTTAGACTGAACTTAGGGTGTTGAATCCAAATCCGTTATAAGAAGTTTCATGTCAAGAAATTTTCAAAAATTTCTAAAATGAGGCCTTTAGTTGAAAAGGTGTATTTTTCAGACCTGTTGCGTTTTCTTCTGGGACACCCAGAAAATAACTGGTCCTTAAAAATACCAACAGTTGTTACCCTGACTATATGGTCATCACAAGGGCCAATTATAACTGTTTTCCGAACAGAATGCGACTGAATATTAGATAGAGAGAGAACCAGTAAAACTGAGTGTGGAAACTTCTTTCTTCACAGCTTAGTTATTGACCTTAGAAGTCTCTTTCAAATATATTCCCTTATAGCACCATATTCATTTCATCATCTTTTGTGCTAAAGTTCATGTTTTTAGTGAAATCAGTTCTGCTTCTGGTGAATTTTTTCAAGGTCTCTGATTACTCAATTCGTATTTTCTAGGTCGTCCTCCCAACTTTCGTCTTGGAGAAAAGATCTTTACTTGAAATGTATGCTGATTTTTTTGCACACTCCGATCTCTTTGCAAAGTAAGCTAACATTTTCAGATTTCGTTTATTTCTGTTGATATTCTTAGTTAGGTGTGATATCTCAGTTAGACTGCCTTCACACGATGCCGGCACGTTTTGAAAATTATGAAAAATTCGATGGATAGGCAGCATAGGTTCCAAATCTTTAAATCTACGAGAAAAGGCCGGTGCAAAATTCAATGGCCTATTTCTTTAAACTGAAGGACCTGAAAGACACTTTAGTCACTTTTCTATGATTCTACCGTTGGACTTTTCAGAAATCTTGATTATTTGTCAAAATTACCGCCTTTTTTATATCTCAGCTCATTTTATGATGTGACGTCATCAAATTTTTGTATCACAAACCAGAAGAGTGAAGAGTTTTGCTTGATACCC
Source organism: Aurelia sp. 3 sensu Dawson et al. (2005) (assembly GCA_964020215.1). Taxonomy (NCBI): domain Eukaryota; kingdom Metazoa; phylum Cnidaria; class Scyphozoa; order Semaeostomeae; family Ulmaridae; genus Aurelia; species Aurelia sp. 3 sensu Dawson et al. (2005). Next base: position 3,188,403 of record OZ026593.1, read on the forward strand.
TATTGTAGGCATCCATAAACTATAGTTTTCTTTAAAATTATTTGATCTTTCGTCAACAGGTTTAGAAATTATGATAGTTTTAAGTTTTTGCCAAAATTTTATTGAATTCTTTAAACAAAAGAAAAACAGTATAATTCTGAAAATATTGAAGATTTCTGAAAAGTCCAAGGGAAGATTTACTGTAAAATAGCTAAAGTTTCTTTGAAACCATTCAGATCAAAGAAATAGGTCATTGAATTTTACACCCAGCATTTTAAAGATTTGAAACCTATGCTTGGATGGGACTCCCGTTCACACAAAAATGGCACATTTTTTGTCGGTAGATTATGAAATTGTGAATTTTGGAAAGGAAACTCTGACCGGCCCATTTTAGAAACGGTACTGTGTGAACACTCGAAAATGATGAAAACAGAACATTTTTCGACATTTGTGGAACAAGACTGATTGATTCTTTAGGTGTAGGTACATTTCTTTGGCATCAAAGTCTTGCGTTGAGTTTTTTTACAATCAAATTTCCTACCGTTTTCAAGTTGCTCCGGCATCATGTGACTGCTTGTTCAAATTTTGCTGCCGTCACGTTTTTCACCGTTTTCAAAATTTGCCGGCATCGTGTTAACGCATTCTTAGGCCTCGTTCACACATGAATTCAATCGTTCCGTTCCGTCTTCGTTCCAGTTTCTGGACGCAAAAACAGATTGTTCACACGGGAACAGAACGATTGCGTATCGGTTTTTGTTTCTGATCACACGGGAATGCAATCGTTCGGTTCCAGACTTTTTTCTTCAGTCCTTGCCATCATTCCAGCAACAACTACATCCACGCATGCGCTTAGGACAAAACTCTTATCGTTCTGTTTTTGGACCAGTCATGCATCTCGTTGTCTGTTCCCACAGGCATGGAACGGAACGATTGCGTATCATTCCACTTTTCGTATCACTTATTTATTGTTCCACTTTTTGAATGGAACGATTTTATTTCAAGCGTTCCCGTATATGCGCAATCCATGAGCAATCCACTTCCCACTTTCATTACTGAAGCTGTGTCGATTTTGTTAGAACTTCGGTGAAAAATTAGTTTAATCAAATTTCTTCTTTCCTATGAACAGGATTCCAGATGCAAGCACTCCAGAAGATAGGATGTTATCTGTATTGGAATTTTACTTGACGTCCTTCCATGTTGGAAGAAAAGTATGTTTACTTCTCACAGTACCGTCGATGCTTTTCCGTTAATTTTTCTTTGCATTTTGAGGTCATATTGAAAATGAGCGAGATGAATCAGCCGTCATGATGCGCCTTCATGAAGTTTAAATCGCTCTTGATCTTTGTTAAAAATGTTTCTGGTTTGCCCTTGTTTCCTTTGGGAGTCGCGTGCTGGAGTTAGTTTTGATCTTCACTCTTTGTAAAAATGACGGTGAGTTGCTTGCTGCCCATAAGTATAAGAGCTTATTTCATTTGTACGAAGATAGAAAGCGGTAGACTTATCAGACTTGGAACTATGGCTTGATTGACCCTGACGGTAGATTTTATAGGCTTTTAATGCCTTATGAAAGACAGTGGCGCCGCCAGGAACTATTATTGGGATGCAAAGAGGAATGGTCTGGGGTGAAGATTGTAGAAAGTTACGATCATGCATAGTATATTTACCAGGATCATTGGCCTTACGCCCCCCGCAATTTTTACACCAGAATTAGAAGAATTAAGAAGACGGTCTTGGAGAACATTGGAGGGGAAACCAATCCTTCATCTCTCCCTCCCGGCGCTTCTGATGAAAGACAGACATCTTCTCCGAAGGGCTAAGATTTTAGCAGACCTTGTAGAGATTCGGACTTTCATTAACAAAACTTTCCATCTTGAAGGTATTGGGAAATAAGTTTTCGTCTGTGATATATATTTTCATTTATGTTATTTCCATTATTTTCATGCAGGCTCCAGTTGCAAAGAAACCATACAATCCGATTATTGGAGAAACATTTCATTGTTCTTATGACATTGAAAATATATCAACGAGACAACCAGAAAACTCGGAACATGTTGTTAAAACAACTGGAGAATCCAGTGACCGTCTATACTACGTTGCAGAACAAGTTTCACACCATCCTCCAAGTAAATCTTTGTTAGTTTTTTCTACAGTTGATCATCATAGATAGTCTTGTTTGATTCATTTTGCAATCAATACGTAGACATTTATTTTGTTTATGGAGGCTTCCCCCCCCGCCGAGGTTGTGCTATTTGTAGACTAGGACTCAAATCTCTCAAATCTTTGAAAATATGGGTGTATAATTGTATCATATTTTTCTATGAATTGGATAATTTAAAAGGAACTTTGGTAAATTGGCGCAAGTCTTGATAGTTTTCAAAATGGCGGAATTTGATTTTTTTTGTAAAAATTCATCTAAAATTTGAAAGAATTAATATAATCGTAAATCTTAAATGACTCGAGGAAAATTGATACAATCTACAAGAAAGACATAGTTTATGAAGATCTGCAATATGGTGGCAAGCAGAAATCTGTAGCTCTTCTGGTTAAAGATTTCTGGTTAAAGATTTCTGGTTAAAGATTCAAAAAGCTTATGTATCCAAACACTTCCTTAATCGTTTTCACAGATCAGTTTCTCAGATGAAGTCTTTATACGCAGCTTCTGCTTTGTCAGTTGATTCTGACAGTTTAAGAACAAAGACAGTGCTGGAAGCAATCACTTTTTTAACTTTCCTTAGTCATAAATAAGCAGCCACACGTCTGAATTGCAGAAACAAGATCTCAAAGTTTACGTTGGGCCAATCTTAAGCAAATGCATCAGAAGAGGGACAATATAATCAACAGCTCCTTCATAGAATCTGCGCAAATGGGGAACTTCTTCGGGACACTGTGTACAACCTCAATGCAGTTTACATCGGCTGCCTCACAAATTCACTACTTCGAGAGGCAGTATGTCACTTGAGCCACAAATGTTAGCTCGTTAGCCTTTTGGATCAAAGCGTCACCACCCCAAAATGAACTGAATTTATTCAAAGCATCATTGATCGTTTTGCAGCAACTTTGTATTTTGTACGTAGGGAATATGTGTGCCTATCAAATACACATATAATGTTTGCTTTCCTAGTATCTGCATTTTATGCTGAATGCCCGAACAAAAGAGTGAGCATGAATTCACATATTTGGACGAAATCAAAATTTTATGGAATGTCGATTGGTGTGGTTAATGTAGGAGAAGGTATGTTATCAGTTTGCTTGTAGAACTAGATATTGATGATCAGACAGTACTTTGAGGGAAATATCCCAGACATTAGCTATAGTCTATAGCTATATTTCTTACCCGACAAAAGTTGCTGTTTCCATTGAAAAAAAATTAAGCACCACTCTTGGCTGAACAAGATTTGTTAGAGCATAGGTTTCAAAACTTTAAAAAGCTGGGTGTAAAATTTGATGTCCTATTTTTTTGAACTGAACGGCTTCAAAGAAACTTGAACTATTTTACAGCAAATCTGCCGTTGGACTTCTCTGAAGTCTTCAATATTTTCAGAATTACTGTGTTTTTCTTCTTTGTTAAGAATTCAAGAAAATTTTTGTAAAAAACTTAAAACTATCGTAATTTCTGAACCTTTTGACGAAAGATTAAATAATTTTCAAGAGAACTATAGTTTATGGGTGCCTACAACATGGTATCAAGCGAAACTCTTTTACTCTTCAGGTTTATGATTTAGAAATTTGATGACGTCACATCATAAAATGAGCTGAAATATAAAAAAGGCTGTAATTTCGACAATAATCAAGATTTCTGAAAAGTCCAACGGTAGAATCATAGAAAAGTGGCTAAAGTTTCTTCATGTAATTCAGTTTAAGGAAATAGGTCATTGAATGTTACACCCGCCTTTTTTCGTATATTTAAAGATTTGGAACCTGTTTTTCTTTGATTTCGTTTTTGTAGATAATAGGCTTGAATATTAAGTATTGTTTTACTTTATATGCCTGTGCCTTCTTCAGAAAAATTAAAGGGGCTGAGTCATGTAATGTCAACAAATTTCTTTCGAAACAACGATTTTGCAGTAGTTTTGATAGACCATATCAACGAGATTTTATTTTTCTCAAAATGTAGGTGTTATTGTAAAGATGGACTCATGAATTTCATATAGCAACAAACGAAGCACTCGTATGTTGAGCCATTGCAGAAATATTGCTAGATTTTTAGAAGTAACTTTATTATGGATTCCCCCATCCACCAAAATCTGCCAGCAGAATACGATGGTCACATGTGAGCAGCGACATAAATTACAGAGATAACAAGTTTGTTTACATTACGGTTACTTGACCCAGCCCCTTTAATATTGGGTGAATTTTGTGCTTTGTAGAAAAATTAAATATTGAAGGTTTTTATTGTTCAGGTAAAATAAACCGTTGTTGTTTTGTTTCAGGAGTTCTTATTGATCACGTTCATGAGGAAGAATATGTAATTACTTTCCCTAATGCATATTGCAGGTACTGTTTGCTTCTTGTTTAAGTTCGAACTCATTTACTTTAGTCAAAATGATTATTATGAGGCTATCACTTTGAGGCTGCCGAGAAATGACCTATTTGATTCGTTGCAAGCATAAATATCTGACATTTTCAAAATCTGTACTGTGTCCAAATCCCCTAATGCTCGACGTTATTTGCAATGAATCCATTAAGTCTGAAGAGGCCAATAGTGATAAACGTTGTCGATTGATTCATTTTCAGAAGTTGAAGTCTTTCAAGATTTCAAAGTGCACAATATCTTATTTCAAACATACTTTTCTGGCATGTAATTCTCCCTAGCTAGTAGCGAGGCGACTCTTTCTGCATTGGACAGCCAAATACCCTTTGAGCTTTGTGTGAGCTTAGTAACAATCAACTGCAAATTTCGCTGGAAAAGAACGAAGATCAGCAATGTTAATCCAAAAACGATTCCTTGCGAATATAACTTGTAACTTGATGGAAGCGTAACCACAGTCATCCGTGGAAGATATGTGTGGCTTGTGGACCCTTTTCTTGTAGTCAAAGAATCATTTAAGTTCTTCATATGTCAGTTTGATTACTTTGTAGATCGATCCTGACTTATCCATGGGTTGAACTCGGTGGACGGACTCTGATTAAATGTGTCAAGTCTGGATATGCTGCTGTTGTACTATTCCATACAAAGGTATTTTGACTAATCATTGTCACTTTGAAATCATAGTTTATTCACATCAAAATTTAGGTGAATAAAAATGACTGATCTTCCAAACCTGAAACTTTGTGAAGGAAAACGAAGGAATGACCCCCATTCTCGATATCAACACTGTTAGCTGTGGCGAGAAGTTGCTTCGGATTTACGTGTTTAAGAACAATCTTAAGAGTAGAATGATCAACAAATTGGCGCAAAGTGAGTTAGCAATAGTTCAGTTTGCACAGAGACATGTATTATTGGTCGTTCTGCTTTGTTTCTCGACATTTCAATCCCTTTTCAGCTGACTGTCTGTCTTTCAATTGAAAAACAACTGTTGAAAACAGCAAACTTCGATTTGCAACTCGCAGAATCAAACCCTTGCACGAATGTGTAAATTCTATTTTATTCTCATCCAATATGCTCCTTTATTGTAGCCGTTCTATGGTGGCACAGAGAACAAGATATCAGCTGAAATCAAGTTAGTAGGATTTAATCTATCCTTCTTCAGTTTATTGGGATATTGCCCTGCAAAGACAAATTTCTTCGACACATGCTCTTTACAAAAGAGAAACTTTGGAATGACGTATCATATCTCCCATGTGATCTTCGAAGACAATGCATGTGTCCAAAATTTCAGGCCATGAAGCAACGTCAATATTTTCAAATGTTCTGGATGAACAAGGAAAGCTCACAAAATTTATCAGCCTCTTCTGCATAAAAATATGCTGTTTAATGTTTCTTTGATCAATCTGGTTGACAGTCAAATTTTTCAGGGGTTATTGAGTTGCGATTTTCTATGCTGGTTCAAATGGCATTTTAGTAGCTGCCAATCAGTTATAAAATAGATTTACTTTCTCCTAGGAATATCGAAACTGGTGCTATATACTGTCGTGCAGAGGGAGCTTGGAATGGCAACATTGATATCACTTTTACAGATGAAGAGGTAAAATCATTCTCTGTTATCAAGAAATTAAAGATTTTAATTTCCTGAAAATTTTTCAGTTACCGTGAATGCTCTATTAAAGGTCCTAGGGGCTTACTTAATTTCGGAGATTCCAAAGGGATTGTAAAAGAGAGGTGTCTCATTAGAGAGGGGAAATTCCCCAATAAGATGACAAGGGTATCTAAATGGTATTTTGTTGGTTCTTTTACCCCATATCTTGTAAACTTGCTTCAAGTCAATTCCGTGGTCAATCAGCGCTAAGGACTTACTCCTGGGAGGCGTGAACCATGAAGAGGATGATGCAAAGGAGAAACGTGATGCTGCAAAGGAGAAGCGTCTGCAGGGATTAAAATGGTGCCTTCGCAAGAAAAGTTCAAACAGAAGGTCGATATATCTCGTACGAAATGATGAATTAAGATAGAAATAATTCGATGTATCAAACGTAAATCTTTTTTCCTTAAATTCAGCGTCTCCTTCAGCCCGTGGCATAAATATACATTTTGAAGAAGTTCCGCCTTCTATTGATTTGTCTACTCATGAGCCTAAATTTATTCTTTTGACTGTAGCTTTTGCGAAGACTTTTCTTCCGAAATGTTGGACTTTTTACTGATTGTTTTATTTAAATTTTCAGAAGAAGGGTTACTCAATCGACATAAGCAAGCTTCCAATTTCTTCGAAACGTGTTAGACCGCTTGAAAGGCAAGGCGAATTTGAGTCGAGAAGGTAAGTGCTATTTCTTTATTATATACAATATATTTTCACCAGTTTTTTAAAGATCCCCTTTCATAGATGTCCAACAAATCATTTTTCTCAATGTAGCGGGAAAATTATTTTTACTTGCCCACAAGAGCTACGGGTTTTCTTCTGCCTGGGTTGGGATGTGTGGGGTAGATCACTCCCAAAAAAACTCATGCACCTTCTGCAAGATATCCTTTTGTTTGCAAGAAAGTCCATCAAAAATCAGTATAATCCGTTTTTTCTGAAAAGATCTCGTATTCTTTTCCGAATGATTGAACTTTTTCTCTCAGGGTTGTGAGTTATACCTGCGACATTTTGCCTGGGTTATGAGTGCTTTACGAGTATTTTATTGAAGTATTTTTACAAAATGTTGTTATTGTTATAAGTACTCTTCTGAATTATCAGATTTTACCAAATCTCAAATAGGAGTTACCCCTATCTCCAAAGGTAAAAACACATCTACTTTGCTTATTGCAAAACAGATCTAGTTATTCTAAACATTGCCTACGTTAAGTATATTTGGCAGTCCTTGATCGTAGCCTTGGAAATTGTTGTGTATATTTGATTGCATTTTCAGAAGTCCAGTTGTATCATACATTTTCAGTTCTTTGGCTTTATGAATCCCTAGAGAACAGTTAAGGCCTCAAAGGAATTGATACAAGTCATCAAAAAGACAAACATGAGGTAGTAATAATTTTGCATGCAAAGGCCTTAGGAGTTCCTGCTAATTTGTAGGTTATGGAAAGATGTTACAGCTGCTCTAAAGGGCAATAATCTTGAAGTTGCAACCGCTGCGAAGCACAAGGTTAGTATCTAGTGAATCTTATCGCTTCTATTTAGATTTAATGTGCTTTCTTCATTGACTGATTACCTATGGCCTGCCCTGTGTATCCCTGTGATCCATTGCTCAACAGGGACTCACAATGAAGAAGCTGACCTTTTTCTGCATATAGAAAAACCCTGCAAACAAAAACATACTTTTATAAAAAACAGACTGAGTAGGTTCTTATAAATGAGGTACTTATGACATTTTCAAGGTTTGGTTTTTATAGCAAGGACACTTGTTACTATGATAAATACAGACAGTATGTGTTAAATAAACTTGAGGGTAGAATGACTGCATTTATATTTCTATCATACAGCTTTATAAAATAATTTGCGCATCCCTGAAAACTGTTAGAGGTGTTCAATTATGAATAGTTGGGAGTTTCTTTACACTTATATGATGAAATTTCTTAATTAAGTGTACCATCTCATAAGAACATTGGAGTAAATCAGTCTGTTTTTGGTTCTTATCTTTGGGTGTCTTTTTTCACAAAATCAGTCTGCATGTTCTTATTTTGCTATGTTCTCGTTTGCGGGGTCTTACTGTATTTATCAGTCAAATCATGGTCAAATCATGGCTTAGGCCTTTTTAAATGACCAATCCTCAGAAATGAAATGCTATGAATTTAAAGATCAGTCCTTGGTTGGTATGGTACACTATTCTTGAAAATACAATCTTAAATTGTTTTCTTCAGTCATACCAACCTCGGACTGTTCCTTGAAGCAAGAAATTAATCAACAGAATCATTATAAATACAAAGAAGATAGTTGATTTCATTTCAATGTACCGGAAAAGAACACGGGAAACAAAACAGGGAAGCAAGGAGCTCAGATGATCAGTTCTCCTTCTTCCCAGACTTGCTGCATTCATCCTGGTTTTTCTCCCTCGCCTGAACTAGCATGTCACTACAACAACAAGACAGCTAATGCTAAATCAATAATTTTTGCTATCATATTGAATGCAAATTTCTTACAGCTTGAAGAACGACAGAGAAACGAGGAAAAACAGAGGCAAGCACTGGCAATCAAATGGAAAACGAAAGTAAGTCTTCAAAGCGAGTTTTAGTTGTACTGTTGTTTTAAGGTTCTAGTTTCAAGGTGATACTGTAGCCACATCTCCAGTGTTGTTTGGTGCACGAGTTTAAGGTGCAAGGTATCTCATCCAAGTTTAAGGTTAACAAGTGTAGTTTTGTACTCAGAAGGTCGTGATACATCATCATTTCTTTACTTTATCCAATCAAAAGGGGGTACTTTCTTAGACATCCGGTAGAACTTTGAAAAATCTTTCTTCACAGTCATATCTCTTGTTAAATTCCCATCATGACCACCCCCGGGCAGCCTGGAGGCCAGCAAAATTTCATGCATGAATATCGGAGGGTCAGGAGGGGGGGTTTAGCAAATACCCAGTGGACGGACACTGAGAAATGACACCTTCCCTGTGACTTTATAAGCAAAATGACTTAGTATTGTCAAATGCCCTGGGGGCTAGAGAAAAATTGATAGTCAAATACTGGGGGAATTTTTCTTGTGCAAATGCCCGTGGGTGTCATAGGGGGATGGTCAAGGCAGGATTTGAACTAAACATTAATGCATTCTCACGAAGTTCAGAAATTCTAGCCCAAAGATGATTCTTATATGTGGGGTTTTACTGTAGCCTACACTCATCCTTTTATTTATTTTAAATATCGTTTTATTTTTCAGCTCTTTCACAAAGTCGATGATGGTTGGTGGTTTAACAAACATGTCAAACAAAGAAGAAAAACAAGGACTTCTCTTTCATCATAATCATCATCTCAGTTTTGAAATGATCCCCATATCCCCATCTGCTTGGATGGGTGGAAGCTTGGTTGTTATTCCTGGGTGAGTCGAAGAAAATAATTCCTACTGGGTGAGCCAGAAAAGAGTTCCCACTGTTGAAAATTCATATCATTAAGAGTACTTCACATATTTGAATGATTCAAATTCTAGTTAAAAGCTGGACTTGCCCAAGTCGTCATATAAGAAAGAAAGTGACGACTTGTCGCAAACAGTTGCTCATTAATTATTCATAAGATCTACGTCACCTGACTTAACTCAATGTTTGTAATAGGATCTAACCGCAAGGAACTTGAAAACAAGGGGGTCAGTTGTATCTGTCTGCACAGGTGCGCTGTTTTGGAAATGGTGGCGCCAATATGTTCATTTTGACGAACAGCCAGTCATGTTTCAAAGTTGGTTTGCCCCCGTCAGTTTCCTTCAAGGAAAAGCAAAATCTTGTCTGCCATTTGTCAAACATTATGATCAAAGGTGCCGTCTGCCGTACCAAAAACCGTCCGGCCATCCAACTGTGTTATCCAACTGTGAGCTGCTCGCGACAAGTCGTCAATTCCTTTCTTCCAGGACGACTTGGGCAAGTCCAGTTAAAAGCCAAAAGATAAAAGTATTTTTATCATTTTCCTCGCTGTCTTAGGAGTACTAGAATTATTGGTAAATTCAACTTTAAAAATGTATTGCTTTGAAAATGACTGAAAAAGGGCCTAAAACCACCAAATGAAACAGGACTCCTTGCACCTAGAATAATGAAGAAAATGCAACTTTTCATGGATGAGAGATATTCAATTGACATGTATTGCCATGGGACTGAAAATCCTCAATATTTGTTTGAAAACTGATGTCTTATAACTCTTCAGAGAGGTGAAATCGTATTGTTCTGTGTGAGGAGAGTCCATACGACTTGAGCTATGTTTAGGCCTCTTTCTCAGTCATGTACCAACCATGAAATTAACATAAAGTTGAATTCACCTATACTTTTACTGCTGGCAAAAGAGCGAGAAAAATCACAAAACTACTTGTTCTTTCAGCTTTTAACCCTATAACTGTAGGGTCACACGGTAGCTCACATTCCTGTAGGGGGGGGGGGGATTTTTCCCCACAGTGAATAATGCCTCTAATTCAATAAATGTTTGGATAATTGCAAAGTTATTGATGAAATACGTCACATGTAGTTGAAATATTAGTACTATGTGGACTTTATCTCATTTTTAACTACATTTTTCGCATGTTTTCAATGACGTCATGATTCAGTCACACATGACAAAAATGGACTTAACTCCCGTAAAAACAGCTGCTGAGGCTAAATTTTTAGCTCATCTTTGTCCTCTTTCTATTAGCTTTCGAATGCTATACCACACAACGGAATTAAACAAAAATTTATTTTTCCAAAAATTGGGTCACATGATTGATGACGTCATAGTTATGTCACGTGTCAAAAAAATTTTTTCTTCTAACCATAATAATGAGGACCGATAAATTTTAGTCACATATAAAAAATTGCCTTGTATATCAAAACTTTAAAGTTTTGAGGGTGGGGAAACCCCCCCCCTACAGGAATAGGGTTAACTAGCATTTGAATTATTCAAATCTGTGAGGTACTCTTGGTGCTATGAATGCTCAAAGTGGAAACTTTCTTGTGGCTCATCCGTTATTTGAAAGTCCTTGTTCACTGGATATTAAGCAATCATATAGACCTTTTAGCTATTCTGAAAACAATCTAAATCAAACAATATTTTGATATATTTTGTAGAATTTTCGAACATGCACAAAAAAGATAGAAGCTCTTTTGCCACTCATTCAAACCTTTTGTATAAAAATGTATAAAAATATTGCTTGATTCAGATGTTTCGTAGCATAGCTGAAAGGTCTGTTGGCAAATTGCCTACTAGATAAAGGATAAAGGAATTAGATTGAAACACATTTACCAGACTTAAATCAGTTACTTCCTTTTGAAATTTTGAGGGATATTTTCAAGAAAGCCCCTTCAAGAAACTTCCAAAACAGGCTTAAAGTCACGACCAAATTCTATATCTTACAGTGATGACTTTTACATGCTGGAGGATGAAGGTGTCACCTCTGCAAGCATGACAACATTACACAGGGCAATTTCATTTAAAAACATGAAAATCAAAAAAACAGAACAATAATGCGAAAAAACAAAGATTGTTCAATAATTTTACTTCATAATTACTACAACCATTTGCTGCTACCTGTGCATAAGCTTGTAAAATACACTGACAGGAAATCAGGCTAATAGGCTTAAAATTCCCCAAGATAAAATCTATTGTTAACACAGGTGAAAAATAAATGTACCATTTCAAAATGTCTGGATCAAGAATGAAGCTCATAGGCAAATAAATGAATCGTTTTCCTGTAGAGCATTAAAATCTATAGCACAGAATAGAAAGCAGTAGCTTGTAACGAAATATAATTGAAATAACCCAATACAAAATTATTTCAAAAGTTTCTCTTCTCTTTCCTGTTTTGCATCACAAAGGATCCCGCAATATTTGGCCAAAATCAAGGCTATTCCCTTTGAAAATTCGCATTTGTGGACCCATCAATGTTTGGCAAAAGATCAAGGTCCCCCCTTTGAACATTCCCATTTCTAGATCCCTCTACATTTCGCCAACGTTCAAGGCTTTGAGAATTTCCATTTCCTGGATCCCCCTATTTTTAGCCAAAGATCATGAACCTCAGAATTCCCAGTTTTTCAAAGGGTATAGCCTTGGTATTTGGCTCAAAAATTAAGGGCTTCAGAATTCCCAGTTTTTCAAAGGGTATAGCCTTGGTATTTGACCAAAACTCAAGGACTTCATAATTCCCTGTAGTTCAAAGAATATAGCCTTGGTATTTTGCCAAAAATCAAGTCAGACTTCCCAATTTCCCATAGGGTATAACCTTTGTTTTTTGCCAAAAATCAGGGGCTTCAGAGTTCCCAGATTTTCAAAGGGTAAAGCCTTGGTATTTGCCCAAAAATAAAGGTCTTCGGAATTCCCGATTTTCCATAGGGTATAACCTTTGTTTCTTGCCAAAAATCAGGGGCTTCAGAGTTCCAAATTTTCCAAAGAGTATAGGCTTTAGTTTTTGCCGAAAATCATGGGATTCAGAATTCCCAGTTTCATGAAAAATCCAGTGGTTCACAATCCCCAGTTTTTCGGAACCTTAGTTTTTGGTCAAAAATCAAGGGTTTCTAAATTCCCAGTTATTCAAAGGCTACGACCTTGTTTATACCCTATGGAAAATCGGGAATTCGGAACCCCTTCATTATTTGGCCAAATACCAAGGCTATACTTACCCTTTCCAAAATTGGGAAATCTATCCCCGTGATTTTTGGAAAAAAACCAAGGTGACACCCCTTGAAAAGTTGGAATTTCTTAACCCCTTGATTTTTACCAGAAACCAAAGTTATACCCTTTGAAAAATTGAGAATTCTGAGCCCCTTGATTTTTGGCAAAATAACAAGGCTGTACCCTGTGAAACATCGGAAATTCTGGACCCTCTTGGTCATTCCAAAAAACCAAGGCTACAACCTTTGGAAAATGGGGAATTCTGAGCCCCTTGATTTATGGCTAAAAAGGAAGGCTATACCCTTTGGAAATTGGGGAATTCTGAACCCCTTGATTTCTGGCTAAAAAGCAAGGCTATACCCTTTGGAAAATGGGGAATTCTGAAACCGTTGATTTTAGGCAAAAAAGGAAGGCTATACCCTTAGAAAATTGGGGAATTCTGAACCCCTTGATTTTAGGCAAAAAAGTAAGGCTATACCCTTTGGAAATTGTGGAATTCTGAACCCCTTGATTTTCGGCTAAAAAGCAAGGCTATACCCTTTGGAAAATGGGGAATTCTGAATCCCTTGATTTTTGGCTAAAAAGCAAGGCTATACCCTTTGGAAATTGTGGAATTCTGAACCCCTTTATTTCTGGCTAAGAACCAAGACTATACCCTTTGGAAAATAGGGAATTCTGAATACCAAGGCTATACCCGTTGGAAAATGGGGAAGTCTGAACCCCTTTATTTTTGGCTAAAAACCAAGTCTATACCCTTTGGAAAATGGGGAATTCCGAACCCCTTAATTTTAGGCAAAAAAGAAAGGCTATACCCTTTGGAAAATGGGGAATTATGAATCCCTTGATTTTTGGCTAAAAACCAAGGCTATACCCTTTGGAAAATGGGGAATTCTGAACCCCGTGATTTTTGGCTAAAAACCAAGGCTATACCCTTTGGAAAATGGGGGAATTCTGAACCCCTTGATTTTAGGCAAAAACGTAAGGCTATACCCTTCGAAAAATGAGGAATCCTGAACCCCTTGATTTTAGGCAAAAAAGTAAGGCTTTGGAAAATGGGGAATTCTGAACCCCTTGCTTTCTTGCTAAAAAGGAAGGCGATACCCTTTGGAAATTGTGGAATTCTGAACCCCTTGATTTTAGGGAAAAAAGTAAGGCTATACCCTTTGGAAAATGGGGAATTTTGAAACCCTTGATTTTTGGCTAAAAACCAAGGCTATACCCTTTGGAAAATGGGGAATTCTGAACCCCTTTATTTGTGGCTAAAAAGCAAGGCTATACCCTTTGGAAGATGGGAAAGCTGAACCCCTTTATTTTTGGCTAAAAACCAAGGCTATACCCTTTAGAAAATGGGGAATTCTGAACCCCTTGATTTTAGGCAAAAAACCAAGGCTATACCCTTGGGAAAATGTGGAAAACTGAACCCCTTGATTTTAGGCAAAGAAGTAAGGCAATACCCTTTGGAAAATGGGGAATTCTGAACACCTTGATTTTAGGCAAAAAAGTAAGGCTATATCCTTTGGACAATAGGGAATTCTGAACCCTTTGATTTCTGGCTAAAAAGCAAGGCTATACCCTTTGGAAAATGGGGAATTATGAATCCCTTGATTTTAGGCAAAAAAGAAAGGCTATACCCTTTGGAAAATGGGGAATTCTGAACCCCTTGATTTTAGGCAAAAAGCAAGGCTATATATACCCTTGGGAAAATGGGGAATTCTGAACCCCGTGATTTTTGGCGAAAAACCTAGGCTATACCCTTTGGAAAATGGGGGAATTCTGAACCCCTTGATTTTAGGCAAAAACGTAAGGCAATACCCTTCGAAAAATGAGGAATCCTGAACCCCTTGATTTTAGGCAAAAAAGTAAGGATATACCCTTTGGAAAATGGGGAATTCTGAACCCCTTGATTTTAGGGAAAAAAGTAAGGCTATACCCTTTGGAAAATGGGAAATTCTGAAACCCTTGATTTTTGGCAAAAAAGTAAGGCTTTGGAAAATGGGGAATTCTGAACCCCTTGCTTTCTTGCTAAAAAGGAAGGCGATACCCTTTGGAAATTGTGGAATTCTGAACCCCTTGATTTTAGGGAAAAAAGTAAGGCTATACCCTTTGGAAAATGGGGAATTTTGAAACCCTTGATTTTTGGCTAAAAACCAAGGCTATACCCTTTGGAAAATGGGGAATTCTGAACCCCTTTATTTGTGGCTAAAAAGCAAGGCTATACCCTTTGGAAGATGGGAAAGCTGAACCCCTTTATTTTTGGCTAAAAACCAAGGCTATACCCTTTAGAAAATGGGGAATTCTGAACCCCTTGATTTTAGGCAAAAAACCAAGGCTATACCCTTTCGAAAATGGGGAATTTTGAACCCCTTGATTTTTGGCTAAAACCCAAGGCTATACCCTTGGGAAAATGTGGAATTCTGGACCCCTTGATTTTAGGCAAAAAAGTAAGGCTATACCCTTTGGAAAATGGGGAATTTTGAACCCCTTGCTTTTTGGCTAAAAACCAAGGCTATACCCTTGGGAAAATGTGGAATTCTGAACCCCTTGATTTTAGGCAAAAAAGTAAGGCTACACCCTTTGGAAAATGGGGAATTCTGAACCCCTTTATTTCTGGCTAAAAAGCAAGGCTATACACTTTGGAAAATGGGGAATTCTGAACCCCTTTATTTCTGGCTAAAAAGCAAGACTATACCCTTTCGAAAATGGGGAATTTTGAACCCCTTGATTTTTGGCTAAAAACCAAGGCTATACCCTTGGGAAAATGTGGAATTCTGAACCCCTTGATTTTAGGCAAAAAAGTAAGGATATACCCTTTGGAAAATGGGGAATTCTGAACCCCTTGATTTTAGGGAAAAAAGTAAGGCTATACCCTTTGGAAAATGGGAAATTCTGAAACCCTTGATTTTTGGCGAAAAACCAAGGCTATACCCTTGGGAAAATGTGGAATTGTGATCCCCTTGATTTTAGGCAAAAAAGTAAGGCTATACCCTTTGGAAAATGGGGAATTCTGAATCCCTTTATTTGTGGATAAAAAGCAAGGCTATACCCTTTGGAAAATGTGGAATTTTGAACCCCTTGATTTTTGGCTAAAAACCAAGGCTATACCCTTGGGAAAATGTGGAATTCTGAACCCCTTGATTTTAGGCAAAAAAGTAAGGCTGCACCCTTTGGAAAATGGGGAATTCTGAACCCCTTTATTTCTGGCTAAAAAGCAAGGCTATACCCTTTGGAAAATGGGGAATTCTGAACCCCTTTATTTCTGGCTAAAAATCAAGACTATACCCTTTCGAAAATGGGGAATTTTGAACCCCTTGATTTTTGGCTAAAACCCAAGGCTATACCCTTGGGAAAATGTGGAATTTTGAACCCCTTGATTTTAGGCGAAAAAGTAAGGCTATACCCTTTGGAAAATGGGGAATTCTGAACCCCTTGATTTTTGGCTAAAAACCAAGGCTATACCCTTTGGAAAATGGGGAATTCTGAACCCCTTTATTTCTGGCTAAAAGCAAGACTATACCCTTTCGAAAATGGGGAATTTTGAACCCCTTGATTTTTGGCTAAAACCCAAGGCTATACCCTTGGGAAAATGTGGAATTTTGAACCCCTTGATTTTAGGCAAAAAGGTAAGGCTATACCCTTTGGAAAATGGGGAATTCTGAACCCCTTGATTTTTGGCTAAAAACCAAGGCTATACCCTTGGGAAAATGGGGAATTCTGAACCCCGTGATTTTTGGCGAAAAACCAAGGCTATACCCTTGGGAAAATGTGGAATTGTGATCCCCTTGATTTTAGGCAAAAAGGTAAGGCTATACCCTTTGGAAAATGGGGAATTCTGAATCCCTTTATTTGTGGATAAAAAGCAAGGCTATACCCTTTGGAAAATGTGAAATTTTGAACCCCTTGATTTTAGGCAAAAAAGTAAGGCTATACCCTTTGGAAAATGGGGAATTCTGAACCCCTTGATTTTTGGCTAAAAACCAAGGCTATACCCTTGGGAAAATGGGGAATTCTGAACCCCGTGGTTTTTGGCGAAAAACCAAGGCTATACCCTTGGGAAAATGTGGAATTGTGATCCCCTTGATTTTTGGCAAAAAAGTAAGGCTATACCCTTTGGAAAATGGGGAATTCTGAATCCCTTTATTTGTGGATAAAAAGCAAGGCTATACCCTTTGGAAAATGGGGAATTCTGAACCCCTTGATTTTTGGCTAAAAACTAAGGCTATACCCTTGGGAAAATGGGGAATTCTGAACCCCTTGATTCTAGGCAAAAAAGTAAGGCTTACCCTTTGGAAAGTGGGGAATTCTGAACCTCGTGATTTTTGGCTAAAAACCAAGTCTATACCCTTTGGAAAATGGGGAATTCTGAAACCCTTGATTTTTGGCTAAAAACCAAGGATATACCCTTTGGAAAATGGGGAATTCTGAACCCCTTTATTTGTGGCTAAAAAGCAAGGCTATACCCTTTGGAAGATGGGAAAGCTGAACCCCTTTATTTTTGGCGAAAAACCAAGGCTATACCCTAAGGCTATACACTTGGGAAAATGGGGACTTCTGAACCCCTTGATTTTTGGCTAAAAAGCAAGGCTATACCCTTTGGAAAATGGGGAATTCTGAATCCCTTGACTTCTGGCTAAAAAGCAAGGCTATACCCTTTGGAAATTGTGGAATTCTGAACCCCTTGATTTCTGGCTAAAAAGCAAGGATATACCCTTTGGAACATGGGGAATTCTGAACCCCTTGATTTTTGGCTAAAAACCAAGGCTATACCCTTGGGAAAATGGGGAATTCTGAACCCCGTGATTTTTGGCGAAAAACCAAGGCTATACCCTTGGGAAAATGTGGAATTCTGGACCCCTTGATTTTAGGCAAAAAAGTAAGGCTATACCCTTTGGAAAATGGGGAATTTTGAACCCCTTGCTTTTTGGCTAAAAACCAAGGCTATACCCTTGGGAAAATGTGGAATTCTTAACCCCTTGATTTTAGGCAAAAAAGTAAGGCTACACCCTTTGGAAAATGGGGAATTCTGAACCCCTTTATTTCTGGCTAAAAAGCAAGGCTATACCCTTTGGAAAATGGGGAATTCTGAACCCCGTGATTTTTGGCTAAAAACCAAGGCTATACCCTTTGGAAAATGGGGGAATTCTGAACCCGTTGATTTTAGGCAAAAACGTAAGGCTATACCCTTGGGAAAATGTGGAATTGTGATCCCCTTGATTTTAGGCAAAAAGGTAAGGCTATACCCTTTGGAAAATGGGGAATTCTGAATCCCTTTATTTGTGGATAAAAAGCAAGGCTATACCCTTTGGAAAATGTGAAATTTTGAACCCCTTGATTTTAGGCAAAAAAGTAAGGCTATACCCTTTGGAAAATGGGGAATTCTGAACCCCTTGATTTTTGGCTAAAAGCCAAGGCTATACCCTTGGGAAAATGGGGAATTCTGAACCCCGTGATTTTTGGCGAAAAACCAAGGCTATACCCTTGGGAAAATGTGGAATTGTGATCCCCTTGATTTTTGGCAAAAAAGTAAGGCTATACCCTTTGGAAAATGGGGAATTCTGAATCCCTTTATTTGTGGATAAAAAGCAAGGCTATACCCTTTGGAAAATGGGGAATTCTGAACCCCTTGATTTTTGGCTAAAAACTAAGGCTATACCCTTGGGAAAATGGGGAATTCTGAACCCCTTGATTCTAGGCAAAAAAGTAAGGCTATACCCTTTGGAAAATGGGGAATTCTGAACCTCGTGATTTTTGGCTAAAAACCAAGTCTATACCCTTTGGAAAATGGGGAATTCTGAAACCCTTGATTTTTGGCTAAAAACCAAGGATATACCCTTTGGAAAATGGGGAATTCTGAACCCCTTTATTTGTGGCTAAAAAGCAAGGCTATACCCTTTGGAAGATGGGAAAGCTGAACCCCTTTATTTTTGGCGAAAAACCAAGGCTATACCCTAAGGCTATACACTTGGGAAAATGGGGACTTCTGAACCCCTTGATTTTTGGCTAAAAAGCAAGGCTATACCCTTTGGAAAATGGGGAATTCTGAATCCCTTGACTTCTGGCTAAAAAGCAAGGCTATACCCTTTGGAAATTGTGGAATTCTGAACCCCTTGATTTCTGGCTAAAAAGCAAGGATATACCCTTTGGAACATGGGGAATTCTGAACCCCGTGATTTTTGGCGACAAACCAAGGCTATGCCCTTTGGAAAATGAGGAATTATGAACCCCTTTATTTCTGGGTAAAAAGCAAGACTATACCCTTTCGAAAATGGGGAATTTTGAACTCCTTGATTTTTGGCTAAAACCCAAGGCTATACCCTTGGGAAAATGTGGAATTTGAACCCCTTGATTTTAGGCAAAAAAGTAAGGCTATACGCTTTGGAAAATGGGGAATTCTGAACCCCTTGATTTTTGGCTAAAAACCAAGGCTATACCCTTGGGAAAATGGGGAATTCTGAACCCCGTGATTTTTGGCGAAAAACCAAGGCTATAACCTTGGGAAAATGTGGAATTCTGGACCCCTTGATTTTAGGCAAAAAAGTAAGGCAATACCCTTTGGAAAATGGGGAATTTTGAACCCCTTGCTTTTTGGCTAAAAACCAAGGCTATACCCTTGGGAAAATGTGGAATTCTTAACCCCTTGATTTTAGGCAAAAAAGTAAGGCTACACCCTTTGGAAAATGGGGAATTCTGAACCCCTTTATTTCTGGCTAAAAAGCAAGGCTATACCCTTTGGAAAATGGGGAATTCTGAACCCCTTTATTTCTGGCTAAGAACCAAGACTATACCTTTTGGAAAATGGGGAATTCTGAATACCAAGGCTATACCCGTTGGAAAATGGGGAAGTCTGAACCCCTTTATTTTTGACTAAAAACCAAGTCTATACCCTTTGGAAAATGGGGAATTCCGAACCCCTTAATTTTAGGCAAAAAAGTAAGGCTGTACCCTTTGGAGAATAGGGAATTCTGAACCCTTTGATTTCTGGCTAAAAAGCAAGGCTATACCCTTTGGAAAATGGGGAATTATGAATCCCTTGATTTTTGACTAAAAACCAAGGCTATACCCTTTGGAAAATGGGGAATTCTGAACCCCGTGATTTTTGGCTAAAAACCAAGGCTATACCCTTTGGAAAATGGGGGAATTCTGAACCCGTTGATTTTAGGCAAAAACGTAAGGCTATACCCTTCGAAAAATGAGGAATCCTGAACCCCTTGATTTTAGTTAAAAAAGTAAGGCTATACCCTTTGGAAAATGGGGAATTCTGAACCCCTTGCTTTCTTGCTAAAAAGGAAGGCGATACCCTTTGGAAATTGTGGAATTCTGAACCCCTTGATTTTAGGGAAAAAAGTAAGGCTATACCCTTTGGAAAATGGGGAATTTTGAAACCCTTGATTTTTGGCTAAAAACCAAGGCTATACCCTTTGGAAAATGGGGAATTCTGAACCCCTTTATTTGTGGCTAAAAAGCAAGGCTATACCCTTTGGAAGATGGGAAAGCTGAACCCCTTTATTTTTGGCTAAAAACCAAGGCTATGCCCTTTGGAAAATGGGGAATTCTGAACCCCTTGATTTTAGGCAAAAAACCAAGGCTATACCCTTGGGAAAATGTGGAATTCTGAACCCCTTGATTTTAGGCAAAGAAGTAAGGCTATACCCTTTGGAAAATGGGGAATTCTGAACACCTTGATTTTAGGCAAAAAAGTAAGGCTATACCCTTTGGACAATAGGGAATTCTGAACCCTTTGATTTCTGGCTAAAAACCAAGGCTATACCCTTGGGAAAATGTGGAATTCTTAACCCCTTGATTTTAGGCAAAAAAGTAAGGCTACACCCTTTGGAAAATGGGGAATTCTGAACCCCTTTATTTCTGGCTAAAAAGCAAGGCTATACCCTTTGGAAAATGGGGAATTCTGAACCCCTTTATTTCTGGCTAAGAACCAAGACTATACCCTTTGGAAAATGGGGAATTCTGAATACCAAGGCTATACCCGTTGGAAAATGGGGAAGTCTGAACCCCTTTATTTTTGGCTAAAAACCAAGTCTATACCCTTTGGAGAATAGGGAATTCTGAACCCTTTGATTTCTGGCTAAAAAGCAAGGCTATACCCTTGGAAAATGGGGAATTATGAATCCCTTGATTTTTGACTAAAAACCAAGGCTATACCCTTTGGAAAATGGGGAATTCTGAACCCCGTGATTTTTGGCTAAAAACCAAGGCTATACCCTTTGGAAAATGGGGGAATTCTGAACCCCTTGATTTTAGGCAAAACGTAAGGCTATACCCTTGGGAAAATGGGGAATTCTGAACCGCGTGATTTTTGGCGAAAAACCAAGGCTATACCCTTCGGAAAATGTGGAATTCTGAACCCCTTGATTTTAGGCAAAAAAGTAAGGCTGTACCCTTTGGAAAATGGGGAATTCTGAACCCCTTTATTTTTGGCTAAAAGCCAAGGCTATACCCTTTGGAAAATGGGGAATTCTGAACCCCGTGATTTTTGGCTAAAAACCAAGGCTATACCCTTTGGAAAATGGGGGAATTCTGAACCCGTTGATTTTAGGCAAAAACGTAAGGCTATACCCTTGGGAAAATGTGGAATTGTGATCCCCTTGATTTTAGGCAAAAAGGTAAGGCTATACCCTTTGGAAAATGGGGAATTCTGAATCCCTTTATTTGTGGATAAAAAGCAAGGCTATACCCTTTGGAAAATGTGAAATTTTGAACCCCTTGATTTTAGGCAAAAAAGTAAGGCTATACCCTTTGGAAAATGGGGAATTCTGAACCCCTTGATTTTTGGCTAAAAGCCAAGGCTATACCCTTGGGAAAATGGGGAATTCTGAACCCCGTGATTTTTGGCGAAAAACCAAGGCTATACCCTTGGGAAAATGTGGAATTGTGATCCCCTTGATTTTTGGCAAAAAAGTAAGGCTATACCCTTTGGAAAATGGGGAATTCTGAATCCCTTTATTTGTGGATAAAAAGCAAGGCTATACCCTTTGGAAAATGGGGAATTCTGAACCCCTTGATTTTTGGCTAAAAACTAAGGCTATACCCTTGGGAAAATGGGGAATTCTGAACCCCTTGATTCTAGGCAAAAAAGTAAGGCTATACCCTTTGGAAAATGGGGAATTCTGAACCTCGTGATTTTTGGCTAAAAACCAAGTCTATACCCTTTGGAAAATGGGGAATTCTGAAACCCTTGATTTTTGGCTAAAAACCAAGGATATACCCTTTGGAAAATGGGGAATTCTGAACCCCTTTATTTGTGGCTAAAAAGCAAGGCTATACCCTTTGGAAGATGGGAAAGCTGAACCCCTTTATTTTTGGCGAAAAACCAAGGCTATACCCTAAGGCTATACACTTGGGAAAATGGGGACTTCTGAACCCCTTGATTTTTGGCTAAAAAGCAAGGCTATACCCTTTGGAAAATGGGGAATTCTGAATCCCTTGACTTCTGGCTAAAAAGCAAGGCTATACCCTTTGGAAATTGTGGAATTCTGAACCCCTTGATTTCTGGCTAAAAAGCAAGGATATACCCTTTGGAACATGGGGAATTCTGAACCCCGTGATTTTTGGCGACAAACCAAGGCTATGCCCTTTGGAAAATGAGGAATTATGAACCCCTTTATTTCTGGGTAAAAAGCAAGACTATACCCTTTCGAAAATGGGGAATTTTGAACCCCTTGATTTTTGGCTAAAACCCAAGGCTATACCCTTGGGAAAATGTGGAATTTGAACCCCTTGATTTTAGGCAAAAAAGTAAGGCTATACGCTTTGGAAAATGGGGAATTCTGAACCCCTTGATTTTTGGCTAAAAACCAAGGCTATACCCTTGGGAAAATGGGGAATTCTGAACCCCGTGATTTTTGGCGAAAAACCAAGGCTATAACCTTGGGAAAATGGGGGAATTCTGAACCCGTTGATTTTAGGCAAAAACGTAAGGCTATACCCTTCGAAAAATGAGGAATCCTGAACCCCTTGATTTTAGTTAAAAAAGTAAGGCTATACCCTTTGGAAAATGGGGAATTCTGAACCCCTTGCTTTCTTGCTAAAAAGGAAGGCGATACCCTTTGGAAATTGTGGAATTCTGAACCCCTTGATTTTAGGGAAAAAAGTAAGGCTATACCCTTTGGAAAATGGGGAATTTTGAAACCCTTGATTTTTGGCTAAAAACCAAGGCTATACCCTTTGGAAAATGGGGAATTCTGAACCCCTTTATTTGTGGCTAAAAAGCAAGGCTATACCCTTTGGAAGATGGGAAAGCTGAACCCCTTTATTTTTGGCTAAAAACCAAGGCTATGCCCTTTGGAAAATGGGGAATTCTGAACCCCTTGATTTTAGGCAAAAAACCAAGGCTATACCCTTGGGAAAATGTGGAATTCTGAACCCCTTGATTTTAGGCAAAGAAGTAAGGCTATACCCTTTGGAAAATGGGGAATTCTGAACACCTTGATTTTAGGCAAAAAAGTAAGGCTATACCCTTTGGACAATAGGGAATTCTGAACCCTTTGATTTCTGGCTAAAAACCAAGGCTATACCCTTGGGAAAATGTGGAATTCTTAACCCCTTGATTTTAGGCAAAAAAGTAAGGCTACACCCTTTGGAAAATGGGGAATTCTGAACCCCTTTATTTCTGGCTAAAAAGCAAGGCTATACCCTTTGGAAAATGGGGAATTCTGAACCCCTTTATTTCTGGCTAAGAACCAAGACTATACCCTTTGGAAAATGGGGAATTCTGAATACCAAGGCTATACCCGTTGGAAAATGGGGAAGTCTGAACCCCTTTATTTTTGGCTAAAAACCAAGTCTATACCCTTTGGAGAATAGGGAATTCTGAACCCTTTGATTTCTGGCTAAAAAGCAAGGCTATACCCTTGGAAAATGGGGAATTATGAATCCCTTGATTTTTGACTAAAAACCAAGGCTATACCCTTTGGAAAATGGGGAATTCTGAACCCCGTGATTTTTGGCTAAAAACCAAGGCTATACCCTTTGGAAAATGGGGGAATTCTGAACCCCTTGATTTTAGGCAAAACGTAAGGCTATACCCTTGGGAAAATGGGGAATTCTGAACCGCGTGATTTTTGGCGAAAAACCAAGGCTATACCCTTCGGAAAATGTGGAATTCTGAACCCCTTGATTTTAGGCAAAAAAGTAAGGCTGTACCCTTTGGAAAATGGGGAATTCTGAACCCCTTTATTTTTGGCTAAAAGCCAAGGCTATACCCTTTGGAAAATGGGGAATTCTGAACCCCGTGATTTTTGGCTAAAAACCAAGGCTATACCCTTTGGAAAATGGGGGAATTCTGAACCCGTTGATTTTAGGCAAAAACGTAAGGCTATACCCTTGGGAAAATGTGGAATTGTGATCCCCTTGATTTTAGGCAAAAAGGTAAGGCTATACCCTTTGGAAAATGGGGAATTCTGAATCCCTTTATTTGTGGATAAAAAGCAAGGCTATACCCTTTGGAAAATGTGAAATTTTGAACCCCTTGATTTTAGGCAAAAAAGTAAGGCTATACCCTTTGGAAAATGGGGAATTCTGAACCCCTTGATTTTTGGCTAAAAGCCAAGGCTATACCCTTGGGAAAATGGGGAATTCTGAACCCCGTGATTTTTGGCGAAAAACCAAGGCTATACCCTTGGGAAAATGTGGAATTGTGATCCCCTTGATTTTTGGCAAAAAAGTAAGGCTATACCCTTTGGAAAATGGGGAATTCTGAATCCCTTTATTTGTGGATAAAAAGCAAGGCTATACCCTTTGGAAAATGGGGAATTCTGAACCCCTTGATTTTTGGCTAAAAACTAAGGCTATACCCTTGGGAAAATGGGGAATTCTGAACCCCTTGATTCTAGGCAAAAAAGTAAGGCTATACCCTTTGGAAAATGGGGAATTCTGAACCTCGTGATTTTTGGCTAAAAACCAAGTCTATACCCTTTGGAAAATGGGGAATTCTGAAACCCTTGATTTTTGGCTAAAAACCAAGGATATACCCTTTGGAAAATGGGGAATTCTGAACCCCTTTATTTGTGGCTAAAAAGCAAGGCTATACCCTTTGGAAGATGGGAAAGCTGAACCCCTTTATTTTTGGCGAAAAACCAAGGCTATACCCTAAGGCTATACACTTGGGAAAATGGGGACTTCTGAACCCCTTGATTTTTGGCTAAAAAGCAAGGCTATACCCTTTGGAAAATGGGGAATTCTGAATCCCTTGACTTCTGGCTAAAAAGCAAGGCTATACCCTTTGGAAATTGTGGAATTCTGAACCCCTTGATTTCTGGCTAAAAAGCAAGGATATACCCTTTGGAACATGGGGAATTCTGAACCCCGTGATTTTTGGCGACAAACCAAGGCTATGCCCTTTGGAAAATGAGGAATTATGAACCCCTTTATTTCTGGGTAAAAAGCAAGACTATACCCTTTCGAAAATGGGGAATTTTGAACCCCTTGATTTTTGGCTAAAACCCAAGGCTATACCCTTGGGAAAATGTGGAATTTGAACCCCTTGATTTTAGGCAAAAAAGTAAGGCTATACGCTTTGGAAAATGGGGAATTCTGAACCCCTTGATTTTTGGCTAAAAACCAAGGCTATACCCTTGGGAAAATGGGGAATTCTGAACCCCGTGATTTTTGGCGAAAAACCAAGGCTATAACCTTGGGAAAATGTGGAATTCTGGACCCCTTGATTTTAGGCAAAAAAGTAAGGCAATACCCTTTGGAAAATGGGGAATTTTGAACCCCTTGCTTTTTGGCTAAAAACCAAGGCTATACCCTTGGGAAAATGTGGAATTCTTAACCCCTTGATTTTAGGCAAAAAAGTAAGGCTACACCCTTTGGAAAATGGGGAATTCTGAACCCCTTTATTTCTGGCTAAAAAGCAAGGCTATACCCTTTGGAAAATGGGGAATTCTGAACCCCTTTATTTCTGGCTAAGAACCAAGACTATACCTTTTGGAAAATGGGGAATTCTGAATACCAAGGCTATACCCGTTGGAAAATGGGGAAGTCTGAACCCCTTTATTTTTGACTAAAAACCAAGTCTATACCCTTTGGAAAATGGGGAATTCCGAACCCCTTAATTTTAGGCAAAAAAGTAAGGCTGTACCCTTTGGAGAATAGGGAATTCTGAACCCTTTGATTTCTGGCTAAAAAGCAAGGCTATACCCTTTGGAAAATGGGGAATTATGAATCCCTTGATTTTTGACTAAAAACCAAG
This sequence comes from Aurelia sp. 3 sensu Dawson et al. (2005), assembly GCA_964020215.1. Lineage (NCBI taxonomy): Eukaryota > Metazoa > Cnidaria > Scyphozoa > Semaeostomeae > Ulmaridae > Aurelia > Aurelia sp. 3 sensu Dawson et al. (2005). The sequence continues at coordinate 3,214,379 of OZ026593.1, forward strand.
GCTATACCCTTTGGAAAATGGGGAATTCTGAACCCCGTGATTTTTGGCTAAAAACCAAGGCTATACCCTTTGGAAAATGGGGGAATTCTGAACCCGTTGATTTTAGGCAAAAACGTAAGGCTATACCCTTCGAAAAATGAGGAATCCTGAACCCCTTGATTTTAGTTAAAAAAGTAAGGCTATACCCTTTGGAAAATGGGGAATTCTGAACCCCTTGCTTTCTTGCTAAAAAGGAAGGCGATACCCTTTGGAAATTGTGGAATTCTGAACCCCTTGATTTTAGGGAAAAAAGTAAGGCTATACCCTTTGGAAAATGGGGAATTTTGAAACCCTTGATTTTTGGCTAAAAACCAAGGCTATACCCTTTGGAAAATGGGGAATTCTGAACCCCTTTATTTGTGGCTAAAAAGCAAGGCTATACCCTTTGGAAGATGGGAAAGCTGAACCCCTTTATTTTTGGCTAAAAACCAAGGCTATGCCCTTTGGAAAATGGGGAATTCTGAACCCCTTGATTTTAGGCAAAAAACCAAGGCTATACCCTTGGGAAAATGTGGAATTCTGAACCCCTTGATTTTAGGCAAAGAAGTAAGGCTATACCCTTTGGAAAATGGGGAATTCTGAACACCTTGATTTTAGGCAAAAAAGTAAGGCTATACCCTTTGGACAATAGGGAATTCTGAACCCTTTGATTTCTGGCTAAAAACCAAGGCTATACCCTTGGGAAAATGTGGAATTCTTAACCCCTTGATTTTAGGCAAAAAAGTAAGGCTACACCCTTTGGAAAATGGGGAATTCTGAACCCCTTTATTTCTGGCTAAAAAGCAAGGCTATACCCTTTGGAAAATGGGGAATTCTGAACCCCTTTATTTCTGGCTAAGAACCAAGACTATACCCTTTGGAAAATGGGGAATTCTGAATACCAAGGCTATACCCGTTGGAAAATGGGGAAGTCTGAACCCCTTTATTTTTGGCTAAAAACCAAGTCTATACCCTTTGGAGAATAGGGAATTCTGAACCCTTTGATTTCTGGCTAAAAAGCAAGGCTATACCCTTGGAAAATGGGGAATTATGAATCCCTTGATTTTTGACTAAAAACCAAGGCTATACCCTTTGGAAAATGGGGAATTCTGAACCCCGTGATTTTTGGCTAAAAACCAAGGCTATACCCTTTGGAAAATGGGGGATTTCTGAACCCCTTGCTTTTTGGCCAAATACCAAGGCTCTGCCCTTTCGTAAATGGGGAAATCTAAATCCCTTGATTTTGGCCTTTGAAAATCTGGAATTCTGAACCCCTTGATTTTTTGGCAAAAGCCAAGGTTGTACCCTTTGAAAAATCGGGAATTCTGATTCCCTTTATTTTTCGGAAAAAACCAAGGCTATAGGCTTTGAAAAATCGGGACTTCTGAACTCTTTGATTTTTGGCCAAATACTAATGGTATACCCTTTGAAAAGTTGGAATTCTGAACCCCTTGATTTGTGGTAATCATCAAGGTTATACCCTTTGAAAAATCGGGTATTTAAACCCCGTAATTTTTGGCCAAATACCAAGGCTATACCCTTCGAGAAGTAGGGACTTTGGATCCCTCCCATTTTGACGAAAAACTAAGGAAATTGTCCTTTTGAAATTGGTGAGTTTGGACCTTCGAATTTGTGGTCAACAACTGAGGCTATAGCTTATAAAAATTGGTGATCAATGGACCATCTATCTTTAGACCAAAGGTATGCTTTGAAGGTAGGTCACTTGTTGACCCAACAATTTTTCACCAGAAGCGTTTGCAAATATAACCTTTGAAAATAAGTAATACATAGACGACCAAGTTTTCAGCAAAAAGTTAGACGATAGTCTTGAAAGATTGTTTATTTTTGGACCCATCGATCTTTGACAAAACAGTAAGGCCCTTGAAAATTTGTTATTGGTGTCCAAAATTTTGCCAAAATATAGCCTTTGCTACCTAGCATTTTCGGGACTCAATGATTTTTGACCAAAAGTTTTCAGTTTATATTGAAAAGCACATAGTTCATATTCATTTATGTCTCTTCAACTCGTACTAAATACAACAGTTCTGCTGCCTGATTTGATTCTCGTATAGCAGCGAGGTACTGTTTATACATATGAGGATCAACAGTCGATATTTTCGCTTCATTTATAAAAAATTCAGTTCTTTTTCGCTTTCTTTGAAAGTCACTTCGTATCTTATCTACTCTAGCTTGATGAAGAGCAGCTCTGCTGGAGGATTTCTCTTTAGCGGGGAGCTCTTCGACCTCCATAACAAAATCATCACCACTTACCGTTCTTCTTCCTTCCTCTACATTCTTACTGCCATCATTTCCTTCAAGAATCGTTTCCAAAAGCGACAGTTCTCGAGATAAACATCGATTTACATTGTTGACTAGCTCGTTTAGTTTTGGTAATGGCAGAGATATTTGAAAATCTTGTGGAAGTATCGATGAAATGACATGACAGATCAGCGTTACTTGAGACTGAGACCTACGAAAAAGTAGAAGCATGTGAAATGTACCGGGTAAGCCAGAAAAAAGCTCCAACTTTTGAAATTCCTTAACACCAAGACTAATTCACGGATTTGAATCATTCAAATTCTAGTTAAAAGCCGAAAGATCAAAGTATTTTTGTGATTTTTCTCGCTGTCCTACCTGCACTACAAATATAGGTTAATTCAACCTTACAAAAATTTTATGGTTGCAAAATGACTGAAAAATGGCCAAAAACATCGATCAATGCATAAATGACTTCTCGCACAGATTAATGAAGGAAATACAACTTCTCATGGGTGAGAGATATCCTCTAGGCATTAATTGCCTTGGGATTGAAAATCTTTCGTATTTGTTTGAAAATCACTGTCTTATAAATCTTGTGGGAGGTAAAACGCCCATGGCCTATTGTTCGATTTGAATAGAGTCCTTACGATTTGATCAATGTTTTAGGCCCTTTTTCCGTCATTTTGCAACCATGAAATGTTTACAAAGTTGAATTTACCAATACGTCTAATGCTGGTAGGACAGCGAGGAAAATCAGAAAAATTCTTCAATCTTTCGACTTTTAACTAGAATTTGAATGATTCAAATCCGTGAAGTAGTGTTGGTGTTATGAATTTTCAAAAGTGGGAACTTTTTCTGGCTCACCCGGTATATGAAGTGCTTAATTGGCCAAAAATCAGATCGAAGGTTCTAAGTTTCCTCCATCGAAATCATGACTACAACGGAAACCATAGCAACAGTTCACTGCTTCGAAAGCCAGGCTGAAATTGGTTCTTATTTCAAAGGCACTAAGACTAATTTCATGGTATAGAGGTTCTTATTTGAAGGGTGCCTCATTTAGTCCGCTTGAGAGTCTCACAAAGATGTTCAGCCCTATTATTTGTTTTAGAAGCGTTCTTATGGACATAATAAGTAATTGGGGAGGAGAATAAACTTTCAAAGCCAACTGGGACCACAATGACCTTAACAACAACAATCCACAGTGGGCATAAATAGGGGGTCATGAGGACATTTCACATGTACCAAAAGTAGCTAGATTTTGTAAGGCATCTAGTTGCAGCAACTGTTTCAATTATTTAAAGAAACATTTTATCAAAGATTGGCAACTAAAGTATTAATGTTTTATTCAGTTAAAAAACCAGCAATTGTTTCTGTGAATCTTTTTCATATTACACCCTCAGCAAGAATGAATTGCTCTTTTGGGAGTTAGGCAGCCTCCGCATTAAAAAAAGTCAGAAGTTCGCTACATGTCATCTGAGACTCCGGTTCCTCCTAATTTCAAATCTGCAGTATATTTTTCAGAAACATATGCACCTTATGAACTATGACCCAAAGACTGGACCCTAGTTCTGGCAAAGACTTGCAAAAAGCATGTCTTTCTGTTACAATAAATAGTGTATAATTAACAAAGTACACAATCCATGAAGAAATGAAGTTCAAATTCAGAATCAGGGCGACTAGGTGGTTCAAATGACATATTGGTGGCCTTGAAGCTTTTTTGCTACAGGCGTTTCCAGAATTCCCAAGGGACTAATTTCTTGTTTTATTGAACTATCAAAAAGGCCCAAATTGGGCCCATATTTGGTTAAGCTCATCTGAAAGCTGATAATTCATAGATTCAGAATCATATATGGTTTATATGGGCCAAATTTGGGCCTTTTGAGCTATTTACAAATATATGGAAAAATTTACCCCAAAAATGCGTACATTTTTCGTAAAAATCTGCATTTCTATTCCTAAATTTGGCACAAAACAGAAAAATTCTGACCGAACTCCTATTCTAAAAGGATGTAAACAATCATAACATCAAATTGAACACAAAAATTATGTTTTAAAATGATTTCTTTCACTTTGTGAATGAATATCCAAGAAATGAAGAATTACATCAAAGTGAAAAAATTTCTATATTTTGGCAAATTCAAATTGCAATATCTCTTGATTGGAAAAAGATAAATGCATTTTGTCTTTTCTATTCAATAATGCACTCATTGGGCTTGCAGGATATCATAATGGATAATGTGGTTTCCAAAATCATTTTTTGCGAAATGTCCTCATGCGTGCCCACTGTGCAATCAAAGATGAGCTTTGCAACCCCTGCAATAAGAACCTAAGTTTCGTCAAGCTGAAACAGGCTCTTAATTGCAAGGCACATAATTTAGGAAAAACAGCCTCTAGGTTCTTATGTTGGTAGGTTCTTATATGCGGGAATTTACTGTACATGCTGATACCTTGTTTGTGTTCATAATATTTTGCTTTCAGGAAACTATGTGCGGTCTACATTGTGCAGTTTTTGGGTCACCTGGTACGATGTGAACAGAATAATATGGTAAATACCTTGCATATATCTTTATCTCAGCTGATACTTGAGAACTTGACAGGCATAAGAACACGTGGCCTGAAGATGTCTCTGCTAACTCAGTCACGCTCGCATCTTCTGTCGCTCCAGAGAGACCACAGTTGATTTTCTGCAGTGGATCCTTGAGCCGGTCGGGAAGACTTGACAACGTGCTGTGCTTACTTGTCACCAACATCTGTGAAAAATGGGAAGAAACAGATTATTCAGTGCTATCTAGAGCCCTAGAGCATACGTAAAAAAGCAGACGATCAAGCAATCGTATAAGCTTACCTAATGGACCAAGTCAAACGAATAACATATCGAAGAAACTCTACCAGAGTTTGAAGCAACATTAGGGTATTTTGATAGCAGTTAGGTTTCTTAAGAACCCGAGGGAACTTGGCTTAAAAATTTTCACGGGGGTCTGCTTGCAAGAAAATTTTTGTCGGCCCTAGAATTTTCCCGCCAAACGATACCCAACTCCAGAAAAAGTCAGTGAAAAGGATGCACCAAAACATAAAAAACTGGACAAAGCAACGACCCGATCTAACAAATATCTCCTTTTGACATGTTTTGACAACCGGCTCTCTAGTGGACTTGCTACAAGTCTCTTTCTGTTCTCAGCACATATCGTAAGATGTAGAATGTGAGGGACCTCCATCTTTCTGCTCTATGTCTTGTGATGACAACAGAGAGACTTGTAGCAAGTCCAGCTCTCTAGAAAAAACATGCCTTCTTTTGATGTCATGTACATAGGTGAAAATTATGCATGAAAAATGGCACATCACGTTGGACAAATATACTAAGTACACCCTCTGGTCCTATGAGAAGGAAATCGAATCGCCTTCGTAAGTGGACCCATTTGGGTACGGCGAGCAGTTCCATTTGGAACGATTCCAGCAGGTCCCGTGTAAACGCAAGGCCTAAACTGGAACCGTTCCAAATGGAACTGCCAGTCGTACCCAAATGGGGTCCAATTACGAAGGCGATCCCACTTTTAACCGTTCCCAGAAAGGTCTCGTGTAAACGGGTGGAACGGTTCCAAACGGGAACGGCTAGGAAATGACGCTGCTATTCATTGTTTAAGCACTTAAAGATATGAAAGACGTCTTAAACGATGGAATCCAAAGAATTTCCATCCTCATTTTGAAAAACAAAAGAGTTGCCGATGTCTTTGTTTTGAAAAATATTTATGATTTAACAAAGCCCTTGGCACATTTTGGAACCAATCCCGTGTAAACACGATACAATGGGAACAGTTCCAACCAGTTCCGATTAGTTCCATACGGAACAGTTCCAACAGGTCCGGTGTAAACGCTGCCTTAGTTTAAAGTTTCTATGAGGCAGCAGGGGTGAGGTAATCAATTTTTTGTGGCTGACTGTCTAAAAACATGCTCATACCATCGATGTTGCAGAAATAAATAGAAAGCGTCTAAAATAAATAGGCTCTGTTTCCTCAGTTTGTAAAACAACCACAATAAATAGGTGACTGTCTAAAGGATAAAACACAAACCAAGAAACAACAAAAAGTAATCAGTAATCTATACCTCAATCGATTCAAAATCCCTGGCAATCGATTGCAAATTCTTTGGTGCATATATTCCACTCACAACTTTTTCTACATCCAATTCAACAGTCCCAACATAACAGGAATACCTTGACAAATCTGTTCTACTATCCTCAAACTCTTCCCATGTAACCATCAAATTTGCTTCAACGATTCGCTGGTGGCTGAAGCTTGGCAAATCAGTAGTTGCTGTAAGGATGATTTCCTGATCTCTCATGAATTGTTGTTGTCGTTGTGACACCGTATCACCTTTTGACTTCTTGCGAGAAGATTCTCCAAGTATATCGTCAGTAATCACGCCGTCGTAAGGCTCCTCCGTTGTGTTCTTTTGTTTACTTTGCATTGTTACGACTGGAGAGTGGCAGACTTGATCTTCAACAAGCATGTTTAGAAACGCATTTTTGATTTGTCTGAAATAGAAATTTAAAAGAATTGTTATAAAGTCTTTGAAATGTGACTCAAACTCTGATAGTGGCCTTTAGGAGTAAAGAAGAAGGCCTATAAAAGACTGAGAAGACAGGAAAGCTTTTATAAAATGCATGAACTAAGGAGCAGGGAGCACATTAATCGTTTGGGAGGATGAAAAAGCTGAGAAGTAAGGCTGAATTTGATAGGAGCATGTTTGTTGGTAGGGGGAGGCAAGGGATCAACAAACCCGCTAATCAGAGCCTCGTTACTTTACAATCAACTCTGTCTCTACAGATATTTCCACCCGAGCCATCATGAGACTAGTTCGTGTCTTTTTGGTCTTTTTACGAGTTCTGAAAGTCATTTTTTTATATCAACGTCTATAATTCCTTCAAATCAATAACTCTCCTCGTATTATCTTCATAAAGAAATGGTGCCCGCACTCCTAGAAGTATCATATAACTAGGCAAGACTTGGCACGCGCAATTTTATCATCCATCTGCTATCCCATAATCTCATGACCACAAAATTGTAACATCACGCCTTAAGAATGCTACTGCTAGTTCTTGTCTCACCTAAGAGGATCTCTTTTCCTTCGACGTTGAAAAATGTTAAAGTGGCTGACCCAAAAAAGAATTCAACGGGCTTGATCACAAATGGTTCTCTGAAATCGAGAGCTACCGACAAATGTTTTACTTCACCGATAAGTGGAAAGACTGGGCTACCCCCGTCGCGGATCCAGTGGCTCCTCTCAAACGGTGAGAGTTCTCTCAAAATCATTGTCTTTTATAAATAAAGGAATAAGTGTCAAACCTTTACTTCCTAAAATAACTAAGGCACAGCTACGCGATTAATCAGCTAACTACAAGCAAAAAAATAACAAACGAAGACTGCGTTCACACGATGCCAGCACATTTTGAAAACGGTGAAAAATTCGACGGATAGGCCTCCACACGAAAACGGCACATTTTTTTGCCGGCAGATTTTGAAAACGGTAGATTTTGAAAACGGAACTCTAATCGGCTCATTTTGGAAACTGCATCGTGTAAACACTTGAAAATGACGAAAACAGAACATTTTCAGACGCTTTTGGAACGATACTGATAGATTCTTGGGGTGTAGGCACACTTCTTTGGCATCAAAGCCTTGCAACGAGTCTTTGCCATCTAATTTCCTACCGTTTTCAAATTGTTCTGGCATCGTGTGAACTCTAGCTCAAATTTTGCAGCCATCACATTTTTCACCGTTTTCAAAATGTGCCGGCATCGTGTGAACGCAGTCTAAATTACTATTAATCAAAAGCATGACAAAGATATGAACCAGAATGAATATTTTATTGTGTGGAGATCGAAATTTGTTCCATTCACATTATGTAAGTATTGTAGTGATGAAGGATCTTCTGGTGAACTTAGCTGTTGAAGTTTATTTATGAAAAATTTCACCCTTTTTATGATAGTAATGACTCGTGCCTTCTGTTGTGACAGTTATAAGTTGCAAATTTGAGATTACCTCGTTTCTTATGCCAAATTTTCATTTCCATGGCGGTGAAGCTCATTTCCGCAACAAACATTCTCTCCAACTGGTACTAATGATAAACATTTCATGATTAACATTTCAATTTCCCAAATTATGGCCCGTTAGGCGTAGCACAAAATGCCAGTTTGTATTTCAGGAGGGGCATGGATCAAATGATGGGCTGAATGATATAAGATAAAGCAAAAAGGGTGTCTTAAGCTGTGGTCATGAAGACTTTTCTGGGGCTTCGCCCACAGACCCCCATTGTCCTTCAAATGGCCCCAAACTCCAAGGTTAGATCCACCCCTGATGCTGCATGGCCATTTTAATCAACGATTACCGTCTGAAAAAGCAGATTGAGAGAGACTTTCGAATCCTCATTAAATATTTAATTAATTTCAATAAAAGTTGTACCTTGTTGTGTTAATCTTCACCTTTACTGTTACGATCCATTTATCCCACATGACTTCTTGGTGTGTATCAAGGAGCTGAAATGGTCTTTGGAAACTTGACGAAGATTTGTTTCCTGGAAAAAATTTCTGAGGAATTGGTAGCTTGTTTGAGCAACCACAAAACACGAAACAATTAAGGCAAAACTGTTATATCCTGTTATATTTCTGTGCATCTAATTTTCCAAAAAAGACTACAGGCGATCTTAGCTAGAAAAAATTTGCATGAACGTTACAATAATTTTTGAAACGTTTCTTAAGATGTCCTTGGTCGGTAAAAACGCACATATTCTTAGAACGAGGGATGAATTCTAAAATCTAAGTTATCACCTTGGCAATTCACAAAAACAGTTCTAAAGTTGAAGGTGAAAATGAAGCAAAACGCATTGCTGCAAATGATCGGCATTGTCAAATAATAAGGAATCTTCTTTAGATTTTTTGATATCTCAATTCGCATTTAAGTTACCCACAGATTTAAATCAGTAGCTGATGACGTCATTTTGTTTGCAAAATACTAGGATAATGATATGGAAATATAGGTCTATCTAATCTTTGAAAGGTTACAGTTAAAGAAAACATTTCACGTGAGCTGAGCGAAGTAATGGAGATTGTCTCATGGAATTGATGCGATGCTTAGAAAGGCATTTCAGTTGTAGAAAAATTATTTGAATCGATATCTCTTTGGAAATATAGCAAATCTTGTATACTTTCTTCACTTTTTGCAAACAAAATGAAATCATGAACCAATCATGAACCAATGATAGAGGATAACTCGAATATGAAACAAGGTATCAAAAAAATTTAAACGACATTCTTTATTATTCGAAAGTGCCATCATTTGCATCAATAAAAATGTTCACTTCGGATCATCTTTAATTGAATGAATGCCTACGAAACTGAAACTGAACCTCTTAAAACGCAGATAAGTCAAATGCATCCGATATTTAATGTATTTGTAAACAAGAGATCCTGTGTTATATTGGACTTGCCCAAGTCGTCCTGGAAGAAAGGAAGAGACTTACTGTTATCCTATGTTATGAAAGATTGTTATGTTATCGACTATGTTATCGACTGTCATGTTATCGACTGATATGGAAGAATGAAAGCGACTGTTATCCTGTAATGTTTTATGTCAATTTCTATCTTATAAGACTCGGTATCCCGTCTATATGGGCAAATCCAGTGTTATATAAGCTCACCAACGATAGATTTCCTTTCTTCTTCTTCGAACAGTGGTACCAAGTCGCTGCTTCGTGCACTCTAGAAAAAATAACAATAATCGATATGTTCTTCTCACCCTTGAAATCTCAGAATAGACTTTCGTACAGTGAGCTTTTGAGTGGACTATTTCATCGACTTTCCTTCTTAAAGTAATCTCGGGTTCTCTTGCATAAGAAGACTTTTCAGGCACGGGATACCGAGAATATTGTCTGAACAACTTTCAAGATGGCACGCCTATATGATCTGAACCGAAAATCCAAATACCAGGGGTCACCGAAAACCGTAAAACCGCCTAAAAATCCAGCTAAAACCGTTTTCACATTTTTCCACGCTTTGCATTTACCACCTTGGTTCTGTGCTGCAGACGAGTGCCTTGTTGTAATTTGTATGACTTGCAATGCCTTAAATCCGCCGGAAAGGTGAAAATTAGTAGAATGTTCCAAAAATTATATCGTACCACAGGAAGCCCATATTACAGATTATTAGAAAAATATTTTGTTCAAGAAATCTGATTATTAGAAAAATATGGATGTGAAAGGAAAATAATTCTTGAACAAAATATTTTTCTAATAATCAGATTTCTTGAACAAAATATTTTGCTAATAATCTGTAATATGGGCTTCCTGTGATCGTACTGGTCAATAATTCGTCGCTTTTATCTTCGATTTTGTGGTATTTTGACTCCTCGAATCATATTTTGTAAAGAAATCTGAAAACCGTTGAGAAAGAGAGAAACCGCAAAACAGTCAGTTCCTCCGACCTGCACCTTAACGACAACCTGCTGAATATAGTGAAGAAATCAATAAAATAAATACGAAAATAGAGTCATTAATCCTACCTCTTCTTCCTGTTCATTAATTGTCATCTTTTCCATATTTTCCCAGGTTTCCCTGATCAGTTCATTCTTTGCATCATAAGTAGTTTTTGCTTGTGAGGTTTCAAGCATCGTTGCCTGTCATCAAATCATAATTAAAGTTTTAGTCATTCAGTCTCACTTTTTCGGTTTCAGTTTTGTTTTTCTTTCTTGTGTTACTATTCAGTAAAAACTTCTCCAAACCTCTACATTTTATTTTATCAATTTTCATTGCATCAAATTAAGAACTTCATCTGCAGAGGATAACTGGATCACACCAAATACTGTATAAAACTTTGTTAAGCCATCGAGAGCTTACACGTTTTTTTATAAGAAATTTGGATCAGGCCATAGAACTAAAAGTTTCTTAATTTAACATGAAATTTTGTCCATTTTAGTACTAAAAGTTTCTTAATTGGTTTCTTAATTTTTGAATGCATGAATTGTCAATGTGGTCGCTAACACTGCGGCAGATGTGTTTCTTGATATCTAAAACATCATATAGGAATAAAATTCTGTTATGTTGAAAACACAAATGGTTAGACAATATTGCCCAATAATAAAGGTTCAACGATCTATTTGCTATAAAATTCATGCTTTTAACTTTGAAAAGTTTCTTAGTACTTCTCAGACATAGTACTAGAGTTTCTTAAAATTTTTGCCATCTTAGTACTAGTTTCTTATAAACCAGTTTCTTATAAAAAAACGTGTATCTAATTTTGGACACTCCAGAGTGGGCTGAAAAGAGAGGGGGCTTATCAACAAAATTAAAAGACAAGAATACATATGATAGCTATTCAGTCCTTTTACCCTGTATTAAGCTTATAATTTTATGAGTTACGTGCATAAATTCAACACAGTTGTATCCAAAACCATATCAGAATGAACTTATTTAGCCAAGGAAATGGGAAATTGTTGGTATCCTCTGGAATTTGATAGAAGCATGGCACACTTATCAGAAAGAGAGGGCTTATTGAGCAATTTGGTTCAGGGGGAGGGACTTATTAGGGAGGAAGCCAAATAGAGGGGGGCTAAATGGAGCTTTTACTGTAGAAATGAACTACCTGCGAGCTAGTTGAAAGTGCTTTTGCAACAGCAGCAAGACTCTTTGTAACTTGAATATTCTCAGTTGCATCTTCAGCACTAGTTGAAGATTTCTAAAAGAAGAAATTGCTACGTACATTCAGAAAAGGGGTTTCATTCATGGAGTAGGAGAGGGGATTTTCTTCTTTACACAAGGGCTTGTAAGAAAAAAATAGAGATGACACAAACCAGTAATTATTAAGTAGTCTGTTGTCTGAAAATTTGACAAATTTGCAGCGGATGATATGCATTAGAATAAGAGAATCATACCTCTTGACAGCAGAGGAAGTCAGTCAACAAAAATCTGATGTCTTGAGGATTGATAACTGAAAAAGAAATAAAGGATAATTACTTAAAAAGCCAGCAACCCTGAGCAAAATATTGAGATATTTGAAGCATGCTTTTGAGTTTTGAGTATGATTTTGGTGTGCTTGAGAGCTTGATTTGAGTAAGAATTTCGCACCGCTTGCGCTAGCTTGCAGCATGTATCTTTTGAATTGGAAGGCAAACTCAATCAAGCTTGATTGTAGTATGTTTGAGAATGACTTTAGTATGTGATTATTGTCAAGCTTGATCAAGCTCTAGTCATACATGCAAACTGGCCAAAATTGTGTCAACACACTTATTTCAAGCTTCTTCAAGCCAACATCATGCTCCTTTCAAGCTTGTGCAAGCTGAAATTTTTCTTAAGGGAAACACTTGATTCTACGTTGCATATATATAGCTTGGTACCTTCTCTGAAAGAGGATTGTTTTCATTTGGGAGATACCTGTGATTAGCTAGAATATAACTGTTAATGAAACTACTCAAGAATGACATCAGGTCTTACCGGTAGACTGATGACGTGATTCCTTGTATTTGCTCAACATTTATAATCTAATGTTTTACTTTCACTCATACAAAGGACTCATGACCAAACGGATTCTAAACAGGGACTAAAATCTTAGGAAAAATCAGAATAAACTTAGAACATCTTCCATCCTACGAACGTCGAAAGAAAATTTGAACGTCCCCTTGAAGGTCACTTCGAGCGTTGCTTCACTACGAGAAGTCGAACATTGAACCAATGTGGCAATCAAACGCTAAAAATAGGCATGTGGGCTGACCATATTAAGAAAACAGTGATCTCATTGGCCGTGCCATGAACGCAACGGACTTGGCCTAATTAGTCCCTATATTGAAGTGTAAGGACAAAAGTCCCTCAACTGAAGCAATAACAACAACAACAACAACAACAAGTGTAAGTTAGAGGGACTTATGTAATGTAGTCTAGTCATACCAGCTGAAAATAAAACTAATAATTGGTCATGTCCAACTCTGTTAAAATCACCAATAAGAGCATGATGAACTCCAGTCCAATGTTGTAAAACCTGTAAGAAAAATGATATAAGGTAACCAACAGCTTGCCATCTGGAAAGTATGCAAGTTTAAAAGAAATAACTTCTATTGATGAGAGTTCACTTCTGAGCTCACTATTGATGAGAGTCAAAGGCTGAGTGTTCACTTCAAAATTTTTGCTAATCTTTATTCAAAAGTACATGAAATAATTTTTCAGAAATTTTTGCTTTCCAGAAAAGATAATATCAGCTGAAAAATAACTTTTGCATTAATCATACTCTTATGAAATCAATACCTTGTTTTGATCAGCACTCACAACGCAACATTGGAATGATTTTGATATAAGAAGAAAGGCCGTCCCTTTGCCAGGCAGCTGAAAGAGAAACAGGCTCAAAATATATATACTTCTCAAAATACTGTAAGAATTCTGTGTAAAAGGCATCTCAGCAATACCAAACCGAAAAATGGCCCGTTGTAGCTAACAAAAAGTACATTTTTGGCAATCTAACAGATACACCCCCCTCCAGCTCTTCCTTGTTCTATCTTGTTGCATAACCTTGCATTGTAACTTCTTACAGATCATCCTTTGAGAGTTCACAAGATCTGTTATGAATTCTGAAGAATTATCAAGAAAGAACAAGCTGTTCAGTTATGAAAGAATGATAATACTTAAAACTACCTTAAATTTCTTTATGCTGCAGCAATCTTTAAATGGAATTTCACAGCAAAGTAGAATTTTGTGTCCAAATGAAACTAGAAACTGTTCCATCTCTGTTGCAAATGCAAGACATTTCGTCATATCTTTACTCAGTCTTGGCCATAGCTCATAATCACAAGGAGCTAAGTTGATAACCTCAGAAACACACACAATGGTCCAGTATTCTTCTGGGGGCACAAATGAGAAAATTTCTTGGAAATAATCATTAATTTCATTATCTTTTTTTATTATCAGAGATCCATCTTCAAGAACTGCAAATCCTCTGTGCTCTACTTGAATATCTGATTCATCTTCTTTTTTCACAATATAGAATGATGCAACAAATGTACAGATACCTGTGGATATTAATATGGAATACCATCAACTACATATGTAACCATTTTGCAGATCCATGGGAAAAGGGTGCTTGACTTTAATCAAAACAGGGGTGTCAACAATCTACGTTTGCATTTTTTGCATAAACCATAGGAAGTTTTTAAGCTTAGTGTCACCTTAGTTTCAGGGGTGGCGCCAGAAATTTTCCGACAGAGGGGCTGGAGCTTCCGACAGGGGGGCTAAAATGACTGAAAACTGGCGTTTCCATGCGTTAGTTTGCCAAATTTCCTCCGACGAGAACCCAAAATTTCCTCCGACGGGGGGGGGGGGGGGGGGGCTAGATGCCTCTGATGGGGGGCTGTAGCCCCCCTAGCCCTCCCCTGGCGCCACCCCTGCTTAGTTTATGTTTTTAACTTTTGTATCTAGTTTAGTGTTTTTCATTGTGACTTGCCAATATCCTTGCTGGCTTTATATCTGGTATTGCATCTTTTGAAATGACATTTCTTGTTGAAATTAGCCATTAAAATGGCTCTGTCTCCTAACTTTTGTCAAAAATTTTCTTACAGGCACTGTCACATAGGATTTTTTAAAATGAAAGCATTACTTCAAAGATAACTCATTATGCTATACAGAACAATAAACCTCTTATGATTGCCCATATATAAGTGTACCTTTGAAAGCCAATGTTTTGTGGCTTGGGTGAAGTGAAGGTGCAGTTGTGATTTTTAATGCTAAGTGCTTGGATCCCTGAAATAGCTACGTGCTAGTCAAGTCTGGGACCATTTGGCATGATCCTAAAGTGGTGGTGCAGCCTTGCCGAGTATTGAAACCCACGCTGCCTGACTGTTCTCACTGCAAAGGTCAGTGGATTACACCACGGTGCCACAACTTCTTCAAACACTCATTTAACACTGCAGAAAACCATGGAGACAATTCAATGTCAAAGTCTCCTTACAAAAATTGATGCCAGTACATTGGGACTAAACAGAGATCTAACAGAAAAATCACACTGTTTAGCATGTATTGTTTAGGGTTATAAGAGTAATGGTTAAGTTTTAAAACTTCATTCATTCATACCTTGAGAATACGGGGCCACAGATCTGAAAGCAACACTATCACAGTCCGTGGTTTCATCCACTAAGTTGCTGTACAACGCATCCATATATATTTCTCTAAATGCATCATCATCTGCATAACATACATAGACAGAAACAGTCTCTACATCCACGAGCAGAACAGTTGGCCCTTCACATACATCAAGCACAGGTGTGACATTGGGGTTTGAAAAATCAACTCCTGCGGGGCAAAAGATGCTCTTCAAAAGCTTGAGTTCTCCATTTACCAGAACAAAAATAGCGAAGCATATTTTCCTAGAAGCTTCTCTTGTATTTATAATCACCAAAAATGTTGGTAGATAAATCCCAAGATCGCAAAATAGCACGTCATCAGCGAAGGCGATCCCTTCTATCCAAAAGACAACAGGCCTAGTTTTGATTGTCTCTCCTCCTTTCTCCCTTGATAATCTGCCACCTTCAAGACTGAAAGTCTCCGCTTCTATCCTGTGACCATCACTCGAAATCTTTGCAGCTATCAATGTTCCTAGATGTTCGCATATTAGATATTTATCGTTTGAGATACTGGTTGTAACTTCCATCCCTCATCAGTCATCTTTCCAAATTCACAGCGTGATTGTTCCCAGGAAATTTTCCCGCGAATTCTACCATCTCGATTTAGTCTCGTTCCGATGCATCTGGCAGACGTGAAAGGGAACTCCAAAAGTTGGCATGGTTTCATAAATTTCCCGCCATATTTCGATGAGAACAAATTTCGCAATGTGTCGGGTATATCCATGTTCTAAGCTTCTTTCGAGAATTCTCGCCAACTTTTTCCCATCACGTCAAAAAATTTATTCGTAACATGTACATTCGAACGACTTTCCTTCACCCCAGCCCCAGCAAAGCATCCCCTACCAGGATTGGGAAAGCATCACCCAATCACCCAATCTTTGAATGTCCGCATTTCTTAATAGGTTTCATAGGAGCCACTGCACTGGGTACAAGACGTTTGGTACCCAAGGAATCTGCTTACAGGAAACTCAGCTCTCAGATCACTTAAAATTTAGAAACTCGTACTCAGAAAACATTCCTTTAACAATCTTGGGTTTGTTTCTACACATACTTTATTTTCACGCTGAAAAGACTCTAGAAAACCTCGTTTGAAACATTCAAGACGGCAAAGGAAGTGAACATGAGGCTGCTATGCAACCTTCAAGAAGCTTGTAAGAAACTCTGAGTAGTCAAGGTCTGATAATTTTAGAAAAACTTTCAGTTCCAGCTCAAATTCCTGACTTCGTACAAAAAATTCGAGTCGTGCATTCCGTAGACTTGCCGCAGGTCTACAGTATTTTGTCAATAAAGAAATTGGGAATGGGGAAATTAGGAAAGGGAAAAGCGAAATGTTTCGTCGTTCACTGTTTCAGACAGACTTGTCACAGATGAGAATTAGACTTGGGGCAAGTCTATGCATTCCAAGATCTGCCGCAGGCAGAAAGAGTGCAAGCTTTGTCAAATTTACCCATTTTTAGAAAACTTGCTGCAAAAATCGATCGATCAGATGATTTAGCCCAATCTTTTAAGATTTTCCTCTTCAAACGAAGAAATGAAAGAACAATGATTTCGATGGGCAAGCCAAAATATACAGTAAGAAGCCATAGCCAAAATTAATTTAGCTTTCAACGTTGGGTAAACAAGCCACGCAAAGCATTGGTCATGGATGTATATGTTAGTTTTACATGAAAAACACGGCTCAAAAGTTCCAAGGGGTAATATGATACAGAATTGCGAGGTGCAGTAGATTTTTACCTCCAAAGAAGCCTCTTCTAGGAAAAATGACAGCAAATAAGACCTCAGTATCATTCAACAAATTGATTTCTTGGCACATTTGAAGCAAAATTGTACAAGTCAATAATAACATTAAAAAAGGGCCTGCCCATATAAAACAAAACGTGCACATAACGATTACACACTATGCAACAAGACGTACAAGGGGTGACCACTACTGAAATCTCTTTCAAAGGCTCTTGGGAAACCGGCATGCATTTCAATCGCTCGTTTCATTCTCCGTGGAGTTCATGGATTTCATTCAGTCCAAATTAGATTTTAGCACACGCAAAGGAGAAATATGGTCGCATAAGGAACTACAGCATCGCGCTGGTGACTTGAGCCATCAAAAAATCTTTTCATTGAGCATAAAATTTGGCCACCGTAAAATTTGGCCACCTGAGTTAATTTAGGTCGGTTGCTCAAGAGCCTTTAGAGTTTATGATCAAAACTCAACATCTGAGCACCTTATGATCAAACTTACTGCCTTAAAAGTGGTCGAATTCTTATCTTGGAAACCCCCCCCCCCACCCCCTCCCCATGAAGTTTTGAAATGATCACTAGAGAACATGTTGTTCAAAATGACTATTGTTATGGAATATTTGTAAAAATCTTAACAAACACCAAGTCCTCAAAATCTGACAATTTTAAGAAGCTTCCAGTCCTGGCCTTTTACAATGCTTTGTTTCTGTCCTTCCTACAATATGGACTGATTGTTTGAGGTCAAACGTATGCATCATACATTGATCCAATGTTCAAATTACAGAAGAAAGCTGTCAGAGCCATCTTATTTCAGCTTCGCATGTCTCCTTCTCTTCCAATCTTCAATGATTTTAAACTTCTGAAACTTTCTGAGCTCTTTGAACTCCGACTCTTAACTTTTGTTTTTGATTCTGTTAATAAAACTTCACCTACTTGCTTTCATGACTTTTTTCTACTGAATTCATCTGTTCATCATTATTCCACAAGACAGGCCAGTCAAGGTGACTTATATATGTCTCGAAAAAACAGTCTCCAATATGGTCTAAAGTCTATTCGATATCTTGGTGCCAAACTTTGGAATGAATTACCTGTGGAACTCAGAATTGCCTCATCTAAAACATTGTTCAAAACAAAACTGAAAAGTTACTTCTTGAACAATGTTGACCGATAAACCTAAATCTATGCTACTTTGCAACTTAGAACTCTATTGAATTTACCTGACCTAATGAATTTATCAGAACAGGGGGGCTCTCTCCTCGATTAGTTTACCTATTGAGAGAACTCCTCCTTTAAGTAGTTCCCTACATGCAATTTATTATTTAGTTACTCTTTGTACTTGTACTTTATATTGTATTTTTTGTAAAATTATATATTCAGTCTATGTAGTTTAGTTAGTTGTATGTACTGTAGAACTGTAGGATTATAAATTGTATGTGGAGAATTCAAATTATATGAAAATGAAACTGAAACTGCCTAAATTCTTAGTTTCTTATAAAAAACGTGTATCGTTTGATTTGAAAAAACTGCATCATTCTGCTCTAACAATATAGTGACGAGCACAGATTAATGGAATGGTACTCCTGCAGATGCAACGTTTGCAAATCTAATCACACCCTGTAAATTCTGTCCATCTACATCCTAGTTCTTTTATCAAATTTAGCATTGCAAGTATTTATTTCTTTAGTTATTTCCTTTCATTTGTAATATAGTAGATTAGTTTCGATTTAGATTAGTTATATATGTATATATTTATATGTATATATGTATTTATAGTTCTGCGCTTTCTTTGATCTTTCTCCTACCGCCTCTGTCATCAGCCGCTACTTTTACACCTTATTAGTACTCATTGTATGTTGGTAGGTCCCGCTTAGGTTATTGTTTTTGTATTGTTTCTGGATTTTGAGATTGATATGTATGCTCTGTCTGATTAAAAGAACAGTTATTACTGATGAAGGCTTTCGCCGAAACGTTTATGAGTTTTTATATATATATTTATATATATATATATTCTCAAAAGCTCATTCTAAAAGATGCTTTAAAAATAGTATAGACACTCAAAGAAAAACACTTCTGGTAAACGTTTCGGCGTAAGCCTTCATCAGTAATAACTTTTCCAAATCCAACCTATATATATATGTATAGCTAGAAGCAAATTCGAAATAAAATAAGTTTAACAAACAAACAAAACAGGGTTCGAATCTTTGCAAAACTTATGAATCCAATGTTTAAAATGTTATCATTGCCTAATTCTTTCAACCTGATAATCGAAGGGAACTTTACGTTGTTTGCTGTAAGTCCAGCAAGGGAGTTTATGATACTATCATGATTTTTGGAATCATAACGTTTAAAAACTTTATGAAAGGATTTTCGAGAAGACGTATCGGAAGCTTTCACAAAGATTGGTAGCACCATAAGTTGTAAACTGATTGAGGAAAGTCAAGATGACCAACACAAGATATACTCAATTTTGAAGATCTATTACATTGTAGCAAGCAGAAGTCTGTAGCTTTTATGGTTCACGATTTAGCAATTTGATAACACCACAACTTCAAAACTAGCAGGAATATGCTGCAACTCTAAAAATAATGGCCACATCAAAAATAGTCTTTCTGAAATCACAGCAAACTATCTAAAGTTCCCTTCGATCCATCCACTTGAAAGAATTAGGGAATAACACTCCACACAATTAAATTCATCAAAGTTTTTCAAAGATTCGAGCTTTTTTTCTTTGGTGACTAGAAAGCTGAGACGGGCAATTAAATCAACAGAAACTACATTCACAAATACAGTGATAATACGATACTGGAACGACTTGATCCACATAAATTTTCATAAATTACAAAAAATAAAATTGTTTGGTACAATATTGACAATTAAATATAATTGAAAAGTTGATAATAAGGCTGCATTATTCATTGATAACTCGTCATAAAATGAGCGGTATCCGTGATGATATTCATACATAGGAACGAAATAAGGAATCCACTGAACATTCTCTTTTCTGCAAACTTGATAAATGCTTGATACATGGGAACATACGCACCCCGAACACGAGCCATCACGACCACTCATCAACACTTCCATCCAAATCTCGAAATTCCGGAGAACTGGATTCAAATCATTTACTGAATTTGCACGACTGTCGTTATATTGCCCAAATATGCTGCGTTATGAAAGTGTTCCGTCCTCTTTGAGGCTCCATTTCTCTACACGGCAACCTAAAACATTGAAAAAGGCCCTAATTTGTGTTGTGGTCATAAAATAGATAGGTTTTCAGGTGTTAGAAAAACTGTTTTCAAGATTCTGGGATCTCGTCCCCTGAATGAGTCGTTGTTCTTCCTGCTATTTGACTAGTCACTTGAAAACAATAGCAAATAATGGCGGGTTAGTCAAAAAAGTTTACACGTTTAAAGGGCTGCTTTCTCATTCAAAGGCTACTTTAGGGGCAGAAACTTTCGCGGGCAGAAAGTTTCGCGAGAATAAAAAATCGCGAAATAAAGGGCATTAACTTTCGCGAATTGCATTTTTTCCAGCAAGTTTCGTAACAAAAACTTTCGCGATCGAGAGAAAAAGCTGCATTATCGCGTGAAAAAACTTTCGCGACTGAAGAAAAGTGAGGAGAAAAACACAATTTTCTATTCATTTCCAGTACTAACCACAGTCACGGTGACAATTTACAAGGTTTCAAAACCCAAGAGACTAAAGATTGGGGTGATTAAGGAACAGCAACACAAAAACTTGAAGAAACGAAAAAAATTGGATTGAAAAACTTTCGCGAGTCGAGAACGTTATGTAATCTTGCGAGCAAAAGCTTTCGCGAATTTTGGATTTAGATTATGCCTTGGCAGAAACTTTCGCGAAAAATGCCAAAAAACGCGAAAATCGCGAGACTTTCTGCCCGCGAAACTTTCTGCTCCTAAAGTAACTTAGATGTCAAAATTTTTTGTTTAGTAATATAACGCATCTCACAGAACCAGAAATTAGGAAAATGCTTCCAAGGGGTTTGTGTGGAAGCCAAGATTCCACATTGCATTCTGGTCCATGATTTACTTGCTCTCGAAATCATAATTTCTTTCTAAAACTAATAGTGGCATTGAATTTGAATTTCAATACCAAATGTAATCATGGACCAGAAAGGAACGTGGAATACTCGACTCCCATACAAACCCCTTACGGGCATTTCTCTAATTTTTGGGTCTTAAAGACAAGCGATTTTATCAAACAAAATTTTATTATTCAAGTTAGCTTTTGATTCAAAGATTAACGCTAATGTTTTGAGCATCAGCAAAATATTTTTTATTCCACTGTCCGCCAAACGCGTAAACATTTTTTGACTTACAGTAAATCCCCGCATATAACAACCTACCAAAATAAGAACCTAGAGGCTGTTTCTCATAAATTATGTACCTTGCAATTAAGAACCTGTTTCAGTTTGATGAAATGTAGGTTCTTATTGCAGGGGTTGCAAAGTTGATCTTTGATTGTTGTTATTAAGGTCATTGTGGTCCCAGTTGGCTTTGAAAGTTTTATTCTCCTCCTCATTACTTATTAGGCTGTTTTAGCAGCAAGACGCGGACGTCCTTGAAAACGCTGATGCTTGTAAGTTTTTTGGAGCATCGAAACCTTTTAGGTGTTTCCTTCCTAGAAAGCTGCTCATAGACAGACAAAATCCTTAAAACTGGTTTGCATTCTTGCATTTCCAAAGCTTATGAATATGCTCACAGAGTATTTAGCTTCCCTTCTCGACGCTCTTTTCCCTGAGGGGCGGCCTTCAAAACTACTCTTTTCAGGTTGTCAATTTCAGAAATAGAACGTACGCGATGTCTCTCGAGACTTGCAAAAGTTTTGAAGTTGATTTCGCTTTGTATCTAACAAAAGAATTACGCTGGCGTCTTCTTGACTAACGTCTTCTTGCTAAAACAGCCTATTAGGTCCATAAGAACGCTTCCAAAACAAATAATAGAGCTGAAAATCTTCGAGAGACTCTCAACGGGACTACGTGAGGCACCCTTCAAATAAGAAACTCTATACCTTGAAATTAGTCCTAGTACCTTTGAAATAAGAACCAATTTAAGTCTGGCTCTCGAAAAAGTAGTTTCTTATACGCGGGGATTTACTGTACCCGGTATATATCATTTCTTGCAAACTTCTTTATCATTCAAATAATAACAGTATACATTAGTCGCCAAGAACACACTAGCAATGACGTTGAAGATTCTGCATCTTAAATCAGTCTAGAATGGACGGCCTGAATGCGTTCTCTTTGTGGATGTATTGTCCTGCTTTGAAGGTACCGGGTGACTCAAAAAAAAACGCCTGGCGTTTGAAAGGCTACTGCTCCCTGAATATATAAGCAACGATATGTTGCAATATCTGATTAAATAGCTAACATAGTCAATTATTTTTAGACATTTTCCTAGCTAAAATCGGTCACTTCGTTCCGACTCTGTAGGCAAATTTCTAAAATGAATCCCTTTGAGAAATCTTAAAAAAGGTGCTAAAATTACAAGCAAAAATCGTTCACACAAGGCCTTAGAATTTGATATATGAATCGAAATAAAGGCAGTTCTGACGACTTGCAATCGCATTGACAAGGAGATGTGAGTCAAATATTCTTACCGTATGCAACAGGAGTTAACTTGTAAACTGTGTGAAGTGGTACGTTCATGCCAGGTACTTCATCTGTAGAAAAAAAATCAATTGAAAAAGGTTTTTTTTTTTTTTTTTTTATCAAGCAAAACCCTAATCTAAACATATTATACATTATTTGTCCCATCCACAGCGGGAAAAGACACGAGGTCACCTAGTTCCCACTGTAGATGGGGCTTACAAATTAAGGCTCACAATTTCCAAAAAGAAAATCAACAAACAATCGAAAACAACGAGAACAAAAAACAAAAAAAAAACAAAAAAAAAAATTAACAAATAATAAAATGATAATGAAACAAAAAAAAAACACTAGAAGAAAAAAAACCAAAGACAGAAAAGGGAAATAGAGGAGAGTTGCTGCTATAAAATTACTTAAAAGAGTTTTTAGCAAAATCTCTTGGATCGTTCAATGAAGGATATTGTTGCTTCAATAATGATTCTGTTCTCGACAACATTCAAATCGGAAGTTCCGTACAATAGTAGTTCACACAAATTTTTTGATCCATACTTGTTATGTCTAACCCAGGTACATCCGCTAGTTGACTGAAGAGATCCGTGCGCATCAAGTCAAACTGAGGGCAATGCAGGAGAAAATGCTCGCTATCTTCGTTTCCCGTACCACATACACAAAGAGGGCTTAGGCAGTCAAAGTTGTGTCGAAACCTATGCTCATTGAGTGGGCTGAATTTCACCCGCAATTTCGTTAGGTTCCTAATACCTGTCATGTTATAGACACTGTACACAGATTTTTTAACTGGTCTGATAACTGCAAGTAATTTTCGTTTAAATTCCGCAAGAGTATTGGAGTCTTTGATATTTTGATCCAGCAAATTCCATTCAAAAAGGACGTTTTGGAAATAGGTACTTGCAAAACGCGCGGTTCTTCCAGTTGGTTGGTATTCACGCTGACGTCTCAAGTTGTATGAAACATTGCGTTCAGCAGGAATTTCATCGAAGAGATACGCTGGCCTTCGTGTTTTTTTAAGACTGAAGAAATGACACATGCGCCTATACCACCTCCTCTGATAAAGACTCTCCCATCCCAGTTCCTCAAATAGCCTCTGCCTGCTTGTCCCCCTCCAAGCTCCTGTTACAGCTAATGCTGCAGAATATTGTGTTCGTTCCAATCTCTTAGTGGTATCTAGGTTCATTTCTGGATCATATTTATGATACACAATATCACCATAGTCAAGATGGGGTCTTACATACAGCTTGTACATTTGGTCCAACACGTGCCTTGAAACATACTTGGAAAGATACCGAACTAAACCGATACCCCTCCTTGCTTTAAGAATCGCCTCTTTAACGTGGCTTTGGAAGTTCAATTTGTCATCCAAGATCATTCCAAGATGTTTGTGCTCGGTTTTTCTCACTACTTCATCACTCCCCAACATTAGAGCTGGGTGGTTAGGCTTTTTTCTCTTGGTAGAAAAAATAAGCTCTTCAGTTTTTTCTGCATTAAATTGCATTTTCCACTGCCATGCCCACAATCGCACTCTTTCTAAATCCCTATTCAACTCATCGGCACTTCTGGTCACATTTTCAACAACAGAAAAAAGAGAAGTATCGTCTGCAAAGAGTTTAATATCACTGTTAATATTTTCAACAAGGTCATTGATATAAACAAGAAAGAATAGAGGACCTAAAACAGAGCCTTGGGGTACTCCCGCAGATATCCTTCGCCATTCGGAATTTTTTCCATTCAGCACTACTCGCTGCTCCCGATTAGTAAGGAAATTTGAAATGAGGGAAAGAAGATTACCCGAGATACCGCAGCATTCAAGCTTGTACAGTAATCCCTCGTGCCATACTCTATCAAATGCTTTCGACAAATCAAGAAAAACTGCTCGAGTTTCTTTGGTCGGTATCGCTTCAAAGGCTGTGTAAATTTTGTGTGTTATAGATAACAATTGGTTGACTGTTGAGTCACCAGGACGAAAACCAGATTGGTGAGGGGTTAAAATGTTGTTATCACATAGATGACGATAAACAGAGTCAAAAATGAGCTTTTCAAAAATTTTTCCAAAAATCGGAAAAAGGTTTTATTATCATATCGAAAATACGGCTCCTCAGACAAGAAACGGAGCAGTTTGATTTGTTCTTGATTGATCCGCAAACGCCGTATCTTTGAAGCCGTACTAAACCAGCGTTGCCGTAGGAATAAACAACAGAGGAGGAGCTTCTTTGCGTATGCCTAGGCCGCTAACATGGATAGCTAAGGTTTAGCGCATTGCTCGAAGGTTTCTTGACTTAAATTTTGAAGAAGAACTTTTGATCAAACACGAAAAAATACGAATGTAGCAAGCGTCGAAACTACAAACTACAAGGATGAACAAGATTAAAAACACAGCAGAAAAGTTTCTGTCATATGATAAAGCCACTCACTGCATTTAGTCCGTACATCAAACGCGGTCCAAATACCTGTT
Source organism: Aurelia sp. 3 sensu Dawson et al. (2005) (assembly GCA_964020215.1). NCBI lineage: Eukaryota > Metazoa > Cnidaria > Scyphozoa > Semaeostomeae > Ulmaridae > Aurelia > Aurelia sp. 3 sensu Dawson et al. (2005). The sequence goes on from OZ026593.1 coordinate 3,239,613, forward strand.
TATGTCAAGCTTTTGCCATATAATAAGGCCTTTATTAAACAATTACTTGATCCATGCTGGAAAATATTTGGACCTCAGTTCTTTGTACGGACCTAACTGCTTTCGGTCCGCACGTCAAGCTGCGGTCCAAAATACTTTCCAGCACTGACCTAATCGTGTAATGACCGCATATTATTGGAACAAATCGTTAGGTGTGACCCGAAGGAGCAAATATAACAAAGCGGCATTTACTGTGCGCATACTTACTGGTTTTGTGTTGTACAGGATAATAGAAAGCTCGAAATCTTAAAAGTACCGAAATGTGGAGGGCCTTTTGGTAACTCTGGGGGGCCGAGATATGCACTGGATGCATAGACTCAGTTTGAACTTCTGGGGGCACCTCAGGGACCCTGTGGTGACAGGACATCGGCTGACGACTTGCAACTTGATTTTGCTAATATCAAAATTACTATATGCTTGCTATAATTTCTTAATAAACAACAATACACTGACACTGGCCAACAGTTACAAAATAATGATTCACAGCACAGTGACCATTGGTTGTGGGCTCTTGGGGGGAGGGGCTGGCATTACCCTCTCTTGGTTTTCTATTATTTTTATCATTTATATTTCTCATTATCAAGTCTCAAATTTATGTATCATTTTATCTTCTGCTCTATCAAAATCTCTACAAATTCTTAGACTAACATCTGATTCTAAATTCCATTTTGTCCCTGATAACTGCTGTTGAGAATCATGAAGCGAAATTTTTCCAAATATCGAATATTTGCTTACAATAAAAATTGATTTCTCGACTATCTAAGCAAACATTTTTGTTTTGATTTTCATGAAAAAAAGGAATTACAGGTTCAAAAAGAAAAACTGTTTTAGCTCCAGCTTTTCATCGTGCCACAGAGTTGTAGTTAGACATAATCTTGAAATCATCACATAAAGAAACTGCGTTGCTTCATAAGCAGTACGAGGTCATAAGAAACTAAATTTAATTTTACCTGGGTTATGGTCGAGGAAGTAGGCCAATAAACATCGCATCGTTGTCTGAAAAGATAAGAAAAAGCAATTTCAAGGATAAGTCCTCCAGAGAAAATATAAAGAAAATATACCGTTCATAATTTACTTGCATGAATAAATCATGAACTATATGTTTGTAATGCTTTTTTATATATCCACCTAAAAACTTACAATACATTTTACCTAATAACACTACTTACAAAATACTATACCCTACTACTAAAACAACACCATTTATGAGCGAAAACTACGTCTACAAAATGGCACATAAAACAGGAAACAAGAACATAGCACTACACGTGACGACATTGAAAGACAGAGATAGCACATAAACTACACGTAACTTCACTTTATTACACGTAACTACTACAAAAAAGAAAGAATGTTTACTAAGGGGGGAATTAATTGACCTAATCGGCCAAGGTTTGTTTCACCCATTTCGAGTCATGCGACTAAACTCTTGGCAAATTTTAGTATTATTCAACTTTGGTCCTTATGCCACAACTTTTCATGACACGAAATATGTTGGAGAAATCAAACGTTGATAAAAATTTGATTTGTAATGCTTGTATGAAGGAGAAACTGAGAAGTGGAGAATAGTTTCAAAGACCTATTCGACATGTTTTAAGTCTAGAATAAGTCCTTGTATGAAAAATACCATTCGCGAGAATCTTGAAGGCTTCAGCTGAAAAGCTTAGCAACTCAGGCACATCAAGCATAAGCTAGACGCGCCTCAAGTCCCGCTTGTCACACCGAGCAACGGGTGAAATGAGCTGGAGCAACGAGCAACGAGTTTAGCTCACTTTGCTCGCTCTTTGAGCGGTACTTGGGCAAGTTTAGCTTAAGCTCGTCACATGTCAACACAAAGGGTACATTTTGAAGGAGATCCTAATCTACAATACAAAATAATTGAAGAAAGAAACAAACAAACGAATGTGAGGTCTCACATAAATGTGAGGTGACATGTTAAGCGCGACAAAGAGACTGGCCTCGAAATGAAGGGAAAGAGAAAAATGTCTTGTAATGGATAGATCTTGCTGCGTAAAAAATTCACGCAAAAGAAAACTTTTATTACTTCAAGGCTGGGGAAAAGAATTCTTCTGATGTTTCCCTGCGGGTGAAGCTTTATTCCTACATGATAATATCGGTCCTTCGCAAAGCAATCTTGTGGGATACTTTCGATTCATCGATATTTTGGACAAGAATTGAATTATAACGAATCTTGCTTTAATTTCAAAGACCATACATACCCTGTGTGATACGACTAAGACATTTTCTTGTCTTTCTAATTCCTAAAATGAAAAACAATTTTGATAAAGAATTTGAAACTTGTGCTAGAAATATTTATGTAATAATTCTTTCATAAATCTTTCAATGATTTCTCCATCGATCTGAATATCATAAAATTTCTTCAAACAGTTCTTACAGTTCTGAAATGATAAACAAACTAAAAACCTAGCAAAATAGGAAACACAAACTAGAGCATGATTTCATCAAACAATACAAAGTGAATTATATAGTGTGTATATAGCTTTTATTGCTTTTATTGTATATACATAAATGAACACAAGAAACAGACGACTTGGGGTTCTTCTACACTTCATTTTCTTTCAATCTCTTCTGTTGTTCTTGATGTTTTTTTCGCTTTGTTGTATATTGTATATGACAAAGAATAAAAACGTTGGCAGTGACTTCGACAAATGCAGACTGAGAGAAACAATTAAATTTTCGAATCTTCATAGACCTAAACAGCTATTTGTTGGGGATACGAATAGGCTAAGTTGTGAGCCACGAGGAATCCCCCAAAAAGGGCTCCAGATCGCATGCGTAGTAACGATTTATGTCAATGACATAATATGCAAATTAGCTTGACGGTTGAGAACAAGAGAAGAAAACAATAGCAAAGTTGCGCATGACAGTGTGAGCCCCACCGTTGATTCGCTCTCAACAAAGCTGAATCACAATCGGTCAAAACAATAGGGTCAGCACTTCATCTCCCCAACAATATGGTTTGTTTTACCCATTACAAATCATGTGACCATACTCTAGGGAAGTTTTAGTATTATGCTTCTTTCTGCACTCATGGCACAACTAAAGAAGGTGAAGGTGAAGTAGCGGTTTTTAGCGCCAAGCGCTGGGATCGCAGAAATAGCTAAGAGCTAATCGAGTCCACGACCCCTTGTCATGACGCTGAAAGGTGCTGGTGGGATTTGAATCCCGTCCGCCTGACTGTTCTGGCTGCAAATTCAGTGGATTACAACACGGCGCGACAACACCTTCACCACACAACATTGCATGGCACGAAGTATGTTAGAGAAATCAAAAGATCCTTTTATCTGGAGATTGATTACGTGGCTTGAAATCGGTGTAAACAAACCTTAGCCGATTTTGTCTATTTGTCGAAAATTACTACAAACACTTAAGGCGTCGTCAAAATGTCAAATAAAAGGAAGGAAGATATGGAGCAATATTGTGATATTCCGAACCAGAAAATGTTGTGATAAAGTTCGCATAACAGAAAATGTTTGGAAACCCAATAAAGAATAGTTCTCACCATTATAACCGGTTCTAGCCGTGAAAGCATGTCTTTGTAAGACTGTAATAAATGAAATAAAGTCAAAATTGGTAAATCGGGAACACTTTCAAAATCCTGTAAAGATCCATACTACCCTAAGCCGCTAAAGAATTGCGCTGAAGGCTTCTCGAACTTTCTCTAGAAAAACCATGGGCAGTTCGGACACTATTGTTGTGGTTTCTAAACTAACGAAGAAACAATAATGATTCAATACTCACCCCAGCCAAGCAATGTTTGTATTCGGTTCCAACATCGTGCTTTGGTTAGGCCCTGGCTTCAACCCTACTGCAACAACATTTCGCCTCCCTAGCTTACCCTAGCGAAATGCCCTCGCGACTCACCGCTGCGAGGGCATCATCAATGAATCAATCAACGAATCAATCAATCAATCACTCAACACAATAGCTTTAAACGATTAGGAAAATGTGGCAAGAGGCAACTCTCTTTGCCTGTCACCAAAGTAGTCCAGCTTTTCCGATCTTAACTGTTTCAATTGCCTCACAAGTATGATTGGCTTACCTCGCCTCCAGGATACCTCCATGTGAAGTCTAGCGGTCCTTTATGAGGTGTAAAAATACCAGGAAATTTGATAGCTAAGTCTTTGAATGCTGTACCGTGACAATCACCCTGAGAAGAAAAAACAAACATGAAATTCAGTCACAAAATTAAAGGTTTCTGCAAAAAATGGAGCTTACCTGAAAATGCAAAATAAATAAATGAATTAAAGCCTTTCAGTTTGTCATGTACGAAGGTCTTCAAATATCATTTTTGGCATACTTACGTACAGCAAAATGCCAAGTGTCATATTTTAAAGGATTTATGTCAAGTTTACATACTCGAAAAAATGTTTTGTTTAAAGAAAACTAGAGGTGAATACCTTATTAACAAAGGAATCCATATTCTCAGTATTCGACCTTTCTCTTTCTTTGTCTTTTATGCGTATTGTTATACTTTTTTGCAATATTTATGTCTGGTTTATATAAAAATCTTCTTCAATGTCTTTCACTCAAATGGCCTCGGGGCTGGCTGTCATATTATTTTGTTCCTCTTGGTATGATAATTTCTGAGACGTATGCCATACATCTGGTCTGCTAAAGTGTAGTCGTTTCGCTGTCCAAAGGATTTTATGTCCGGAAGAAAGATCCATCAATTTGACAACAAACGCAATCACATCGATGCGGAGAGACTTCATAAAAACAAAACTCACACAGTCAAGATAATCAAGTGCTTTCCAGGTTTCACTAGAAACAGGCAAATAATCCGCAGTTTCCCGTGGTCCATCTAATGAGCTTACCCAAACCTAAATAAACAGAAAAAAGACGCAATGGATCAATTGGTTACGTCAAATAGGTTAAATATTTTTATTGCAAACCTTTAGGAATCTCAATAAAAATATGTTGTTACGTGTGGTACTATGGTAATTAAGCGATAACGTTATAAATAAATTATTAAAAGTACCAAATGAAGCGTAGATGTTAAAGGGTCTGTTTCATCCAGCATTCCTTGCACGTGTCGTCTCTTGGCTAACCTTTGTTTGTCGCCACTTTCATGGCCCATGAAAATGGCGACAACAAAGGGAAACCAAGAGACGACACGTGCAAGGAATGCTGGATGAAACAGACCCTTTAAAAACATGACGTTTCGAGCGTATACTCGTTATCAAGTCAAAAAGTCTTAAAGGCTTTAAGTCTTAAAGGCTGATCTTCCCTTGGCTATTTTCTGGACGGTTTCCATAAAAATTCGCGACGACGGTACGTTCGTAGTAGAACATTCCTGACTGCCGCATCGAAAAAATGTATAGCTTTAGGAATCTCGTTTTAGGCCGTTGGGCCTACTGTTGACTTCAAAGAAGATCACATTTCACCATGTTCCAGTTGAAAGGCTTTTTTCTTTAACAAGGACAACAAGTAATTGTGACCTTACTGCAATCGTTAAATGAATCGTAGCCTTCGTGCATCCCCTACTGTTTCCGTTGAGTTGAAACTTCCCGTTGAATTGAATCCATTTTCTGACGTCAGTAGGGTCTCCGAACCAGCGAATGAAATCTTAGTCACGTGCAGGTTCCGAAAAAACACGGAACACTGTCTTCACAGATCAATAGCCAACCTATTGTCTTGTGAAGTACTTCATAGAGCCAAAACACAAGGAGAATGATTGGATATCTTGGGGGGGGGGGGAGCTATCCTCGGTACATTTCTTGCCATGGGATTGAAAATCCATACTATTTGTTTGAAAACCTACGTCTTGTAACTCTTGAGAGTGGTGAAAGACCCATTGCCTATTGTTCTGTGTGAATAGAGTCCTTACGATTTGATCCATGTTTTAGGCCATTTTCAGTAATTTTTGCAAACTATGAAATTTTAATAAAGTTGAATTCACCTATACTTCTATTGCTGGTAAGACAGCGAGAAAAATCACAAAAATACTTCAATCTCTCGGCTTTCAACCGAAATCTGAATCATTCAAATCTGTGATGTACCGTTGGTGCTACGAATTTGTAAAAGTGGGAACTCTTTTTCTGGCTCACCCGGTCTATTGTTATGTACCTGTTTTAAAGAGTTCGATTTATAACCTATTCACACTGGCACAGGTAAGCCAGCCTGAGCATGATCTAAACCAAGTCAATTTAAACCAGTAAAATACATTCGAGATATTGAATTGACCAATAAGAAAGCGTCAATGGATAGCCTAGTTTTGCCTCAAATGGTTTAGCTTGCAAGTGTTTAATAGACTTATGCCTTTTCGTCCCTTGTTTCCCTGCGTTCTTTGATTTGCTGATATCACTTGGTCAATAGGAACTCATAATATTACGCTTATATAATGGGCCTACTTTTTCAAGGTGGCCTAAAGAGGTGGGAGTTCTCGTACACTCAACAAAAAAATCGCTTCAAAATCTGGTTTAAAGAGCTCGAACATTGAAAAGAGAAGTTTTAGTACAAAGAATGATGTTGTGTTGACCTACAAAGCGCAAAATGCATGCGTTTCAGGCAGTAATCTTCCTCTGTAGAAGCAAAATAGATCCATCGAAGCTGCGAGAACTCCAGGCTTCTTCAACCGCTCTTTAAGAGCAACAACAACAACATTCTGAATAGCGGCCCCTGATTGGTTAAAAACTGAATTCTAGCGATTTGATTGGTGAATACGGAACCACCCTACGCGGGCCTAAAGTGGGCCCACTATTTAAGAGTAATGTTATCAGTCCCTCTTGACCAAGGAACGCAGGGAAACAAGGGACGAAAAGGCATCAGTCTAAGTGTTTAACAGATCATCAGACGAAAACTTCTTACAAAAAATCAGAAGCACTGCTGCATTTTATGGGGGGTGGGGGTGGGGGGACGGAGTCCCAAAGAATTATGCCAAATTTCAAATAAAGTTCTTCAGTTGATAAAATTGCTAACAAACCTTCAGGTCGTCTATCTTTTCATTCTTGACAAAGTCAGCAAGAGCTTTTGAAAACTGTACAGATAGAAAGAACAACGAAAACCTTCAAAACTTAATAGCGGCAAAGTTTTTAAATATTCACTCTGTATAAAAATTTCAATACACCTTTTAGCTATTCTACAAAAGAACCCCGATCGAGCGTTATTTTTATACATTCTTATACGCAAGGTTCGATCGAGTGGCGTCAGATCTTCTATCAAGATTGTGCACATTAGAAAATTCTACAAAATGTAGCAAAATATCGTTCGATTGAGATTCTTTTTTAGAATAGCTAAAAGGTCTATTATCTACTACACTAACTACGGAATACGACGGGGTGTCCCAAAAAATTGCGCTCCGTTTTCGTGGCTGCTGTGCTGGAGCTGTAGATTCAATTATCTCGGTTTTGTACACAGTTGGATTGGATAGGGCAAGCTTTAACTTAGGTTTTGACACCTTGTTTGAGTCAATCTGACAAGTGGTTGCTGATCTATGGCAGAGAAAAGGCAAAAATAGTGGTTGCTTCAAAAATAGCACTTCTATTGTTCTCCAGCAATGTCAAAATAACGTAAGTTTTCAAAGAAACGGTTCATTTTCATTTTATCAATATTTATACACGGGCTACCTTTCAGCAAATACACTAATTATTAACAATATTTGTTCAAAATAATATGGGAAAAGATATAATTAATATGAGTTGCTGCTCTACCAAGGGGTCGTGTTTGGGTCCTGTGAAAGGTTCAAAAGATAGTCTCTAAGACCTGTTCTAAAACGAGCGATTGACTCTCTTTCTCGAATGTTGTCAGGGATATCGTTCCAGTTTTTGACACCAGAGAAGTAGAAACTTCGCTTTGCATATTCTAACCTAACTTTAGGAATTTGCAGATCTCCACTGTTTCTGGTTCTATACTCTGAAATCATGGATCTTTCAGTGAACTTATGGCGAAGATTTTCGGGACAGAGGTCATGCAAGACTTTATATGTCATGACTCCTTGGTCAAAGGAGATCAATGACTTTACATTGAGCCATTTGCAAGTCCATCCGTCCTTATACTTGGCATTCGCTATTAGCTTCTAGTGCGTAATAAATTTTTTGCCACATTTTTTAAAAGGTGAGCTATGTTGTGTATTCGTAAGAGAGTACTTTCTACCTTTTAAATGATGTACTGAAAATTTAAATACGATGCCAGAATACCTTCTTTGAAACCTTACTTTATTTTGACATTGCTGGAGAACAACAGAAGTGCTGTTTTTGAAGCAACCACTTATTTTGCCTTTTCTCTGCCATAAATCAGCAACCACGCGTTAGATTGACTCAAACAAGGTCTAACACTCTAAGTTGAAACTTGAAATATGCAACTGTGTAAAAACCAAGATAATTGACTCCTCCACAGAGCCACACAAATGGGGCACAACTTTTTGGGACACCCTACATACCACACTACGAGAACGATGCCAGAAGGAGGCGCAAAATATCATGACAACCACCTGGCATCTAACATAGACCTACAATACAGTATAAAAACCCGCATAAAGGAGCCTAGGCTTTTCTTGGGCAGCCTGAATAAGTTCTTAATTAAATGGCAGTTATTCTAAATTCCAGCCTGCAATGCTCTTAAAAAGGTTCTTATATACAGTACACACCTTGCAAACATTAATACCGTTTTCAGCAGAAGAATTCTGAAGAATTCTTTTGATTTCATGAGAACAGGTTTCGGTTAGAATTCTTGTGTAAAAATCATGCAGTCTCTCGTATCACTAAAGAGTTCTGATCAGAATGTAAGAATTCTTGAAAATTCTGAGAAATTCTGAACACATGAAACCTGTTATATGAGAACCTCTCCTAGTTTCAGCCTCTAGAGGGTTCTTATTTAGAGGGTTTAGAGGGTTCAGCCTCTAGAGGGTTGTTATCTGGAGGGCTTAAAAGATTAAATTTCAGCCTCAAGGTTCTTATAAAAACAGGTTCTTTTATTCGGTTTTCTACTGTATGACTTATAAAATAAACGTGAAATACCAATTAGCTAACGCAAGAGTATTTTACAAATAAACGAAAAGAAAATATTTAAGGAGAGAGGAGAATTTACGTGCCAGTTTTCATTAGCAACTTAACCAAAACGTTTGGAGGCCTGGATATATTCTAGCGTTGCTGTGAGAATTTTTTCATTTGAATCAAACGAGAACAAATCATGGCCATGGAGGATGACTTTTAGTAGTTCTTCATTTGAAAGATTTATCAAAATATGAGGCAACAATATAGTAACGGTAAAGTTGTACAGATAGAAATAAGTAATAACATACGAAATTCAGCATTCAATGATTATTCATTATGAAAGCTTTCTTAGAACTTAAAAAGAAGGGATATAAAATTGTAATTTACCTTCTCTCCATTTTCCGCCAGATTAGAATTTCCACCAACCTCACACTCTAAGTTGTGTTTGCATTCGCCATGCTAGGAATAAAAAATTTTCTATCAAGTAAGGAGTAGTTCATTAATTTTGCTGGGAAGGGGGGAGGGGACATTCAAAAATAGTTGATAGAATTTTTGTAGCCTTCCCTAATTTTCTAGAAAATTTTGATGGCCCCTCCGACATGGTATAAAATATTTTCAGACCCTCTTCCAGTATATGTATTTATATGGTAACAATTTCATTATATTGTCATGATTTCAAGTGCATGAAGATTTAAATCATCGCACATGAAAGAAAACTAAGCTTTGAAGAGGCTCAGTTTAGGCCAACCAAACAATATGCATAACTTTAAACTTCAGTGAGAACATGCAATAAATTACCTCAACAGACACTCACAAATGGGCGAAAGAATGACCAGATGTCTAAATAGTCCTGTGAAAATATTTACCAGACTAAACAAGTTTCGTACAACTCTTGAAAAAGTGCGAATAAATCGACAATAACTCGAGTTTGCAGGGATATGCAGCCGAGACTCAAGCGATACTATCATCACCAAAGCGAAGGCGATGCCCTTAATTTTCAACCATTGCCAAGGCTGTCAGAATGGGTGGCACTCTCCTCAGTCCTTTTCTCCAAACTGCGAAAAGTTCAATTGCAGCGTGCCTGAGAATGACCCATGGTGACAATGGCTCTAAACAATTCTCACAAAACTTTTTGAGAAGTTTTGAAGCTTTCGAGGTTCGAGCTTTCGTCATTACTTCGCAAAAAATCTCTCTACATTCACAAACTTATCCCTTATCATTTTTGTGGAAACAAAATTTCTTCACAACAGGAAATACATCAGCTCCTTGTATAAGTCTATAAAACGCTCCCACAGTAAATCCGTCATACCTCTGGAAGACAACCAAGCAAAACCACAAATCACAACTGACGCAAGCAAGAGCTATGCTTCGGAGCACCCTACACGATGATGTCGAGAATATAGAATCTTGTGCAGCTTTCAAAAAGGAACTAAAACCTTGGGATGGAATAAGTTGCCTTTGTACAACTTGTAAATCAAACACTGGATTCCTTATCTTGGACATTTGACTTGGATTAGTATCATTCAACTTTATTCTTTTAAAACTATTCAAATGCAACTTTAAACAATATATGAATAAATGAATGAATGAATGAATGAATGAATGATTGATTGATTGATTGATTGCTTGATCGATTGAATGAATAATTAAATGAATGAATGAAAAAATGAATGAATGGAATAAATGAAACCTGTGATGCATTTTGGACTAACCTCACATGACAAAACTCAGAACGATCTGCTGATTTTCATATAGGTTTCATATTCTCTTGTGTCTGCTGATTTGCCTCCTCCTCACATGAAAATTTTCAGCAATCTACATATGCGCATTCCAAAAACATTTGACCCCACATTGTCAATATCCTTCTCGAAATGCCATTCACACTTGTTTTAAAATTCATTTCACCCGGCATTGAAAAAATTTTGTGCTCACGAGAAAATTTCAGGTCGACTTGAAAACTCAGACCGACTTGAGAAAAAGAAATGAGCTTCAGGCCGACCTGAGCTTCAATTCATCTGCATCATGTGAGCACTCAAAGGGCTTCGACCGCAGACCAAAATGAGTTTCGAACAGAACACTCTGAGTTTTCTCCTGCGAGGGCAGTCTTACTTTAAAATAAATTCATGCTTACCGTTGTTAGATAAATAGATCTTGGAAGAATGTGAATGTTCATTAAATAGTAAACGACTTGACTCTGGAGGTAGCCTGCATAAAAGGCAAAAACACTGAGGTAGCTGTAGACAAGCGTACGATGTATGTATTGCCAGCACAGGGAGAAGTTTAACGCAGTGTCTTGGTGGTTGAACATAATCTTCAATTCAATTCAATTCAACAATTCAATTCATAGTCGTCAATTCACTTTGCACGTTACAAAGTGCATATTTCAGCCAGTCACCATTTTGCAAGCATACTGTGCGCGGGGACAGCTTGCCAGCACCGAAATGCCCCCATCATTTTAGATTTAGGTACCACGCATGCTAAGTTTGATTTCAAAACAATCCTTGTTGCTCTCATACTGTTTATTGCGAAAATTAGCTCAAGAAAGACAGTTGTTGCGTACGTTCCATTTCAAGTGTTTCTGTAGTAAGGCCATGAATCCTTAAGAAACAAAATCCTTAGTAAACATATCCAGATTAACACAATAAAAGGAACTCAATGATTTGACTTATACCTACCATCGACATTGTTTACAAGAAATTGCCTTCCAGCATTGATTATCTTGATGAATGACAGACAGCTTGAAAAATAAATAGATAATCTTAGACAATCTCAGACAATCTTAGATAATCTAGAAATAGATGGATAATCTTAAAGATAATCTAAAAATAGATAGAATAAAATAGATGATCTTAGGCAATCTTAGACAATCTTAGATAATCTTAGATAATCTTGGAATTTATACGGGATCGGATCCGTACGCATCCAATTGCAAACTGGCTTGTTTAATTGCTGCGTTTACAAGGGACCTCATGGATCCGAACCCATTTGGATCTGCTATCCTCATCCAAACGGGATCGCTTTCGAAAGTCCGATCCCAAAAAGGCCTAATGTGAATGGATGCGATCGCATCCAAACTGGTACGGATAGGAAGTGACGCGAGAAAACTGAAAAATGTTTGTTGAAATTCAAGGAGGGAAATTCAGAGGCGAGATAACGAGTCTATAAGAGGGCAAAATTTCAAAGGATCTAATTAAAAATGAGACAACATTTCTGACCCTAGATAAACATTCAGCACCCTAATTTTAGTCAAATTGCAAATTTTCATTATCTTAGTGTTAGCCCGAACGATTTTCACGGTCAAATCTCTTACAAATTCTCAAATTTGTCATCGCCATAAAATCGGAACCGCAGACTCAAGGAATATGAAAATTTGCGATTAAACTAAACTTGAGGTACCGAATCCAAATCCGAGGTCAGAAATTTTGTATCAAGACATTTTCAAAAATTCCCAAAACGAGGTCGTTAGTTGAAAAGGTGTCTTAACTAAGCTCCCTCCCAGGGGCTTATTTGAGCTTTTACAGTATGTCTTGAAAGAGAGATGATGGAAGAAAAGTTGGTGATAATCAATAACATCCATGAATAGATCTTTTAGCTATTCTACAAAAGAGCCTGGATCGAGCGTTATTTTTATACCGTTTTATACGCGAGGCTCGAGCGAGTGGCGTTAGACCTTCTATCACTATTGTGCCAATCGAAAATTCTACAAAATGTAGCAAAATATCGTTCGATTGAGATTCTTTTCAGAAAGGCCAAAAGGTCAATTGACACCGAGATTAAAAAGATCGGTAGGTTTCACTCGAGGGCTGATTCACTCTGTAAAAACCTCTTGTTGGCAAAAATCATATCGTTTTCAAGAAAAATCCGTAAAAGATCCCCAAGAACCCTATTTTTAGAAAAAAAATCTCTTACGCCTTTTTGGAAGAGTGATGCATCCCTCGGTTTTACTGCGAAAAGCAGAAACATTTCACACCTACCCTTCTCCATCAACTTTGTCTTCAAGCGGCTCATAGATTGATTCGTAGTGCTTAATTCTCTCTTTGAAATCTTCGATTGCTTTATCTGGATCGATGTTTGTGTAATCTGGAGTAAATATCTTTACTTCCTGATCGACAAAATTGTATAAATTATCGATGATATGGATCAGAGCAGAGAATCAACTGTACAAACAAAAAACTGGTAGAGCGCCTTTTACTCAAAATGTTGAAGATAGTAAGGGATCAAGGACACAAACAAAAAACCGGTTCAATGAGTCCATCTAACGAGTGCACTCTTATCTTTTATAGGCAGAGGTAAGGGGAAAATTGTTCTCGTAACTCTTCCTCTAAGACTGCCTTCACACGACGGCAGCACGAATTGAAAACGGCGAAAAATGTGACGGATATGTCTCCCGTTCACACGAAAAGGGCACATTTTCTTTCGGCAAATGTCCAAAACGTAGATTTTGAAAAGAGAACTCAAATCGACACATGTTGAAAATGGTAGCATGTGAACACTCGAAAACGATGAAGACAGAGATGGAACCTTATTTGATGCTTCCAAAGCGAGGCCGATTGATTCTTAAGGTGTAGATATATTTCTTTGGTATCAAACTCTTGCGGGGATAGCAACGAGTTTTTCATCGTCAAATTTCCAACCATTTTCCTATTGCAACTGTATCGTGTGAGCGCTGGCTAAAATTTTCTACCGTCACACTTTCACCGTTTTCAAATTGTATTAGTATCGTGTGAACGTAACTTTAGCTTTTAAAAAAGAAAAACTGATCAATGTTCAAAAGAATGGAACTTGGAAAATAACAAATGAATGATTGAAGTAAAGAATGAACAGTTACTACATGCAATGATAGAATGAACGAATGAATATTGAATTATAATCAGTTACCTTTATCGTTTGTGTAATTAGCTCAGGATCGTCGCAATAAGATTCTACGAAGAAAACCTAAAGGAAAGGAAGGAGAATTAATTGTTAATTTGCAGATCTTTGCCCCTTTACCTACTTAGTTTTACATTTGTAGATGTATCAGTCTGCTTGGAAATAGGGAATTAACTTACGTTCATCAAGCTTCGAAATGACTGTAAGGAGGCAGCATCTACGAGTTGTCATAATACGGTTTAGAGTCATGGCTTAAATCCTAAGTTAGGCAATACTTATGTACCAATAGCCTCAACAAAGTAGCGGGTGAGCAAAATGAAACTTCAAAATTGTAACTGCCCAATGCAGGGAAGTTGATTTCTTTACGTTTTTAAGCTACTAAAACTTAGAAGACCTAAAGGATCCATAGCTCTAAATTTTCATGCTACGATATCAAAAAGTCATTTGATATTCTGAACAAAGAGAAGAACAGGAAAGGTTGGAAGAATTATTGTAAGATAGATCATTGTAGGATAGTTTGGACTGATCCTTGTAAATCGGTCTTACAAATGAATTAAATCATTCCTAGTTCGCTTTGAGTAAAAGTCATCGTTGATTAACTGTCTGAAAAAAGTTTTGAATTCCGAAGCATCTTCTTGCCACAGCTGGTATCGTTACAATGAGAACGGGGGTCATGCTTTTGTTTTCCTTCAAAAATTCACCAGATTTGGCCGCTCGATCCAAACATCTTTTTCTGACGTAACGAGGTCTATTGCAACGTAAAAAGGTTTACTTAAGGATGTAGGTTTAATGATTTATAGATCTATCAGTTTCAAAGAATTACCTTAAACTGGTTGTTGAGACAGTGTTCAACTAAAAGTTCTCGCCTTCTTTTTGTAGTATTGGTAGCATCAAAGATCTGAAGTGATAACAGGAAAATTAGAGCACCACAAAAAGATACATAGATATATCCAGAAAAACAAATATGCCATCCATGTGTTTTGAACTGGAACGAAAAGATGTGAACATAACAGAATCGTGTGCTCTTATTACGGCTGTGAAGCAAAAAATTTAGAAGTTTGATCAAGGATTTCAACAAGTAAATTGCTAGGCGTTTTCAAAAATAATCACAGAACAATTAAGAACAAAGGCTGTTGGCTGATCAAGGAAAATCATCCACTTCCGGTACAGTAGAAACAAACATAAAACAACACATTTTTATAAGAACCTTGAGGCTAAAGTTTAATATTTTAAACCCCCTGAATAAGAACCTCTAAGAGGTTGACCCTGGAGGAGGTTCATGTAACAGATTTAATGTCTACGAATTACTCAGAACTTTCAAGAATTATTGACATTCTGATCAGAATTCTTCTATGGAACAAAAGACAATCAGACTTTTAACCTAACCTAAAAATGTTCTAACCTAGAAATGTTCTCAAGAAGTCTCAAGGAATTCTCAGAAAGTCCTCAGATTTCTTGTGCTGAAAACAGTATTAATGTGTGCAAGGTGAGGACTTTATAAAAGATACAAGAAGATGTGTTTTCAAAAAAATATCTGGATACATGTAGGCAGGGCCTTAGATGTGTTCATGCATTTAATCCTCTTGGGAGAATGAAATCCCCTTGAATAAGTCATTCAAACTGGGTTCAATCCCAAGAGGATAGCATATCAAGGAAGCTTGCTCATAATTTTAATGTGTGTTTTAAAATTCTTTGAAGGGAATTTTTTAGAAAAATCCCTTACAGAATCAGAAAAAAGATGGCTAATACTATGAGTCAACTTACTGCCACTCTGTCTCCAGTGGAAAGATCTCCTTTTAACCAATTTGTAACATCATCAAGGGCTTCTAAGGCACATTTCCTGTGAAAAATTGACACCAACTTTGAAGCTAGATTTGGATGTTACAGAGAGATTACAAATGGTTCAGATAAAATCTTGGAATTAGTCCTCATAAATCTTGTGAGAAGGTGTCCCAGTAAAGCGTGTACAAATTTGGTTGGATCCATGAATAAGAGTTAGATTTACTCAATGACTTGAACATAGAGTTCTCATTTGTTGATGCTGGTGCTTTAAGTTGAGGGTTCAATTTGCTGTCATCTCTAAACAAGAGCTTGGTATTTTGGCCAGAAAAATTTTCAAAGCAGAACAAATAGATAGACAACATCCTTGGTAAAAACTGAGTACAACTTTTGGATCATGTTAAATTTCATTTGCTACAAGTCACCCATTGTGCTGTTGTTTCATCTTTCTGCAATTTTACTTTGAAATATTGATGTACTCAGGTGTGGTGCCAGCCGCCAAGTAGGGTGGATAGGTGAGGGGGCAAGCGAAAAATAGGGGTCTGGGGGGTTGCCCCAGAAACATTTTTACAACCACACCCTCTAGAACGTTGGAAAACACCCTTTTGCAAGATAGGATAACATTTGTATTTATCATTTTAAACTTGACATCTCTCTTAAAATCACCTTCACACACTTATAGATGAATATTTAATAAAGAAAATCCCATGTGGTTGGTTCTAATCTACATAAATCAAATGACTCCAACTAATCACTGAATTGTAAACAAGGGGAAACAAGTACCAATTTCCGAGGAAGAAAAATGACCTCACCCCAAACCCTTTTTCATTGAACTTGGATGAACTAGAAAATGGATCCCCAAAAAATGTGGTGGGGGGGTGGGCACATCCACCCCAGTCTACCTTGTGGCGCTGCCCCTGGAGGTATTGCAAGAATACGGTCAGGCCTGAATGCAGACCTCTTTCTGTTTGAATGTTCAAGATTAATATTTTCACTCTTAAAGCACAATTGAGCTATCTACGTTCAAGTTACGTTGAGCATTTTGAAAATGATCAGCCACTGACTAAAGCAAAATTCTCCTTGCTATCCCAAACCAAAGGTGTCATGTTTATGGGAGATCCGGTAGGTTCATTATTTCTGTGCTAGACTGTATATTTCAATTTTTGTCTCATAAATGTCTGCTAGAAGACTGTTACATTTGTGCTCGCATCAAAAAATGTGAAGGGTATGATAAAAAACTAACTTTCGAATTTCTTGCGCTTCCTCATTATCAGCTCTAAAAAAGTCGTGCATTCGATCAGTGCCAACAGCTTTACGTCTGTATTGACCAACATTGTAAACTAAAAGAAATACTTTCACTGTTATTTCTAACTTTGGTGATAGAACTACTGTAGGTACCACAAGAACCCTTGTCACTAGCCTCATTTAATAATTTTTAAGATGTGGAGTAATTTTGTGGAACATGTCATTAACGGCCGGAATCAAATTTGCATCAAAACTGTATAGCGTAGACAAAGCAGAAACTGCATAATGATGTCATTGACCAATCTAGGATAAAAAAGTGTTTGAAAGATAAGCTTTTTGAAATGATAAATCAACAGTTCAAGGCCCTAAGAAGAAAACATCAAGTGTTGCCTAATTTCGGGATCTGTTGTTAGGAGCTAGGGGGGTCAAAGTTACATGCATTCTCAATTTCTGCTGTGTCAAAAGTGGATAGTTTTTAGTTAAATGGCCTAAATGACCTTTCTCTCCTCAGTGACCTATATTGTCAAGTTTAAATGCTTTCCAGGTATAAAGTAATGCTCTTATTCTTCAGTGACATAAAGCCAGATACTGTATAAGCCTTTTAGAATGGACTTAGACAAGGTTTCTCAAATACACCTTACCCACATTTACAAACAAGATCACAAATTATCTACTGGTAGAAAGTACCTAATATGTACTTTCAAACTTCCAGAATCCTCAAACATTTGAAAAAGTTTCTAGTTGTCTTCATGCTTAATCCAGCTACTAAGGTAACCAAGTATATAAATCATATTTGGAGACACAACGACAGAGATTTCAAAGGGTAAGTGACTACTCACAAGCAGTTTTCCTCAGCCTAAGTTGAAAAAATATTTTTGCACAAAGTTCTAGACAATTGTAAAGCTAACATTAATTCAATAATTTGCAAAGATTTTCAGGAGATTCGAGAAAGAAACATCATTACTGCAAGACTACCCGGCACACAGGCTTGCTTTCAAAAAAGGCTAAGACAGCAAGGTTATATAGTTAAAAAAGTACTGCAATTTGGTAAAGAAACACAACAATATATACCTTTACAGCTGATGCCAATCCAGTTTAAATATCTACAAAGCTTCTTGCCAATGTATGTTTTTCCTCTGGCAGGCAAACCAACCATAACAATTAAAGTTGGGGCATTGACAAATTTTGGTTTAACTGCAGGATATGTGCAGCTATCTGCAAAATATATAACAACTTGGCTTCAGTCTATCTCAATTGTACAGAATTAAAATAATACCATAAAGGGACAGAGCAGAAACTGCGTAAAATGACGCTATCGAGCAATCTGAGATAAGGAAGTGTTTCGCTAGATAAGCTTTTTGAAATGATAAATCAAGAGTTTAATGCCCAAGGAACAAAATATCAAGTGTTGCCCAATTTTGGGATCTGTTGCAGGGAGCTAGGGGGACTCAAAGTTACGAGTTTTTGCGTATGCGTGTGCAGTTTCTGCTCTGTCCCATAAAGGTACTATAAACTAAAAACTAGATCAATATACTTTGTTGAGAGCATTGTGTAAGTTTTACTTGGTATTTAATTTTAAATTTCATTGCAAATTCTCATAGCTTAGATATGAATAAGAAAATTGAATGCCTCTCCTTATTTCACCTAGAGGATCTTAGGAGTGCTGATAGAGGGAGGACACTCAAGCAAAAATTGTTTGGAGGGTAATTTCATAGTTATCTCAATCAGCTTTTACGTTATTACGATAACTGAAAAGAATGCAACTTTTGGAAATGTTGGGGGGTCTGGGTGATACCAGCCCCAATAGCTGCCATTGGCCTGCCAAGTGAAATTTTGACTAAAGTCATTCCAAGCTGCTCTGGTCAATCATGACTTGAGGATTGCACCATTGTAATGGGATTTCCCAGGGCCAAAACTTGTGGGGGGCTGGGGGCAGACTGCCCCCAGGAGACCATTTGTCTGAAATTTTCCTCTCTCATCAGATTTTCTGTGATTGAAAGGTCTATTTTTGGATGATATTGAAGAAATGATGCAAAGAACATGCATCGATCAACCTTCAAAGATAAATTCTGCCACAAATTGTCAAACCCATAGTATATATTTGATAAGCATTCACTTGTCATGTGAGTTGCAAGGTTGGATTGCTAAATAAGATTTGGTTCAGTCACACCACACATGAATGCATGTTCCTAAAACTGCTATTTTTGCTGTTGAATTTGATGATTTCGCTGTTGGAAACTTTTGGTTTTTTGCCCCCTATTATCTTTGGAAGATCTACGCTGTGCAACTTCAAGTATACCAGGTTGGAAAACTTGCCTTCACTCGCAGCTATGAAACTGTGTCAAACTCGCTACTTGCAACTAAAATAAAAGGTTCTTGCATGAGATAACAAAAGATCTATTGTTAATTTTGCATCTCTCACAGCTTTTTATAGTCTATTCGCAGCTCGCACCTTCAAATTTTTTTCACTCGCAACTATCATATGCGAAGGCCAAATCACTCATGTTTTCCAACCTGGCAAGTAGTGTTAAAGAACAACATTAATTCATTAATAAGACAATAGCTAGGTGCAGAATATATTCTGTGTGCACTTTGCAAACAAATCAGTGTAGTAGTGCGGGAAGCAAGCAAGCAACATTTTGATTTACTTGTTAATGCCCCAGACTGATAACTTTGCAAAGTGCGCACGGAAGATGCGCGCCTGATGCCGGCTAGGTTTCTGGCAGCTAGGGTACGCAGGTGTGATGTATGTGGGCCTGCGGGAATTCCTCGAATGTTGGCTCTTAGGTACGTCTCGTCTCATCTCGTCTATACATTCTATCATTATTGGCAATTTAACTCCACATGAGCTGTTGTTTGTTTCACCAGTAAATCCAAATGAAATTTTGCAGACATATACCTCCTGCTGCTCAATCGTTTTGGGAGCTGAGCTGCCGAAGAATTAATTTAGGCAAGGCCTAGATAGACTAGACTACTAGGCCTTCAACTCAAAAAACCGCATCAACAGATCAAGACTTCCTGCGCTGCGTCCGTCCTCATGTTTCCTGTTTTTTGCGATGTATTTCAAACTGACCTGTTCGGTACTTATATTCATCCTGCATGATCGTATCATGCCTTCTGAGGTTTCTTTGACTGCTACTGTCTTTATCCATCTTTCCTTGCTGAAACTTCAACAGCAGCGAAAATGTTCGCAAAAATTTTGGTCGTCGCAGAAAAGGAATACAGCTGATAGCATTTTTAAAGAGCCTCCTTCTGATTGCAATCTGATCTCTGATGAATCGGAAAAATGGAATAGCGGATCTCTTTGCACGTAATGGAGCTGCTACTCTAATACTGTCAGATGGCCAAAAACCAAGAACCGAGATACAACTTTCTGCTTGGGGCAGGGGGGGGGGTCATGGAAAAAATTTTCGACACAGAGGCCGAAAAAATATGCACGGGGGTAAAATATACCCACCTACCCATTTTTTGCCATTTTTTTCCAAAAATGTCACTTTTTTCCAGACAAAAATGATGACCCACCCCTATTTTTGGCAAATTTTTTAAAATGCTTTTGCCTATGCCCTAACTTTTTATAAGAAACCAAGAGACTTGAATAATTCCAATTGCTGGCATTTAAATTTTATATTTGTATAGTTTCTCAGACATTCTTAAAAGTTTCTTGAATTTAGAATGTACTAAGACAGGAAACCAAAAGGAAAATCAAGAGAAAATACTAATGAGGTACCAAACAAAGTCAAGTTTAAGAAACTGCTACTGAGAGGCCTGCTGAGGTTGTCAAAAGTTGTGAAACTTTTATCACCACATAGCAGCACATACAGCCCTTTACACAATTATGGCAATTATTATAAAAATAAAGCTGCATCAAATATAATAATTATAAAAATAATAAATAAAGAAACTGGAAGGATTCAAATAAATATTGTACTTCCAATGTGTGTGAAAACGGAAGAAACAAGCTTCCTGACAAGAACAGCCACAGTCGATATTTGACTGACCCAATATAACAATGGAAAAAGTAAAGAGACACCGCACTAGAAACAGCTTGACACAGTAGGTAACACCCACAGATAGAATCATTTGCTATTTGTCTTAAAGCAGGTTGCGTAAAAACACCACTGCATGAATTTATGCATTTGAAGTGACCTAATCATAAATTGTTTAGCCATGATGAAGTTCATTATATATATATTTGGGATCCTCCTATAAGGAACCTTCCTAAAATCAGGCTGAGAAGTTTCTTATATGAGGGCACCATTTCTCAAAAAAATCAGCCTGGGGTTTCTCATAAAGTGGTTTCTATTTTGCGGGTTCTTACTGTAATTCAGTTTCGTTATTTGAAAAATGTACCAAAAGTAAGATTGCATGTAATTTCTGTTCATTTTGTAAAATGATAGTGTTTTTTGGGCAGCAACCTGAAGAATAAACATGGATATTACAACTTTTCTGAAGTCTAACTACTAAAATAAACAAGGATAAGCCAATATTCATAGTCAGGAAAAAAGTTTCCAAGAAATGGAAAAAAAAATTTTCGCGAAAAATAGACCCACCCACCCCCGGCCTCTGTGTCGAAAATTTTTTCCATGACCCCCCCTGCTTGGGGGGGGGCGCAAGGGTATACCCGGTAAATAGGTCGGCGAGCGATACGAGCAGAAATTTTTTAGGGGTTCCGGAGGTAGTCCACCGGAGGAAATTTTTTGATCACGCCCTGCAGATTGGCATAAAACAAGGCAAATTCTGGTTTCTGCCTGCAAGTCGACTTTCAAGGCTTGTCTGCGTTTGGGTGGAAATTGTAAACATTTCCAAAAAAGCAAAGCGAAGCCTATCTAACTGGCTATGACTGCTGGAATTCTGTAAGCTTTTCAAGATGGATTTTGCGTATTATTATTATTATTCATTTATTTATTGTTGGATGGTAAAAGATAGCTACAGTAGATAGCTAATTAATTCCAACTCTAAAAATTAAAATACAAAATAATCCTTTAAAATACAAATAATACTCAATAAAAACGTGGATAAAATATTTACATGCCATCAAAAATATATAGTATAAAAGCAGAAATCTAAAATTGTTTTATCATAAAAAGCCCAAATTCGGAATAAAAGTGCGGCATAATCTGCATGGACAATTTTCCCCGTACCAATTTTTGATCTTTGTTTTAAACTGACAAAGCGAATTCGAATTTCGTATCGTTGGTGGTAACATTTGCCACAACTGCGGACCTTTAAATCGGACGCTTTCTGTCCCGTTGTTAACAGATTTCACTCTGGGTTGTACAAATTCGTTATTATTGCGTAAATTGTAGTGAGTTGCATTTTCACAGAAGATTTCCTGCATAAATGAAGGGTTAAGCCCGTTTTTAGTTTTATACATCTCTGTCATAAGTAACTGCAAGTTCTTTGTGTGAATAGTAACGGCACAGTCCTTCTCTAATAGTTCACTATAAGTAGATTCGGCATCCTTATAAGTAATTCTCAGAGCCCTTTCCTGTATTTTGTTAATCTTTTTGTTGAGCTGCCTGCTATGAAACATCCAGATTAAAGGGCAATATTGAAATTGACTAGTGATAAAAGCTCTCATGAGGGTTCTTAGTTTGCTCTGATCCATATCCCAGGGGGGGGGCACTCTATAAAATTTAAGATAGGGATGCTCATTTGGACAGATTTTTAATCTACCCAAAAAAATGACAGGCCCAAGATTTTCAAACCCAAAAAAATGACGGAATTATTCGAGAGCCCCCATAACTATCCTTTTTGTAGAACAAGTTAAATTGAGAAAATTGCACCGTGCAATTCTGCACAAGATAGTCAAACTGATACTGCATTTGGAGACCATCACAGCAACTCTTATGATTTGTCGAAATCATCATGTTAACAACCAACCATTCTTTCTAAAAACCATATCAATGAATTGACACATAGAGTAGGCTGATTCAGTGTAATTGGGAAGAAAGAATTATTCAACAACCTATAGTACTTCCATTAATTGATTGAGATTATAATTTTCTAAATTCAAAGTTCAGTAACCCAAAAAAATGCCACAAATTTTCAATGAACCCAAAAAAATGACGGCAATTTTGTCAACCCCAAAAAAAATGACGCCAACTTAGCGAAACCCAAAAAAATGACATTTTCGTAAATTTCAAACCCAAAAAAATGACACGAGCATCCCTATCAAAATTTTCACAAGTGCCCCCCCTGGGATCCATATATGGCGATATGCGAGCAAGTGCGTAAAGTTTATTGCTAGCCTTTTGGCACAATTTCGAGACATGATTGCCAAAGGACAGTTTGTTATCAATTTGAACGCCGCGCCGAGTAGCTTCTCTTCAGAGCTATTTACAACTTCGGAATTTCCAATTCTAACAGTAACTGGATCATCGCTACTCTGCCCAAGAACCAAAAGGTGGCGGAAAACCGTATTACAATCTTCATCCTTACTTCTTCTCTGTGTCCTCATGAATTGTTCAAAACGAAAGTTTTTGAAGCCTCTGTCTTGTTTACACATTGCTTAAGTACCTTCCGAGTCATATGATATAGGAAACAAGGTAAAAGGGTAAAAATTGAACCAGACGTAAATGTCGATGTAGAGTACCTATATATTTCTCTAGAATACTAAATGAGAAAAAAAAGCAACTACTGTAAATTTTTGGAGGCCATAAGTCCCCCGGCCCCCCTATAT
This sequence comes from Aurelia sp. 3 sensu Dawson et al. (2005), assembly GCA_964020215.1. Taxonomy (NCBI): domain Eukaryota; kingdom Metazoa; phylum Cnidaria; class Scyphozoa; order Semaeostomeae; family Ulmaridae; genus Aurelia; species Aurelia sp. 3 sensu Dawson et al. (2005). The sequence continues at coordinate 3,263,181 of OZ026593.1, forward strand.
CTCGGTCTTTGCCAAAAACTCAACTCTCAGATCACCAAAAATTACGAAAATCCAGCGCTGGGAAAAATTCATTTTGATAAAGAAAATATTTAGCGTAGTTTGATTTCATTTTCACTTGTTTCCCTTGCTACCTAACTCAGAAGGTACTTGAGTAACATAATGTCTGTACATCGAATAATGAGGTAGTCAGAAGATTTTGTAAATAGTGTTGAGATATGTTAGGTTCAGTTATTTAGTACTTGTTGTTAGTTTAATTTGCTTTAGTTTTTGTTGTTTTCTTTTACCAGTGTTACTAGTTGGCTAAAACTTTGTAACTGCTCCGAAATGGAGATTTGGTTTGAGTGGACTCTCAAACAGGGGGTGCTCTCTCCTCGATTAGCCTCGCTACTGAGAGAGCTCCTCCTTAAGAAATTCCCTTGCCTACAATCCCTCTTGTTGTTGAATTAATTTTGTTAATTCTATTCCTAGTTTGTCATATGATAAAACAATGGCTGCTCAAAAGTAGACTGGGTTGCTGTGTAGACCTTCTCAGACCAGGCTGCTCCAAAGGTTGTTCCAAAATCTGGGGAAACGAAATAGATTCTAGAAAAGTATTGAGCGCATTGCATTTGTATTTCACGTCATTTGTCATATCACCATAATGATAGAACCTTTGATCGTGGCGATGGGTTGGGTTTCCGTGTGTGAAATGGGCCTAAACCTAAATTAGCTTTCAGTAGCTAGAAATCCTGACAAGTCCACTCACAACAAATTGAAAACAAACAAACAAACAAACAATCAAACAAACAATGGCTGCTCAAAAGTAGACTGGGTTGCTGTGCAGACCTTTTCAGACCAGGCTGCTCCAAAGGTTGTTTCAAAATCTGGAGAAACGAAATAGACTCTAGAAAAGTATTGAGGGCATTGCATTTGTATTTGACGTCATTTGTCATATCACCCTAACAGAACCTTTGATCTTGGCGATGGGTTGGGTTTCCATGTGTGGGATGGGCCTAAATTAGCGTTCAGTAGCTAGAAATCCTGACAAGTCCACTCAAAACAAATTGAAAACAAACAAACAAACAATGGCTGCTCCAAAGTAGACTGGGTTGCTGTGAAGACCTTTTCAGACCAGGCTGCTCCAAAGGCTGTTCCAAAATCTGGAGAAACAAAATAGATTCAAGAAAAGTATTGAGCGCATTGCATTTGTATTTGACGTCATTTGTCATATCATCCTAACAGAACCTTTGATCTTGGTGATGGGTTGGGTTTCCGTGTATGGGATGGGCTGCTTTGAAGAAAGATGTTCACAGGTAAAATGATTTCAGATTTCAGATTTCAGATTTTCATATCTGATACAATATACAAAATAGTATAGGTTACCAGCTACTTTAAGAAATACTGTAAAATGAACAACGAACACAACATTATGAACTACAAAGAACGAAAAAGGGGGGGGGGGCTAACTGAGGATGTTTAAAATGATGAAAATACTGTGGATCATGGGATTGCTAGCACTGTGGTTCTGTTCATACGACGACATTAAATTATATATTATATGAATTAATATACTCATATGCGACAGCTGATACAGTTGGATCACGAAGTATAAGAATTTTGATGAAGTATCCATGTAACTGAAAGAAGGTTTATATTTTGAAATGGTGCTGAACACTGTCACTCTTGTATTTCATTAATACGACAACTTATAAGACAGTGTTTTTCGTCTTCGAGAACATCGCATGTCTGGCATTTTCTGTCCTCCAATTTTTTCTAGGCCTATGATATCTTCCAATGATATCATAAAATGGACCTCAGTACCAAAGGGGTAGTACCAAGAACCAAAAAGTCCAGTACCCAGTGAACCACTTAATACCTTAGTCATTACCATTGGACTAGGAACAAAGAGCCACTCTGGATGAGCTTCAAAAAACACTTTTTAAAAGTTGGATTGTGATTTCATATTGCCATCATTATGTCACGTGCCTATATACGTCATCAAACGATGAAGACGAACCAGAAGACCATCTGGGCAAGTCCATTTCCGTGTGGACGAACCACTATCAACCGCGCTCAACATGGCTAGCTTTGGGTGTGTTCCACAAGAAATTCTGGAGAAAATATTGCATTTTTTGCCGTTGAGAGATCAGATAAATAGTGGATTCGTTTGTGCCCATTGGAATAAAGTTATTGGATGTAATATGAAACATGTTACAATCGATGCAAGTGTGCCTTTAGGAGGAAGATGGCTGAAAGAAAATTTGCAGCGGGTGTACGGAATTCGTCATAAAGAATTTCATGATTACAAGCCGCCAAGATTACAAGGTTTGAGAGAATGGTATCGAGACAAGGATGATCCAGCAGAAAAGGAGATGAGAAAACTAATACCAAAGTTGTGCAAACTTTCCAACAAAATCAAAACATTGACTATTGAAGATTATCATCTCGATATTGAGAGCCTAACGGAGTTATTGTCAAGTCAAACAGAATTACAAACTATTCGAATAATTAACATCAAAATGTTGCCAAGGTGGGTCAGGAGTGTTTATTTTGAAAAGATTGTCCAATCAATAATCAGGCATCAAGAAACGATAGAAGTCATTGAAATCGACATAGAAACAAAATATCGTGTATTCCAAAGCTGGAAAATGTCCTGGGATTCTAGAAAAAACATCTCGAGAACCATCACTCAGAATGGGCGCTTGAGCTTTCCTAGGCTCAGATCATTAAAGCTCACGGATGAGGCATATCAAGCTTTTAAAGAATTAAGTAACACGTTCTTGGAAAGTTTGATATCAACCAGTCAACTCCAAGAGCTTGAATTTCCTGAGTATGCAGATATCTTGCCTTACATTGAAAATGGGAATTTACGCCTCTTAAAAAAGTTTCCAGTGTCGCACGATAATTACTACACAAGAGCGGTAATCAAGAATTGCCCGAATATCACTCATGGAGACGGAGCTTTGGGAGGTGATTTACATAAAATCATTTCTACCTATGGGCCACAGCTAAAAGCCTTGAACTGTTCGGTGAACAGCAGCGAAACTGCGAATACCATTTTGGAAAGATGCAAGAATCTTGAGTCATTAAAACTGACTCTCTATCCCCCAAATGACAATTGCTTGGTCGAAGAATCCCTGGCCTTAAAAACATTAATACCATCTTTCGGATGTTTTGAAAAATTGACAGAAATAGATGTTTGGTCAAAATGCTTTGAAATTGAAGCTGAAATTGTTAGTGAGCTAATCAAGAAATGCGGCATGAAATTACAAAGTTTGACATTGCTAATAAGAGGATCTGAAAGTCATAAAATTCTGAATGCAATTGGTGTAAATTGCAAGAATCTGAAGAAACTAAAATTAAGTATTTTAAACAGGATGGAGGACACTGAATGTGATACGACGAAAGCGAGTTCTACGAACAGAAAATTACAAGAAAGTGTAGAAGCCATTCTAGAAGGATGTCAGAAGCTCAGAACTCTGTTTCTGAATATCAGAGGCATAAATGATGTTAGCAGCGAGGGCTTGAGCTGGCTTGGGGGTGCCCGACCAAACTGTAGCGATATTATTTATGACCAGATAGGCAGCAAACATCCATATTTACAACACTTAGAATTAGCTTTTCTTCGGATGTACTATCCCAAAGCAAATTTTGTCAAATTGATCGAAGCACTGCCATATTGCAACATCAAGGATGCTGACATTGGCTTACCAGGGAATCCGAACTGTCTAATTTAAGTGACAGAGGGGTGTCTGATACGCACAGTATATTTTTGAAAAACGCAAAATTTTTAGACCCCAAAATGTACTCATTCATTCATAGCAGATAATCAAAAGAACCTTAGATGTATGTCACTGCGTCCATTGAGTTGTGAAAATTCATTTGGCATGACCAAAAACCCTTTAAACAGGCCCTTCTCTAGACTTGTCTTAAGAAGTCTATTTCGCCATCTGCAATAAGTCTGCCTTGGACTAATATAAGTGGTGTTAAATCGTCTAAGCCATGATTTTGATGAAAAGCAAAAGGGATTTTGCCAAAAGTGTACGAGGCTTTTTGGGAGTGAAATGCCCCTCGATTCCATCACCAATACAGTCGAAGGACTCGCACTGGCTTGTCGCTCAGTGAGCAGTTACAAGTCTCACAGAGAGCCCACATTATTTCTAAGGAATTTTCTTTCACGTCAAATTTAGGTCAGAAGTTGATTGTTTGGAGGCAGTTTCCCCTTTCATTGAGTTCCTGACATGTTCATTGACTCGCGCTGCGGAGCAGCATGCAAATCTCTAATACGCCCTCGAAAACAAACTCGGACTATTGTGCCGATAGCTGAACATTAAAGGGAGTGTGTAATGGTAAATAGGCTTCTCTAGAAATAGAACAAAGGAAATCCGCAAACACAGCTTTGTTTCTTTAGCTATCGATTATTAAAGCTACACTCCCATAAATAGACCCAAGGCTGCTGGGGCTTGGCTGCCCTTCAGATATTTTCAACCTTTTCGTAAATCTTTCCTCATAAGCATCAGACAAACATAAGGTTGCATTTTCTCATCATTAGGGCAATTTGGGCTTTGAGGGAACTAGCCCATCTCCCGAAAAAGCAAATAACCCTCCCGAAGGTGGGGTTGGAAGGAAAACCTGCATTTTTCCCGCAAAACTAGTCCCCTCGTCCATGTTGGACAAAACTTTCCAGATGCATCTGCAAAAGAAAGAAGATCCAACATGAAAGTGTGAAAGAGGCGGGTGGGTGGGAGATTTTGATTTGCAACCACTCAGCACGAGTGTGCAAAATTTACTAAATTCTCAAATCAAACTCTGTTTTATACTGCATGGAAGAAACCATGCCGCATGCACGACTATCAATGAACACGCAGCTGATGAAAAACATTACACCTCTAGAGAGTCAAAAACAATGGTACTTCAAATTGCCAGATTTGTAAATCTGTAATAAACAATAAACAGCATGTTCGTTGCTTTAACTCCGATTAGAATTTCATTCTAATCGTCATTTAAAGCTACACTCCCATAAATAGACCCAAGGCTGCTGGGGCTTGGCTGCCCTTCAGATATTTTCAACCTTTTCGTAAATCTTTCCTCATAAGCATCAGACAAACATAAGGTTGCATTTTCTCATCATTAGGGCAATTTGGGCTTTGAGGGAACTAGCCCATCTCCCGAAAAAGCAAATAACCCTCCCGAAGGTGGGGTTGGAAGGAAAACCTGCATTTTTCCCGCCACAGAACACGAAGCGAGGAAATGAAATGAAACGAAGCAAAGTGTTCCCCCAACCCCAAACCAAGAGGAGAAAAAAACAGCGCAAGACCCGAAGCCAAATAGGGTCGAAGCGTAAATAAGATGAGAAAATGCAACCCCTGTAAGCGATAGCTAAAATGATACCTCCAAATACTTGCATTGCTATAACCAGAGGCGACAGTACAAATGATATAAATGAAAAAGAAATTTCTCACCAAATCTGAGGCTCCATGCCTCGTGCTAAACCAATGTAGAAGTGCATTACAACTGGCCAACAAAATGGCCAGCTCGAACGTAGCTGAAAAGGAAAAACATGGCTCGAAGGCCACAAACACGTAACACACAAACACAAGCAAAGCCCGAAGGCCATTTCAACCAACATTGCTCGACTTGCTGTCGAGACTTTTAGCATTTTGATTTGCAACCACTCAGCACGAGTGTGCAAAATTTACTAAATTCTCAAATCAAACTCTGTTTTATACTGCATGGAAGAAACCATGCCGCATGCACGACTATCAATGAACACGCAGCTGATGAAAAACATTACACCTCTAGAGAGTCAAAAACAATGGTACTTCAAATTACCAGATTTGTAAATCTGTAATAAACAATAAACAGCATGTTCGTTGCTTTAACTCCGATTAGAATTTCATTCTAATCGTCATTTAACAGCACGTGTGGGCCATCGATTTCAATGGGCTATTTTTAGATATTTTTGCTCTGTGCAAATGCAGGCTTTTAACCTTGCACAAACCCTTTAAGGCTAAACGATAGGCTAGATAAACAACATGACAGTGTGAGCCCCAGCCCCGCGAGGGGGGCGGGTTACTCCCATACTTGACTTGACGGGATGTGCCGCTCACCAGGGTGTCCTTTTACGGTAAAAATTATGCGACAGGGTGTCCTTTTCTGATAAAAGTTGATCTGTGTTGCTGTTGCTGTTAATGTTGCTGTTTACCGATCTGTGTTGCTGTTGCTGTTACCATCACTGTTGCTATTTGATACTGTTAGTGTTGCACTTGCAGTTACTGCTGCTGTTGCTGTTACTGCTGCTGTTGCTGTTGCTGCTGCTGTTACTATTACTGTTCACTGATCAGTGTTGCTGTTGCTGTTACTGTTGCTGCTGCTGTTGCTGTTACTATTACTGTTCACTGATCTGTGTTGCTGTTGCTGTTACTGTTGCTGTTGCTGTTACTGTTACTATATCAATTACTGTTACGTTACTGTTGTTGCCAATTTGCTGTCATGTCACCAGAAAAATGTGAATGCATACAAAGACTGCTTCTGTTCTATTTCTATTTGCTTTTTTGGCACGGTAGCCTTGTCAGTCCTGGACTTGCCCAAGTCTCTCCCGTGTTAAAACCCACAAACGCCTCTGCGAAGGAGAAGGGGAATGGAAAGCGCTTTCCTTTCCCTCTCCTTCGCAGAGGGGTTTGTGGGTTTAACACGGGAGAGACTTGGGCAAGTCCATGTCAGTCCATAAAAACTGCTTTTCAGCCAGGGGCATTCCACTTTTTCGAGAAAGTGTACGAGAGTTTTTCCAGAACAAACGGATTTTTTGGATTTAGGTGGATTTTTGTTGAAAAGGTGTATGAAATGATCGGGAGTGAAATGCCCCTCGCTTTTCTGGGGGCTGTGGGAAATGATAACAAATCACAACCTTGTCCCCGGGCCTTTTGTCATATTGGGACAGGCCCTGGGGACGAGACTGAGCTAATTAAAATGAAATGCTAAGCAGCCATGAAATTAACATAAAATACAAATAGAGAGCAAGTTTTTACTAATTATTTCTCAAGGAAATCTGAACGTATATATGCCCTTGATGGAAACAGCCGTGCAAAGACAATAGGGTGTGACACGTGCTGCCATCCTTTCATGCCAAAAATATATCACTGAACGCTTGAACGCACAACGTTCCTAAATAGAACCCAAAATCTCTGCCCCAATTTTAATAATATACCAACTGATGAACAGAAGCTTATATACTTAATGTCCAACGAAGATGAACTTCTTCTGCAAACATTTTCTGAATTTCTTAATGATATATATACCAAACGCTTGGCTTTAGAAAGCAGTAATAAATAGACTTTCTCCAATTTATTGTAGTTTTGAACAATTTAGCTGTTACCTCTTAATTTTGTACTCTTTGTTTTATATTTAATCTTTTTCTTCGTTTTCTGTAGCTGTAGTCGACCATGTATCGAAAGATATAGTGTCTATGATGAAAAAAAGATCATATATGGATTAACTGATTAAATTGAACGGGAAGTACTGCTGATCTCTAATTGGCAACAAACTGAAAGCACATGCCTTATGTCGAATTCAATCAAATCAGATTTCATAGTTCTGGTCCGCGAAAAAAAATATTTTTGTCCATTGCTTGTTTTCCGTTGGCAATAAAAGGTCTGTTTCAGTATTTCGCAGTTTCCTGATGGTTTGAGTAGAAGCTTTGACGAACAATTTGGAGAGATATTCCGGTTCAAGACTCTGCAACTTGTTAATGGTTACGGCAGTTTCGTAGACTGATTACAATTCGTCGTAAATTTCGCTCATTTTTCCTTTGTTATATTTTTAATATAACGTTTTCGCTCAGAGCAATTCAAATTCATTAAATTAGTAGGTAAAATAATTCAGTTCAGTAGATAAAAGGAGAAAAAGTTTGCGTTTAAAGATGATGAGCAAGTTAAGGTCTCATGTCATGAATGGGCCTCATACTGTTGTTGGTATGCACGGAAATTGAAGCAAGGGTGTTAGGACACGGAGGTTTTAACTGATTATTTATTTATCTTAGTTTTGATCCTTGTGTCTTGTTTTCTTGTCTTTCTTTCTGCTCTGTTTCGTCTGCTTTTGTGTGCGCAACTCAACGTAGGTTTAGGCCCATTTGTGTATAACTCTCTTGTATTCCTGTGTCGTAGTCCGCCTTCGCAAGGTAAATAAATAATACATCAAACACCCTTGACTGGATTTGAGAAAGTTGTTCATTCCATCTTGTCATCATTCAAAGTCACGCACCTTGATCTACCTGATCTCACGCACGCACCTTGATCTACCTGAAATACCTGATCTCATCAAAAATATACAGAGAACTGGAAAGCTACTTGGGCGAGGCCACAACATGGCTAATTTTGGTTGTATTCCACGAGAAATTCTGGAGAAAATATTGCATTTTTTGCCGTTGAGAGATCAGATAAATAGTGGATTCGTTTGTGTGCATTGGAGTGAAGTTGTTGGTTGTAATATCAATCATGTTACAATCGATGCAAGTATGCCTTTTGGAGGGAGATGGCTTGAAGAAAATCTTCGGCGGATGAAGGAAGGAAGTTGTAATGTTGATGCACTTTATGAAGAATTTGATGACGACGGGCCAGGCAGATATCAAGATGCAGGAGAGTGGTATCGAGACAAGGATGATCCAGCAGATAAGGAGATGAGAAAACTAATACCAAAGTTGTGCAAACTCTCAAACAAAATCAAAATATTAACTATTGAAGATTATCATCTCGACATTGAGAGCCTAACGGAGTTATTGTCAAGTCAAACAGGAATACAAACTATTCGAATGATAAACATAAAAATGTTGCCAAGGTGGGCCAAGAATGTTTATTTTGAAAAGATTGTTGAATCAATAATCAAGAATCAAGAAACGATAGAGGTCATTGAAATCGACATAGATACAAAATATGGTCAATCCGAAACGTGGGAACTGTCCTTTAAATCTGTGAGAAATATCCAAAGTGTCATCGCTCTGAAGGGCCGCTTGAGCTTTCCCAGGCTCAAATCATTAAAGCTCGCGGCTGAGGCATATCAAGCTTTTAAGGTATTTAGTAACACGTTCTTGGAAAGTTTGATTTCAAGCAGTCAACTCCAAGAGCTTGAATTCCCACAGTATGTAGATATCTTGCCTTACATTGAAAATGGGAATTTACGTCTCCTAAAGAAGTTTCCAGTCTCGAGAGATAATTATTACACAAGAGCGGTAATCGAGAATTGCCCGAATATCACTCATGGAGATGAAGCTCACGGAGCAGATTTACAGAAAATCATTTCTACCTATGGGCCACAGCTTAAAGTCATGGACTGCTCGATGAACAGCAGCGAAACTGCGAATGCCATTTTGGAAGGATGCAAAAATCTTGAGTCAGTAAGACTGATTCTCTGTTCGTCCCCGCCAAATTACAATTCCTTTGGCGAGGAAGCCATGACCCTAAAAAGGTTGATACCATTTTTCGGATATTTGGAAAACTTAACAGAAATAGATATTTGGTCAAAATACTTCGAAATTGAAGCTGAAATTGTTTGTGAGCTTATCAGCAAATGTGGCATGAAATTACAAAGTTTGACATTGCTAATTAGAGGATCTGAAAGTCATAAAATTCTGAATGCAATTGGTGTTAATTGCAAGAATCTCAAGAAGCTAAAATTAAGTATTTTAAACAGGATGGAGGGCACTGAGCATGATACGACGAAAGAGAGATCTACAAACAGAAAATTACAAGAAAGTGTAGAAGCCATTCTTGAAGGATGTCAGAAGCTCAGAACTTTGTATCTGAATATCAGCAGCATAAATAATGTAGGCGGCAAGGACTTGAACTGGTATCAGGGTGCCCGACCAACCTGTACCGATGTTATCTATGATCAGATAAGTACAAAACAGCCTTATTTACAAAATTTAGAATTAGCTTATCTTCGGATGTATTATCCAAAACCAAATTTTGTCAAATTAGTTGAAGCACTGCCATATTGCAACATCAAGGATGCCCACATGAACACCCCAGGCAGGGGCAGATCAAACTCCATATGGTAAGCGACATGAGGGCTGGATAAGAGAGGCACAACATATTTTGGAAAAAACCAGAAATATACTGAATTCGGGACATTTTAAGACCCCAAAAATATACCCATTCCCCCGCGGGGGGGGGGAGGAGTACATGACTTGCGGATGGACGGGGGTCTGCTGCCTGGTTTTCAGAAAGCTACCCTCTTCTAATTACCGACAGTTGCCGTCATACCCACATTTTTGATAAATTTTTGCGGAAAACAACCCATTTTTGACAATTTTTTGCCAATTTCTGGAAAACCCACCCATGTTTAATAAAAATCTGCCGAAAAAGATACCCTTGTTTGGAAAATTTGGACCCAAAAACCCACCCATATGGGCGGCACATACCCTTACCCTCAGCATGTTACGTTACCCCCCGGGACTCATTCCTTCATAGCAAATAGAGACTACAAGTGTTACAGCTTAGTTTGCAACTGCCCTGCAATATTTTGGTGAAAAACTCAGGTTAGCAAATTGACAATGTCAAATTTTTTCCTCAGGAATCCCAAAAGTATTCCCATTATGCACCAGATATCGTACCTACAAGTATATTAGACAACGATAAACAGGGACGCCGGAACGATAGTAGGGCAAGGGGGTCGAAGGAGAATGCATGGGCACTCCAGACCGATGACAAGGGAAGCGAACCGAAAATTGGGTGGATCTGGGGTCCTTCCCCGGAAAAATTTGATGACTGATGTAAATGATGTCCTATTTTGCATATTTGGGTATGACCAATGCAAGTTGCGATGATTATTCAACTGAAGGGTTAAATTCATGGTTTCATAATATCGAACTGAAAGTTGCTGAAGACATATGTTGCTCCATTAAAAGGGCACTCTTGCCCCCTTTGCCCCTCTTGGAAAAGGGCAGGAGGGGCGCTTGCCCCCTACGCCCCCTCTCCGGCGTTCCTGAGAATAAAGAACGGTCTGCAGGGGTCAAGGTGGGCAGGTTGGGGGTTAAGTCGGTAGTGCTGATAGCTCGAAAGCCGTAGACCCTGATCTGATAAATCAACATTCAGCAAGTCAAGGAGAGTAGTTCGAGCGGTTACAGCTAGAGGAAAACTGCTAACACACCCCTTAACGCAAATAAAGGGGTGCGCATATGATTATTATGTCCCGGGCCTCCTTGTTCTCATACCTCCATCCTTAGCTGTGTGCTCTCTCTGCACAGGTATTCTGTGAAAGATTCTAAGTTCGTGTTGCCATGTTTATTCAAGCCCAGCGAGGTGTTGAGCAAAATTTATCCAGATTTTTCACTCTGCCCATTTAACCCATAACTTACTACTTCTGCGGACCCCAACAAGCGTCAGCATACTTCGGATTTCATTTATCATTGTCCCCCACATCTCTAAAGTCGGATAAAATTATCAAAGTAAAAATGGCATAAAATCAGTTGGGTATACCTTACGATTGAAAAATTACGTCAAAATCCCCCCCCCACTTATTCGGATTTTTCAAAGCTGCCGCCACTGGTTGGAGAGTATTCTGAAAGAAACTTACCCGATCTAAACCTGTACTCTTTTTCATGCACACTAGTCCTTGACTCTCGATGTCCTCTATGTTGTCTACATTCTTTCCACGAGGTTTCGAAGCTGTCTCCATGATGATTTCCATCCATTTTAAAAGCAGATAAACTTCCCTACTAGCCAGTAGTAGTCCTGTTTAACCAAATGCTTATGATTATGTAACTTAGTATTCACAATTGAAGTTTAGATTTATGGGCCACAGGAATCAAGTTTTCTTCATCTGTGTTTCACTTCACGGGGGTAATGAAATGTACATCCAGTGCGGAAGGATTAGATATTTGATACTGAGTGACTTGTATCAATTTAAATGCCGTGATGCCACTGGCTTAGTATGCTATTCTGTTGGTGGACTTCATTTGAGCAAATTATTTACAGAGTGTACAATCTACCTAGGCCTATTACCAAGAGAAAACTTTGTTCATTATCTGCAACACTACTAATTGAAATCTGCGTGTCGCATGTCTGCTGATCTCAATGGACACTGCTCTCGATGTTTTGACCACGGGGGGCTCTCGGCTAAATTTCGGATAGTGGTGTGCCACCCACAGTTTCAAAATGGAACCGTAGGCTAGACCAATTTTTGTGAAAATGATGCCCTTGCCTAGACGTACTTTTACAGCAAAAGTGTCCTGAGTTGGCTTTTCTGGACAAAACTTGCCAAATTTTCGCATTCTTTGAAGCAAAATTAAAAAAATAGGCTTCTTTACAGGTATTACCGAGGTTTGACATTTCTTTGACCAAAGTGCCAAAAAACATACCCCTGCTCAGACTAAAGCCTGGTTTCCATATGATCGCAACAGTCGGCGACGCGTCGCCGAGACAGGCTCGGGGACACATCGGGGACGGTTGCGATAAATGGGAACATTTCCTGAACGACGTCGCCGACGTCGCCGATCAGACGGGGACGGTACGGGGACGCATCAAAAAAGTTGAGATGAGTTTAAAGCGTGGTTTCCATATGATCATAACAGTGATCGTTTCCATATGTCGCCGACTGATCGGGGACACGTCGCCGACTGTTACGATCATATGGAAACCAGGCTTAAAAATCGACTAGAATTGCCAAAAAGTATACCCTTGGCCAGACTAAAGTCCGAAAAATAATACCCTTGGGGGCGGGGCGGCCCATCCCTAGGTACCTGTACTATAGAAGAAACCCCCCGTGGCTTTGACTTTGAACACTCGTTTACCAAAAGCTTCGATCTTGCCAGAGCACAGTGGGCCAGATTACGATTTTTTTGGACATAAATCGCATAAGGCATAAAATGGTAAAGAATGCTATAAAAGTTGGAAACTTACGAAGAAAAACGTCGTGAGGACAAAATTTCTTTGCTTAGTTATTTGGGCAGTTGTCGGAAAATTCTTCTAAGTCCTTATTTGAAACAGCCAAAGTCAATGCATCAAATAACTTCTGATAAGTACGTACCCATAATAAGGAACGCAGAATTAATGACTATAAATCTATAATCTGAAATGATTCTTAAACAAGGACAGGCTTTGAAATAGACTTGGCATAAAAAATGAATAGAATTTGACATCGATCTGAGAGTTATTCAGCAGTGCCCTATTCCCTATACACCTCAATCTTGCCGTGGCAATAACCATCGTTGTATTTTCTACGGCACCTCTCGGCAGCCAAATGTAAGTCAAACGGTTAGAGGATGCTTCAGTGCTTGTAATTATGCCAAGAAGACGTTTGGCGTTTACAAGCGAAATTTTGAACTTAGTTTTAAAACACAGCGTACAAAGTGCAGCAACGTGTTTCTAAAGTACTTTGAACAAAATCACAATTTTGGAATAGGAGTCTGTGCTCAATCGAAATGCAGTCAGTTACACTTAGATCACTGCCTGTGAACGTTATGAAGATGCTATCGAAATGCCGCTTGCAGACCAATCGGTGCCTGAAGACGCAGTTGCACAGTGGGCCAGATTACGATTTTTTTGGACATAAATCGCATAAGGCATAAAATGGTAAAGAATGCTATAAAAGTTGGAAACTTACGAAGAAAAACGTCGTTAGGACCAAATTTCTTTGTTTAGTTATTTGTGCAGTTGTCGGAAAATTCTTCTAAGTCCTTATTTGAAACAGCCAAAGTCAATGCATCAAATAACTTCTGATAAGTACGTACCCATAATAAAGAAAGCAGAATTAATGACTATAAATCTATAATCTGAAATGATTCTTAAACAAGGACAGGCTTTGAAATAGACTTGGCATAAAAAATGAATAGAATTTGACATCGATCTGAGAGTTATTCAGCAGTGCCCTATTCCCTATACACCTCAATTTTGCCGTGGCAATAACCATCGTTGTATTTTCTACGGCACCTCTCGGCAGCCAAATGTAAGTCAAACGGTTAGAGGATGCTTCAGTTCTTGTAAATATGCAAAGAAGACGTTTGGCGTTTACAAGCGAAATTTTGAACTTAGCTTTAAAACACAGCGTACAAAGTGCAGCAACGTGTTTCTAAAGTACTTTGAACAAAATCACAAGTTTGGAATAGGAGTCTGTGCTCAATCGAAATGCAGTCAGTTACACTTAGATCACTGCCTGTGAACGTTATGAAGATGCTATCGAAATGCCGCTTGCAGACAAATCGGTGCCTGAAGATGCAGTTGGTAAAATTGAAGTTGAAAACAGTTAACGGCTTGAAGTATTCAATAACAGTTAGCATCCTGTGATTTGAAATTGATTAATTAGTAGAAAGCAATTTTTTCGATAACGTTGAATGTGATTTCCTTACTCGATGGGCATATGATATCAATTTCCACTGATAAAACTATTATTTAAATTTGTTCATTTTTTTATTTTTGTCCACCCTCTGGCCCACTGTGCAGAGTGTACGTAAAGATTCTTAACTCATCAACGCGAAGATTTTGCATTGAGTACCAAACTTTTCTCATCGTTTGAATGCTTGAATAAATAAATTTATTCACAGCATAAAAGGGAACAATAAGTAGCTTGTTCAGGGATTGAGAAAAGCTGCCCCTTGAGAATTGCATGCCACACAGCAATTCCAAATGAGGCTCACTTGTAAAATAGTATAAAAGCCCTAATGAAACGTGGCGTTTTCACAGGTCGATAGCAAGTTTTCTGTGTGTAATTTCCCCTCCCACCCTCCCCAAAAAACCGTTTGAACGTTATTTGAAAGTTTAGTGTTGGAATTTCATGCAGTTGAAATATCTTGTGGCCTTGGCACAATCTTGCTAGACTGACCTTACTACTACCTACCTACTTGAGTACTTCTTGTAGTTAATAAATGAAGTTATTTTCGTTTGAATGAAATGAATAAGAAAATAAAATGTAGTCTTTAACACTGTTACAAATAAGGTTCGTGACATACTGCACACTTTTTCAGCAATAAAAAGAGTTTCATTTGATTCAAAACGCAAAATTATAGTGACTATAAAGCAGGTTCTACGACAACTTTGCAATGATATTTTAGTTCGGGTTTTGAAAGTTTCTAAGCCCTTCTCAAACGTAGTGCTACAATTGTCGGCCATCCTGAAATTTCTTACACAAGAAAACATGTACCTTCCAAAAACAGTGTCAATAAAACATATTTTTAGGATTATCAAAGGCGAAAATGCGTTGCAGGACAGAGGAAGACAGTATTTTCTATAATGGACCATGTTTATAGCTTGTAAATTAAAGCTGTTGCCTCTGTATTACCATAGTTTTCTTCGTTGTTTTCCCTTTGGCCTTAGCCTAACCAGTGCAAGAAATCAAATTCAAATGGCTCCTGCGCGTCTGAACTGCTGGTTCCTACACAGCGTTCATCCTCATTTGAAACTGGTCATATTGCCAGAGGAAGTTTGAAACGAGGATGAACGCTGCATAGGAACGATAGGAACTAACTGTTCAGACGCGCAGGAGCCGTCTGAATTTGACTCCTAGCACTGGTTTGGCTTAAGCCGAAGACAAAGCAGCAAAGTAAAAAAGTAATGGAGGTAATAAACTTTAATTTTTTAGCTACAAACACGGCGCACTATTGCCCATGATGGCACTTTAGAATAATAGAGGGCTTTAGAGGACATATGGCAAAACGAACAACGTTGTTTGAAAAAAAATCAGAGCGGTCACGAGGGCCTTATGTCATAGTAATATTTTGAAAGTCAAAGAAATTTCCATACCAGTAACATTACTCCCGGAATTTGGAGTCCAAGCTCAGACCACCTAAATCTTGATTAAAGAAAAGCATATTTTTTGAGGTTTGTACTTTGTTCGATAAAACTAATTTAAGTCTTTTATGAAACTGGTTCTCTTTGATGGTAAATCGTATTAAGCAAATTCCTACCACTCTTAAAAGAATTCGCCTGGAAGAAACTTTACGAGGCTTTATAAGATAAGGTTGAACATATGCACCATTCACCAATTTCGCCCATGGACAGTGATAAGTCCGTGGCAACCTCAGACCCTGTTTACACTCCAATGGCACAATTTGGAAGCATACCAAAAGTGTAACGAATCTTAACATAATTTAGTTCAATCTAGCTGTGCTTTCGTTTAAACTTTAGTTGCTGCTGTTGTGTTCATAGTTTTAACTGTATTTAGTTGCGTTAGCCGTATAGCTGTGTAGTATTTTTGCTTCTTTCTGTAAGTAACAATTTTTAAGGACAAATTTCCTCGTTTTAAGAATACGCAAATACTTGGTTAGTAATGAATTCTTAAGAATCTTGTTTCAAGAAAATATTTCTCATTGATGGTATTTCAAGACTAACTTGGTTTGAAAAAGAAACATAATTGCTAATTCATTTTTGCAGAAAATCAGGAATTTGCAGTACGGTATATGGAGTAGTGTGGCTAAACCAAATATTCTCAAGTATTCTGTTAATCTAAAGAAATTCCTCAAAAAGAAAACGTATTAATTATCATCAAATTTTTTTCCTCAAAGTCTCAATTATCGCAATTCGGTCAACAACTATCTTTATTTTAAAGCACCAAAAAATTTGTATTCATTGGGAAATATATTTCATTACCGGGTGACACAAAAAAACTTCAAGAGCTAGATCAAAGATAGCTTCCTGAAATCGAAAGCTATTACCAAATGCTTTGTACCACAGTTTAGTTGAAAGGCTTAGGTATATTTTTGAGATGTTGCATGGTCATTTTAAGCAATGATTACCATATCCGAAAAACCTGACTGAAAGAAAATTTGGAATCCCGGATTCCTCATTTTGAGTGAAATAATCGCATCATTTTCCAGTCAACATATTGTGAAAACTCAACGTAGCTATGGATTTGAGTTTGTCTGTGGAAATTTTTTGTTTACAAAATGATTGACCTCTGTTTTTCATTCAAATTTCCTTCTCCAAACAAAAATTTGGGATTCAATTTTTTTCACATCTTCCAAAACATCGAATCGAGAATGAAGGAATAGTCCACAAACTGAACGAATTTCCACACTTTCGATCTAGTTCGTGAAGTTTTTTTTGGTCACCTGGTACAATGAAGCCATAAAACATTGAATCTTCTCGACGTCTAAACATACTGGGTGAGAATAAACAAATTCCCTTCGCTTTTAAATCGTGTACCTAGACTTATGACGACGGGTCCTTTGCATCCCTGTGGTTAACCTTGCACAACTGGGACTCATAGTGGAACAGCGAAATGGCTTGCCTGTTTTCTGCAATCATTAATGAAGTTATGATGGAATCAAGGCTTCGAATCTCAATCCCGTGGGGTGTTTTCAACTCTTCAATCGAATCGAAAATTCTATCACATTTACACCGTAGTAATTCACAGTTCCCACCATCTGATTGGTACTCAAGGAATCGCAGAATTTGGGCCTAAATAGGGCCAGGTTTTTCAGAAAAATATTTCGAACCTCTGTTGACCGAAGCACCATCACCAAGTCAAAGAGCACAGGGAAACAAGAGACTCATAGTCATAAGTCTAACGTTTACCTGCAAAGCAGTTTATTATACATACTAATTCGATCAATGGTTTGTGGAGTTGCCAAAATTTAAATGCACATTCAAGAGTTCAGCCGTCTAAAACTGAACATGCGTTCTGAAATTAAGAGTTATCCCCTTTGAACGATACCTTCTAGTTTTTGGGCTTTCACGGGTTGTGGGTTTGGCCAATTTTATTGTTCCTGTAGTGCTGCATAGTTGCATAGCAATTTGAAATTATAACAGGATGTTAGGTTGTTACATTTAAATATAACACGATAATTTCTGTAAACAAATCAGTTCGGGAATCGAAACATGAGACTGAAAGGAGTCTACTAATTGGCTAGGCTCTGTCTGCTTTGCTTTTTTCACTCAGCCCGGAAGGATCAGGTTAGAAATGGATATTTAAAATTTCAATGTTTGCATCACACACGTAAACACAAACCTTTGATGAAAATAGCCGTACAAAGACAATAGGCTGTGTCACGTGCCGCACCATATTTGGGCAACTGATCAAAGTCTAATGGAAAATGCTGAAATGTGATTATCTAGAATTTAACAGCAAGTGGCTTGAGCTATTTTCATATGAGTACATTCTCTCTTATTTTGACTTGTCGGTTGACTTATTTAGGGCCATGGTAATACAGTGGAATCTCTACGCGGCGGACACCTGTCTGACTGATGTTACTGTCTATTGTAGAGAGGTGTCTCCTGTACGGAGATGTCATCTTTTGTCTCACTATATTTTGGAAGAAAACATTTGTCCGATGTTCGTAGGTGTCTTTTGTATAGAGGTGTCCGTCAATGGAGGTTCCATTATGACATGAAACATAGACCGAATCGGCTAAGGTTTTTTTTTTACCCATTTCAACTCATGTGACCATACCCTTGGGAAGTTTAAGTATTGTCCTATATTTTGTACACATGGCACAACTTTGCATGGCGCGAAATATGTAGGAGATATTTTATCAAGAGATTGATCACATGAATTGAAATGGGTGTAAACAAACCTTAGCCGATTCCGTCAATTTTCGCGCAAAACTGCCTATATTGTTTTGAATGAAATAATTAAAGGCACACTGTCGTGGCGCTGATTGGGTGAATAAGACAATAACAAAGAATGGAATTAGGCAAGCTTCAGTAATTTTGCAGTACACTGAAATTCATGAAGACGATAAAGATCTGACAGCCTTTATTCTCGAAGCAAAGCATGACCCAAGGGCATAAAGGCTTCGTAATTGTTCAGCGGCCATGTCTTTTGTTGGTGATTTCAACACCACGACTAGCCTATTAAAGCCACGAACGTGTGCCGTTAAATATATATATGATAAACTACGCAAGGATGGCTGAAAAATATACCGATTATGTGTTCCATTTGCTTTGATGTATCTGTTTTGATATCATGATGTTCCTCACATCCTGAATGCTGATATCTTCAAATTTTGCACATTGTTGCGAGCTGCAAGGAAACAAGACTTCTTAAAAACTGAATATTTGGAATTCCTGACAAAAATCTTATGTATCAGATGTTAAAACCAGTTTTGAGAAACGGGAAAGAAAAACTCTGATAAAATAGAAAAAAACCGCAAACGCATTCGATGCCAGCAAAAAGATGCAAAGCAATATAAAATATGAATAAGTCAAAAACTATTAACCTTCAGCATCATACTGGATGAGTAGAAAAACAATCCTCGTTTGAAAATGGGCTCATTCCACAAGGACACCTCAAGGACAGGTGGGTGGTTTTGCGAAAAAAAGCTGGCGATTTAGGCCATTTTGAATCATGCCTTTTCTGGAAGCGTAAGGACATGAGTCATAGTTATGGCAGTACATCAGTTCAAGCAAGGTGCGAACAAGGATCTGTATGTAATCAGCCTAGTTTGAAAGTTTGAGAGGCTATTGATCCTTGCATATTCAAGGCAATGATATTGGTAAATATGCCATTTAATGGTGGGGAAACTTACCTTCGAAATACGTTGTGTCACATGCATCGTCTGGGGCTGGGACAAAAGGCGTTGGTGCTTTGTGTAAATGTTCCCATTCTATTTCAGCAAAGAACGGGTGAATTCTAATTTCTACAAAAAAAAAAAACAAACATTAATCAATGAGAAGTATGATGAAGAATTTTACTGAACATACGAAATTAACCTTTCACGCCCGGCTAAAATTAAGCTTAACAGGAAAACCCAATGTAGATCGTCGTTTTCCAGGGGGTATAATAATCAGTGATTCAACAAGCAATAGATAAATGCAATGTCCATAACCTTTCAAAGCAATCAAAACTCTGAAAGCTTTACCCCCTGAAAAATTCGCAGTTCTCAATGAATAATGTTGGGCTATATGGCCCTTCCGGGGGTGAAAGGGTTAATGTTTTGGATTGTCACAACTGAATATTAGATCAATCCATTTGCTCCATAAAAGAAGGATCTACGAAAAACCAAGGTGAAAAGATTCTTATATGATTTTTAGTGTACTCGACATAAACCACAGAAAGTGAGGAAATTTGTGATACCTTTCGCTCCAAGCCTGTCAGAAATCTTTCGCACTAGAAGCCTGTTGATAAAATCTACTGCAAGTTCTGAAAGAGCCTCTTCTCCTTCCGGCCAGACGAGATCTGTAGAGACAAAAAGTAACTTTGAAGGGGCATGGTCATGTAAGTGTATACAAACCTCTCTCGAAACTACAATTTTCCAGTTTTTTTGGCAAGCCATATCACCTAAATTTTACACTATTTTTATCAAAATGAAAGTGGTATTTCCAAGATGAATTTAGGGTTTTCACATAGAAACAAACGAAACATTCATATGTTGTAAGATTACAAAGATATCGATAGATTTCCAAGAGTACATTACTGTGGATTCATCTAATCCTTATTCATCAAAAGTAGAGTTTATAAGGCCCCATTCACACTACTCCATTTTTCTACCAAACGGAGAGAAAAACCTCCGTTTTTGTGAAAGTGTTCACACTGATCCGCACAAAAACGCCACAAAATCGGAGGTTTTCGAAAACGCTGTCAAAAGTGGATATCCACAAAAACGGAGGTTTTTGAAAACGCATTTGATCAATGTGAATGCACAAAAACGGAGGTTTTTGAAAACGCTCCAATATCCAACTATGAGCTTCACAAAAACTGAGCAATGTGAACGCACAAAAACGGATGTTTTTCGCTGCGTTTTTGTTATCGGCCAGATCAGTGTGAACGCACAAAAACGGAGGTTTTTCTCTCCGTTTTTGTACGAAAACGGAGCAGTGTGAACAGTAGCTTCGATGCAACAAAAACGGATACTAACAAAAACGGAGTAGTGTGAACGGGGCATAAGTAGAGTTAACATTTTTTACCATGCAACCTCTCTTTATATCAAGTTCTACCATACTGGGTGTCCTAAAACTGTATACAAGTTTGAAAGATTCTTAGTCCAAGATTTTTGGTCCGATCATCCAAAAAAAATTTTCATGTTGACCGTCACGGGCTGAATCCATCTTTTCACGGTACGAGGCGCGAAAGCGGAAGTTTTTTGTTGTTAGAGATATTGCATTTTGAGTCCAAAAACCTGTTCTATTTACAAAGTTTAGCGTAGAAGCAAATTTTCATTTGCATATTTCGAAATTTTGGCGATATGAATAATTTAAACTCATAAGGGCTTTGACCGCAAAATCAGATGTTTGGACAAAAATTTGTCGAAACATCTCATTTCACGGTCAAAGCTCATTCAAATTCTTTAAATCACCATAATTTCCAAACGAAGACAGATATGAAAGTGAAAATGTGCTTCTATACTGAACTTTGCGCAAGGAACAAGATTTTAGACTAAAAAGTGCAAAATCTCTAACAACAAAAGACTTCCGCCTTCGTGCCGCTTACCTTGAAAAGGCGGATTAGATTTTGGTATTTTTCTTATAACTTTTGGTGGCCTCACTGCAGAGCAATAAATCGGCAAGTGCATCAACAGTTCTTCTTGGGCCCAAACCAGAGCTTCCAGTAGAGAAGAACAAACGATTCTATGGAAGGAAGCAGCATGTCGGCACTCAACATCCTACGCTGATTATTTTTGTGATTCTTATTTCTAGAAACAGAGAAAAACAAAGTCTCAAAGGATAAGCATATTACATTATCATTAATCAAGGGATTTATTTACTTCATTTTGACATAGATTGATGTTGGTTCTTACCTCTGTTCAGGATGTGTTGAAAAACAAGTTCCGGAGTTTCATCATTAAACGGTGGCACTCCAGTTAGAAATTCATACTGGCAGACTCCAAGTGACCACCAGTCAACAGACGGACCTGAAGTTAGAATGCATCAAAATATCACTTGAAAAACAAGAAACCCATACATGATGAGTTTTTTCTGATAGCACACGTAAAAGTTTCTGTAACTTTAACGGAGAAAGCTCTGGTACCTGGTTATTTTCAGATACAGTAAAACCCCGCGAAGAAGAACATACTTTTCTAAGAAACAGACTGACTAGGTTCTTATTAATGAGGTACTAATGAAATTTTCAAGGTGTGGTTCTTATCGCCAGGACACTTGTTACTGTGATGAATACATAGTAATAAAGTATGTGTTGAATAAACTTGAGAGTAGAATGACTGCATTTAAATATTAGGGATCGTCTCCAAATTATCGTATAGCTTTCATACGAACTGATACGAATTCAATCGTTTACGTGAAAAGGTCTTATACGATTTAATTCGTGTAGCCGCACAAGTGATAAGAATTGCA
The DNA here is from genome assembly GCA_964020215.1 of Aurelia sp. 3 sensu Dawson et al. (2005). NCBI lineage: Eukaryota > Metazoa > Cnidaria > Scyphozoa > Semaeostomeae > Ulmaridae > Aurelia > Aurelia sp. 3 sensu Dawson et al. (2005). Next base: position 3,285,374 of record OZ026593.1, read on the forward strand.
TACGAATTGTTTGATTTCTATACGAATTATGATACGAATTTGATATGAATCTGATACGATTTTGATACGAATTGTCTATACAATTCTTATACGATTATACAATTATACGATTGTGTTAGTTACGAATTGTGTTTACGAATTGCTTATACGAATTTGATACGAATTGCATACGAATCACATACGAATTGTATACGAATTCTAAAAGGTGACGATACGAATTAATTCGTATGCGGCTTATGGAATATCGTATCAATATCATATAATGCCATGAATTCCCTATACGAATATGATACGAATATTTGGAGACGATCCCTTAGAGGGTGTGGTATTTTGTTGTTGACACTTCAGGATTAATCAGATTTGATAAGCCATACCATGTTCTTGATCTAGCAGTATTTCCGGTGCCAAGTAGTCAGGTGTACCAATTATACATCCACTTGTCTTAACGGCTGCTCCGCGTCTGCAACTTTTTGGTGTTCGATATGGAGTTCTTTTCTTTTGACTATCCATCTGAAAATAAAATATCATTTCATTTTCACTTTCAGTTCATTTTTCACTTTTATTTATCTAAACAAGGTAAAACTACAACTAAATATAAATAAGTTGCTTTACAAGCTGCCCTGTACAAAGAAAAAAGATAAAACATTAAAAAATTTACAATATACAAGGTAGAAAAATAAAGTGAAAGTATATAGTTTAAAAGTTCTGTTGTTGCTCTGGCAAAAAGCCAATCTAAACAAGACGATCTTTTCGACGATCTTCCTGATATTTCGCAGCAAAAAGCTGCAAATTCAAATCCAATGCAACTGTCAAATTTAGACATGGAATTTTAATTTCAATGGTATGTAAATCATGGATCAGAATGGAACGTGGAATTCTCGCTCCCATACAAAACCCCGGTTACCGGGAGGCACTTCACTATTGGCTCCGCACTTCACTATTAAGTAATACGAGGGTGTATGCTCCAAGAATTTCTATTATGACTCAATCCCAGGATTTTAGCAGAATTTTGAGACCCAATCCCAGAATGTGGAAGTGGTTTCTGATCAGTGTTTACTCTAAGAAGACAATAGGAAAAGATCGCTAATCGTCCCAAACCTGGGCATTCCCAGAATTTCTTGTAAATCCCAGTCCCAGGCCCCAATCCCAGAATTTGTCTTCAAAAAGTACATCCCATTCCCAGAAATTTCAGTGCAAAAACCACCTAAAACAAATGCACACCCTCGTATGATTTGATAGTGAAGTACCGTCCCGGGCACCAACCCCTTGCCAGTATTGCCCTAATTTCTGTGTCTAAATGATGAGCGATTTTGCAAAACAAAAATTCTCCTATCTAAGTTAGCCTTTGACTGATAGATTAGCATTAAATTTTGAATATCGGCGGCGTAATCTCTATTCTACAGCCTATTAGACGTGTTACATTTTTTGACTCACCCGGTACGTTTTACATACCTTAGATGACAATGAATCAGCTGGAGTCCTGAATTGACTATGGACCATGATATCACTCGTATCCATGCTTGCACTACAACGTCGACTTACAGGGACAGGAGTCGTCTGCATCATATGATCAACAACATTGTCACCATGTGCTTCCTGGGCAGCTATTAATTTGTGATCTGCAACGCCAGGCATACTGCTCAAAGTTTGTTGATTTGCCTCATTAATTTCCACTTCATTATACGAGTTGGCCTCTTTCAATTCAAAGCTTGCTGAAGAATCAACCCTTTCGTCCCTTTCAGCTAGATTTTGGCATAACCTACTAACATGGCTCTCTGATTTGTCTGGTTCAATAGTATCGCACGAATCATGTCTATTTGAAGTCACATCCGACTTGTTCTTGATTTGGGTTGCAAGATTCGAAATATTTATCGGCAATGCACTGATACGACTGTTCCAACTGATGGTCTCTAAAGGCGATGATGCTGTATTACGTATAGTGTTTATTTCTTGTATTTCCATCGGGGATAAACCGGCTATAGATTCATCAAATCTAAATGATGGTACGTCCTGACTTGTCACCGAGTCAGACCGACCAAATCTAATACGACTCGTTAATGTCGTGCCGACAGGAGACAGAAAAGCAATATCGGGTGGCTTTTGTTCGTTGTGATCTCCGAACGACGATTCTTTAATGTCAGACTCATCCTGTTGAGGCAAACTAATGTCATCTGCATCACTATGCGGAATGCTCATTCGTGTAGTCTCAGTTATTGTGGTCACACCGCTAATATTACAAGTGCCGTATCCGGAACTTAAGCCGTTGGGTGAACTAAACGGGCTACCGCTTCGGTTTAAGTCATGTGACGAAACCTTGCGTAAATTATCATCCATTCCAGAAATAAATCCATCGCTTGTATGATTCACATTACGATTAACAACACCATCAGAATTTGAGATTAATCTTGGGTTTATCGTAACCTCATCATCGCTGGAAGAATTACATTGGAATCGTATAGGCGATGAAAGCCGAACTCTTTTCGTAGTTCCAATTTCCATGTTTTCGTTAGCTCGTTTCATACACGATCGTAAGTCATTTTTCATTAATAGGTTGTCGAATTCTGCTGTGAGACCAGTGCATTGTACGATTGGAACCGTGTGTGTTGAGATGTCTGATCCATCACTTGTGTCTTTTTCGTTATAGGGTGATGTAAATTTGATTTGCTTCACAAGAATCGAAGGATCTGCAAAATATTAAGCTCAACATAAAATTATTATTATAATTATTAATTTCTTTATCATTGAATTACAACGACAATGTAGCTGAAAGTAACAACTTTATTAATTCCAACGTTAAAAATACTACCAAACATCCGAAGGTTGTTTTCGGACACAGAAAATAAAGTTAATCGAAGCTGTGTCCTTGTCTTTCCTCTCGATGTTGCCAAAAGCGTCATTCATCCTTTCATCCTTTCATCCTTTCATCCATTCATCCATTCATCCATTCATCCAGTCATCCATTCATCCATCCATCCATCCATCCATCCATCCATCCATCCATCCATCCATCCATCCATCCATCCATCCATCCATCCATCCATCCATCCATCCATCCATCCATCCATCCATCCATCCATCCATCCATCCATCCATCCATCCATCCATCCATCCATCCATCCATCCATCCATCCATCCATCCATCCATCCATCCATCCATCCATCCATCCATCCATCCATCCATCCATCCATCCATCCATCCATCCATCCATCCATCCATCCATCCATCCATCCATCCATCCATCCATCCATCCATCCATCCATCCATCCATCCATCCATCCATCCATCCATCCATCCATCCATCCATCCATCCATCCATCCATCCATCCATCCATCCATCCATCCATCCATCCATCCATCCATCCATCCATCCATCCATCCATCCATCCATCCATCCATCCATCCATCCATCCATCCATCCATCCATCCATCCATCCATCCATCCATCCATCCATCCATCCATCCATCCATCCATCCATCCATCCATCCATCCATCCATCCATCCATCCATCCATCCATCCATCCATCCATCCATCCATCCATCCATCCATCCATCCATCCATCCATCCATCCATCCATCCATCCATCCATCCATCCATCCATCCATCCATCCATCCATCCATCCATCCATCCATCCATCCATCCATCCATCCATCCATCCATCCATCCATCCATCCATCCATCCATCCATCCATCCATCCATCCATCCATCCATCCATCCATCCATCCATCCATCCATCCATCCATCCATCCATCCATCCATCCATCCATCCATCCATCCATCCATCCATCCATCCATCCATCCATCCATCCATCCATCCATCCATCCATCCATCCATCCATCCATCCATCCATCCATCCATCCATCCATCCATCCATCCATCCATCCATCCATCCATCCATCCATCCATCCATCCATCCATCCATCCATCCATCCATCCATCCATCCATCCATCCATCCATCCATCCATCCATCCATCCATCCATCCATCCATCCATCCATCCATCCATCCATCCATCCATCCATCCATCCATCCATCCATCCATCCATCCATCCATCCATCCATCCATCCATCCATCCATCCATCCATCCATCCATCCATCCATCCATCCATCCATCCATCCATCCATCCATCCATCCATCCATCCATCCATCCATCCATCCATCCATCCATCCATCCATCCATCCATCCATCCATCCATCCATCCATCCATCCATCCATCCATCCATCCATCCATCCATCCATCCATCCATCCATCCATCCATCCATCCATCCATCCATCCATCCATCCATCCATCCATCCATCCATCCATCCATCCATCCATCCATCCATCCATCCATCCATCCATCCATCCATCCATCCATCCATTCATTCATTCATAAACAAGCGTGAGTTACATTTTCTATGCTTACTTTGATAATGTTTTAAGTATCATCTGGATTCTTAGTTACTTACCATTATCCGAATTTGAAGCATTATCATCCATTTTCCGCATAGTATTGGTTGTTTTTGGAGTACTTAGACTTGGATATCTCGGCCTATTAGCACGAACGGCTGAGCAACATCGAAACGAACGGTCTGCAGGTGAAGTGAACTCGTAAGCTGACTTTGCACTCAGAACTGACATCGAAGAAGCTTCTGCTGCCTTGTTGACCGCGTGTAGTCTCAATGCTGAAGCTGTTGGTGTTTTCTTTGGAACTGACTGTAAAACAAAGGGCTCAGCATCATCTACTTTTAAACGAAATTTCGATATTGTTGCCCACTATGGGGGGGGGGGGGTATGTGGAATCACGACACTAGACAAGCTACAGAGCTACAAAATCAAGCTGCCAGAATTGCAACCAATAGCCCCCACAACGCTTCTGCTCTTCCAATTATAAGGAAACTGGGCTGGCAGACAGTAAATGACTTGATTGTACAAGAAACACAGAAAATGCTATACAAGTGTACGAATGCTGAGGCTCCCTCGTACCTTGTGTGCCTGCTCGACAGGTTATCAGGGTTATCAGGTTACCCGGGAAGATAGCACATTGTGTCAAACTCTGATACATCACTTTGGGATATCAGGTACAATAATCAAATCAATACACATCTGAAGACTAAGGCCCCGTCCACACGTATCCGGATATTTTTGAAAACACACCTTTTTTTATCCGTTTTGGGTTCCCGTCCACACGGAGACGGCGTTTTCAGTCACCGAAAACGAAGCTTTTCGAAAACGCTCCTCAGAGTGGATCTTTTTGAAAACGCCGTTTTCATGTTGTCGTGTGGACGGGTGAAAACGGAGCTTTTCGAAAACGCTGACGTCAAGGCATCGATTTACGACGTATCAGAGCATGCGAACGGATCTTTGGGGACAACAAAAGGGCATTTTGATTGTCTGTTTTCTTTTTTCGAAGTTCGAACAGCGAAGTTTGAATGTAGCAGCGTCTTCGTGTGGACGGGGATATTTTCGAAAACGCTCCTCGTGTGGAAGCAAATCTTTTTGAAAACGGATAAAAAAAGATGCGTTTTCAAAAATATCCGGATACGTGTGGACGGGGCCTAAATCAATGCATGTATTCCTTTAAAATAAGAGACCTTGAAAAACCAGGGTGGAAGGGCTCTTCATACAAGTTCGAATGTTCAACATTTCAGGCTGTAGATTCTCATTCAAGAAAGGCTCTTATATGCGGGTTTTAATGCAGCCAATCTCCTCCTACAGTAAAGAGCCTTTCAAGTAAATGTATTGAAATTATAAAATCGTAGAAAATCGTATCCAATCGTAGCCTAACCCGTTAGGGTTAGGCTTTCAAATTATTTTCACCCTCTTTCCTACTCGTAAAATCAAACTTAAGAGCAACAACGCTATTCTGTTTATGCAATGTGATAATAGGCTTACTTTCAGATGGTCGTCGAAATTTCCATCTTTAATTCATAGAATAGAATTGTTGTTCTAGTCAATCATTCTTTTTGCAAATCAATTTTTTCAATCTTAACTAAAATATCTACAAGAGTGTTTGACAATTATCGACAAATTTCAGAAAAACAGAATAGAATAGAAGGAAAATTGATCTCGTAATGTACTCACAAATGAAAATTTGCTTGTTAGCGACACAATCTGACCCGGTGTTCTCCAAAATGCATTTCGTTGCGAAGGAGTCATTGTCTTTAAAGTTCCCGGAGTCTCCATTAAATCAAGAAAATTAGGCTCTGCAAAGTAAGAGATCAACAACATCGCATATACAAGAATTTCATGGTCAAACAAATTTTCAGTTGTTTTTGTTCAGAATTGAACAATTTACTTTTACAGTTTCAGATTCGAGAAATCTCCGGTTATTAGGCAGCTACCTAACTTTGAAAAATACAGGGTGAGGCCCCGTCCACACGTATCCGGATCTTTTTGAAAACGCATCTTTTTAACGGGCCTGAGTCAATCGAAAGGTCCAGCGTTTAGAAAAATGCTGCTCCCTGAATATGAAAACAATGATAGTAAGAGCTGTCTTGTTTCACTCCCGATATGCCCAATTTGGGTCAATCATTCATCTGGCTTTAGGGATCGTCTCCAAATTATCGTATAGCGTTTATACGAATTGATACGATTTTAATCGTATGCGTGAGAGGTGTTATACGATTCAATTCGTACAGCCGCACAAGAGAAAAGAATTTTATACGAATTGCTTGATTTCTATACGAATTATGATACGAATTTGATACGATTTTGATACGAATTGTGTATACGAATTGCTTATGTGATTTTGATCGAATTGTGTTTACGAATTGCTTATGCGAATTTGATACAAACTGCATACGAATCACATACGAATTGCATACGAATTTATACGAATTCTGAAAGGTGATGATGCGAATTAATTCGTATGCGGCTTATAGAATATCGTATCAATATCGTATAATGCTACGAACTGCCTATACGAATTCAATACGAATATTTGGAAGTGATCCCTTAATTGGCTATTCCTTCCTGTCGGAATAGGAGATTTTCTGCAGAAAGCCCCTATCGAAAACCTGCAAAAACGAGTGAAAACAACAAGCAAGATTTCTCTTTTTTCTCCTTCCTAGCAACGATGACACTTGCATCTGTTAATGTATTTTGTCCTTTTGGGTGAATGGAATCCCCGTGAGTGGAATTCATACTAGGGGGCAGACCTTCTCCTCCCCCCAATAGGATAGTATGTGCTAAAGCGCGACAGAGTCATTGCTGTGATGTAGACATACTAGGGAAACTTGCTCCTAATAATGCTCGTTTTTCAAGGTTTTTCGAAGAGATTCTTTTAGAAAATCCCTTGCAAAATCTGTGGCCAATTAAAGCCATGAAACTTTCTGAAGAAAATTAAAAGTGTCAGCTATTCAACCAGATATTGCAAAATATCATTGCCAGATATTCAACCAGATATTTCAAACGAAGGACCTTTTTTCGATTCACCCGGTATTTTTTTGCTTTTATTCTTGCTTTTATCTTGCTTTACTTTCATTCAATTTTTTCACAGCTGGTCGGCATTAAAAGACCATTCAGTGCAGGAGCATGTCAAATGACTGTAAATGTTCTTATAGAACGATATTTTCTTTGTCGGAAGAATAGCAGAATAGCAGTAAGCACAAACAAGGGCAGATTTTGTAATACAAGAGCATGAGTCGCCTTGGTTCACACCTCAATTTCAAAGAGATTAGCAAATGGAGACAAAAGAAATTCTCTCAAGCAGAAATTCAAAATAAACGAAGCCGCAAAGTTGCCCTGACACCAGTACGGCAAACTCTCGTTTGGTGAAGGCGAAGGGAGGTTTTGAAGAGAAGGATGTGCTTATAACGAAAGAGGAAGGGTGAATCTAAAGTTCTGTCTCGCGGATTTTGTTTATTTGATTCAGAAACCGAGCAGAGGGCATTACAATTGTTTCATATTTATTGCTCAGATGTACGCAGTCACTCCTCAGCTCCTGAATCAAATAAACAAAATTTGCCACACAGAACTACGGATCTACCCATCTGGTTTCAGGGCTATGGATCTACCATACTGGTTTCAGGGCAACTTTGCGGCTTCTTCTGTTTTGAATTTCTGCTTGAGAGAATTTCTTTTGTCTGCATTCGCTAATTGCTTTGAATTGAGGTGTGAACCAAAAGCAACTGATGCTATTGTATTACAAAATCTGCCCTTGTTGTAAGCACACTCAAGAGAAATTCATATTCTCATTTGAGTCTTCCTAAGCCTTTTAGTTTGTAATTCTTAAATTTAATAAAAAATGAAAAGTCTGATACAGCCACTGCCTCTCAGGGTCAGAATATTCTAGGATATCTAATATCTAAAAATCAAGTTTGGCCTGAGTGAGAATAATGGATAAACACTGCAGTAATAGACCATTTTCACAATGACATCAATCCTTTTGAAATACATCGTGGAACATCTTTTGCCTTGATGTGATGTGGATCTAAATCTCAAAAGCGTGCATTGCTCTCAGCAACGCATTAAATATTTTTGTACGTCTATTTCCGACATAATAGATTGGGTGTAGATTTCTTGCTGTGCTAGGAATATCATATTTTGCCTCGAATTGATTTTTTGAATGTGAATTGGGTCTATTGAACCGATAGAAAATTTCTACCATAGTTGAATTGTTCTGTAAGTTCAACTATCTAATTGTGGATACAGTTTTTATTTAGGCCAAATTTGATTTTTAGACAGTCTGCAACAGAGGATGGCGCTAAAGATGGCGGTGAGGAATTTTTTACCGAGATGCATAGCGTTCAAATTACAAATCTTTAATGATTCTATAGGAATTCGATTAAAGAACACAGCAGTGAATCTCGGTAAAAAATTCCTTGCCACCATCTTTCGCGTAATTGTCTATTGTAACCTGCCCGCAAAGGACCATAGGTGGCAATAGGCCTTAAAGGTGATTCTTACTTCTTTCTCTAGTCAGTCTCGTGAGTCCGAAGTCAGTTAACTTGACATGTCCTTGATTTGAAATTAGCATGTTATCGGGTTTGATGTCCCTGAAAGAAAAGTATTTTAGATCATACCGGGTGACCCAAAAAAAACTTCACGAGCTAGATCGCACACAGTTTCTTGAAAGCAAATGTTATGAAGACAAACAAGGTATCAGCATGTAGCTGAAAGGCTCCATTATCTTTTGAGATGTTGCTTGGTCAGTTTAAGATATGCCTACTGTCCGAAAAAATAGTTTCAAAAATATGGATATTTATTCATTTCTCATAGCATTCCCTCGCTTTCCAGTCCGCTTTTTGGAAAGTGTGAAAAAAGCTGAATTCCAAATTTGCTTTGGAGCATGAAAATTGAATGAGGAACAGAGGGCAATCATTTTGCAAACAAAAAATTTCCCCAGACGACTTTTAATCCATCGCTATCTCGAGTTTTCACAAAATGTTGACTGCAAAATGATCGCGATTATTTCACTCAAAATGAGGAATCCTGGATTCGAAATTTTCATTGAATCTGGTTTTTCGGATGGTAATCACTGCTTAAAATGTTCATGCAGCATCTCAAAAGATAGCTAAGCCTTTCATTTAAACTGCGATAGAAAGCATTGGACAATAGCTTCTGATTTCAGGGAGCTAGGTATGATCTAGCTCGTGAAGTTTTTTTTGGGTCAGCCTGTAGATCTGAAAAACTGGAGAGGAGAAATTCCAGAGCGAATAATGCAGCAACTTGAATACGTTTAGTCTTTGAAATCTATGATACGATATATGAAACTTCTGTGAAGGCTTACCTGTGGACAATCCCATGCCTGTGGAGATACTCCAAAGCCACAGTGACCTTGATGAGAGAAATATTCACATAGAATCAACTTTTTATCAAAACGAATTCGAGATAAGTGCTGCTTTACTATAAATGTTAGATACAAATTAAGTAGAGGTTAAATACACATATTTGCCTACGGTGAATTTCAGTTTTGTAAGTTAGATTTGCAAATCAATCTAATTGAATAAGCTCTCCACAATGGTCAACTTTTAGAAAGTAGCAGAAGGTTTATTAAAGCACCCGTGAAGACCATTGTAGTAGGACAAAAATTATGACGATCTAAAAGCCTTGCTATCAATGACGTCATCAACGGTGAAAGCGGGTTGTTGGTGTGGTGTCCAAAAATTAACTGCCAAAGTGATCAATGAAGAATCAAATTGCTTACCTCTGCAATATACATTCTTGCCATATCCTCATCAAAGTAACCAAGGTTATGCAAAAGTGATTTGCAATCTCCTCCAATGAGATATTCCATTACCTGCAGCAAGTAACAATACCATATAAACACAAACAAATGTGAGCAAAGTTGCAAAATACCCCCAGGGGGGGGTACTTGACTAGGGAAGTGACGGGGGTGTCTGGCAAATCTCTCCACATCCTGTACCCTGTCGCATAAAAAATGGCCCAAAAGTATACCCTGTCGCATAAAAATTCTGCAAAATCCATTGTTTCAAGAGAACTCTAAAAGGCATCCTTTCACATGATACCCTGTAGCATGATTTTCTTACCATTTGTAATACCCTGTCGCATAATTTTCATCGTAAAAGGACACCCTGTTGAGCGGCACATCCCATCAAGTCCAGTATGGGAGTACGCCCCCAGGGAATACCACATATTTCTGCAAACAAATCGATATTGTCTTCTTGTTGTATGTTTCGTTATGTTGTCAAGTTTGTTTCTTGTATTGTATTGAAGTTGGATTTGTAAAATCCTGACAAAGGTTTTTGGCGTGGGGCCAGATGATCTTATGATCTTCTTGGCGTCTTCCTGTGCCAAGAACAATACAGTATTCATATATATACTTGAATTTTTCAAAGGAGGAGCTCTCTCAATAGCTAAACTAATTGAGGAGAGAGCACTACTTATTCCTAAAAGCCTACTGAACTTGCTTGGTTTTCATTCCAGGATTTGGCACCTGAATATCTAATAGATCTTAGACCATATTGCAGCGTGTTTTCTTGAGTCATAAAAATATCACCTTTGGAAGCCTGCCGCATAATAAAAGGTAAAACAAGGAGCAACGCTTTTACTTACCAAGAAAATGTTGTTTTTTGTTTGAAAGGAATAGAAAAGTTGGACAACAAATGGACTCTTGGTGACAGCCAATGCGTCTCTTTCTGCAACAACTAAAATAAAAGGAAGTACAAAAACTCAGCTTGCTAACATGCCAGCCCACCTCATGTAAACAGGCCCAAATGGCGCAGATTCTTTTCTGGCTCATACAATATTCATGAAGAAGCCTTTTCAATTTTGTTGTCGGACTCACTGGGTTTTGTCACAGATAATGCATGCCAAGCTTTGTTCACAAGCAAAGCTTGATATGAATGGCAAGTATGAATATAAGTAACCAAAATGTAACCATCATATAACAGCCCTAGAGAAGTCCTGCATGGCAGGATGATATATCGGCAAAATACATATACTCAAACTGACTCATTTGCTGTTGTTCTTTGTCGTTTTGCGGTGTTTCTACCTAAAAGTTCATATGAATATAAGCCAACTAAGGCCCCGTTTACACGAGATCGGATCCAAATGGAATCGGATCCACTTGGATCCGATCCACTTTTTGAGGGGCGTTTACACGGGATCGGATCCAGAACTGTTGGCGTTTGCACGGGATCAGATCCATTTAGATTTTATGAACTCTTAGCAGCGCTCTTGTAAACGTTTTCTCCTATTTTAGTCCCATCCTTTGAAATTTTGCACTCTAATAGACTCTGTTACATCTCTGATTCCCCTCTTTGTAATGTCAACAAAGGATTTTCAGTTCAATAGTGTAACTTCCTATCCGTACCAGTTTGGATCCGATCCCACCCGTTTACACGAGACCTTTTTGGGATCGGATCCAAACAGGATCATTTTCAAAAGTGATCCCGTTTGGGTACGGCTAGCAGATCCAAATGGGTTCGGATCCGTCGAGTCCCGTGTAAACGCAAGGCCTCTCCGTTACAGTTTGGGTACGGATCCATTTGGATCCGATCTCATGTAAACGGGGCCTAAACTATCCCCACCTTGTTCTATCATGTTTTTATTCAAAACATCACTCTTTTTCATGGCTTTCATTGCATACAGCTTCTCTGTGCCTCTTCTCCTTACCAAATAGACATGCCTATGAAAAATTTGATGCCAAATTAACAGTATCTTCAAAAATATACGACTGCTTAGCCGTCAGAGGCACGCTGTAATCTGCCCGTTAGTGAAGGCTGGCATGCCGTAAACTATCCCTGTTCTGGACAGGGGGTCATTTGAGGAAGGGGCATATTTGAAGAGGGGAAGGTAAATGCTTGGCGGCATACTGCAAAGGTATGGAGAAAAGTGAAAAACATCAATTTTGAACAATTAAAGGAAATGATGAATTAAAAAGGTGATACTGAACTATAATGACAATAAACATGATACCAAAACAGAGACTGCAACCATACTTGTACACTGACCCTGTCATGGAATTCAAATACCCCTACATGGGGTTTATTAGAGGAGGCATATCTGCCAAAATTAGTTGTGAGGTGGGGGCCTTTTCATGGGGGGCTTTGTTGGAAGGTGAGGACTTAATTGAGGATTCATGGTATGATATTATGTTTTCAAAATCTTTTTCAATATGATCCAAGATCCAACTGCTGGAACATAAAAAATACTGAGAGTTTCCAAAACAAACGCAAACTCACCCAAATGCTCCTTTGCTGATTGGTTTCAGCAATTCAAAGTCATCTATCCCAGGGGCCTATTTAAAGAGAGTTGAACTTGATTTACATGTACCAGGAAAGCCTAAAATGCTGCTTAGTAGCTGATCCAAAGAACTGTTTTTAAAGGCACACTGTTGTGAGTATGTTTGGCTAGATGTTTTTCAGTGGATTTGCCCACGTTTCGTCTGCACCCAAGAAACCCAAAGCAACGAAAATACCAAGGAACTACCTCTGGGATAGCATGGGTTCTCCCTCACTGTTTCTGTTGCTTTGAAATTTACCATTAAATTGAATTCATCAGAAAATGAATTCAATTCAATTGGAAACTTCAACTCAATGGAAACAGTAGTGGATGAACTCAGGCTACTCTGAAGGAAAGAGGGAGAAGGGCTTTTGCAGGTGGCAATGTTTTGGTATAAATGTGGGAAAGACTTGGGCAAGTCTAAATGTTTAGATAAAATCAAAGAAAAAGAATTCTAGGAGCTGATCTTGCCTTTCTCAACAAGGGTGTCATTTCATTATCACTGAAGGAATTTTCATGGTCACTGAAAATACTGTAAATTTTCAAATCCATTTCTTTTGCCTCATTGTACTTCATCTAATCAGGACAATAAAAGTTTGCCTCTAATGGACACATTGTTGTATGCAAGCTAATGTGCCCATGTAAGTACAACAGCTTTGTGGGGGCATGTCAATTCCATGTGAAATTTCATTTGATCACTGAGGCACATACAATTTTGTGAAAGCCAGTCCTAATGCAAGCAAACTGATGACTTACTTGCAGTTGGTGTTCCAAAGCTGAACAACAGCTGGTACCCTCATTATAAAACTTGACTTTTTAGTTTACATGTGATCAGTTAAATTCTACCAATCACAGTGCACTAATTGAGGTTTCTTCATAAGCATCTTATCAGAATATTTTGACAGAGTGTAGACACAGCTGTACTTACATGGATACACTACCGTTAACATTTAAGGTGTTACAAAACACGAGTCTGATATTATAGTGTCTATCTGAATTTTTGTTAGAGGTAGCAAAAGAAAGCCAGGTGCTTTACTTCCTGGACAGATTTACCTAAAAGGCAGGTTGAAATTTTCTTTGGTCATTGGAATCAAAGTTAATGATGTAGACAACCTTGTTCTAACTTTTGAAGAATCCTATTTCAGTTCAGTGATATAAAGAAATGTTTCAACAAGTTTCTAGCATATGAAAAATTAGGTCATCATATCACACAGTGGCAGAGAGGGTGTGCAGTCACTTGGGGGGAGGTGATGGGGTGCAGTTGCCCCCAATGCTGGATAGAATAAGGGCCTTTTATTGATGAAACAATGGAAACAAAACATGTATTTCACCTGAAACAAATGGCTTGGCCCCCTTCAATCCTTGGTGTCCATCATCAATATCATCTGCTTTCTAAATCCTTTGTCAACAAAAACTGAAATTTGAGCTGATTTGAACAAGTTTAGGACTAAAGTGAAATACATACCTGATGCGAGTTAAATCTTTCCTGTTTGTGTTTATTCATCTTGAAAGTTCTCTCTCCTACCTTTTGATTTTATGCATGAGTTAAATCACTTCATATCCTATGCAACAAGAAAGGAAACATAATTATGATTGATGCACATGATTAAGCTTTATGAGATCAACAAAGGTTGGGGACAAGTGAAAACTTGAAAATTTTGTCAAACTAATCTGTTGAACAAATGCAACACCAGAAAAGCAGAAATATTAACCAAACGCCAAACAGATGCATGTCACTTTACCTATATTTAGCAGCATGAGTGTGGATGAAGCCAGGTTCAAACATTCTATCTTCAGAAGCCTAGATTCTCAGAAATTAATTTTGCAACATTGACTGGCAAATTAGGTTTTAAAGATTCATGGCCATTTGCTATGGAAATTTCCATGTGCATATACAGTGTGTATATAATGATGCTAGTTGTTAAAAAAGCAAAACCAAATTGCAAGCCAATCTAAAAACTAGTTCTTTTGTAAACAAATGAAGGACAGAAATATTTTCTCATGAACTTCCCAGAACCAGTTTAAAATTTAGTAATATCAGGCCTTGCAAGGAGAGGCAACTTTGGAGTTACTGAACCTGGACTTAAAATAAGAGGCAGTCCATCTGCCATTTGAGATCATATTCACCATCCAGGGCATGTTACATCGTTTAAAGATTTCTCTATTTTGGGCAGAGCCAACAATGAGCTTGATTTACTCATTCATGAAAAGCCTTTTAATTCAACAGGATCAACCTGAACTTAATTCCTAATAATTGCCTATTTCCCTGGTCCTCTATTGATTTTGTTACCCAATTCATCCACTCTGGGTTGAGTTCTTGGATCCCCTGTACATAGGAAGTGTAGCTCATGGTTGTTTACCTTGTTTTTAGTTTGTTTGTTTCTTGATATAAATTGCCCCACATTATCATTAGATAAATAACGTTTTTTTGGTTAATCCTTACGTGATTATTTTGTAGAATTTTTATTTTTCTTAAAGATAAATTTTTTTCTTATGTACTTCATAATTTAAAAATACACTTTTTTGGTAGTAATAAACTTACTTTTTTTATTGCATTTTGCAATAGGTAGCATTGTGAAAGTAGTTTTAATTTATTATTTTGATTCGCTGATGATGAGCCAAGTTGGTTTGAAACTTTCAATCAAAAGATGTTCACATGAAATTAATCATATATTAATCAATTTTTTACTTGGAATGTCTTAATGTGATAATCGTTTACGCCACCTGGACTTTTCAAATATCAATATCAGAAATGTCAAATAATGCAAAGAACAGCACAAAGATTGTTGCCACTTCCTCCGTTTTCATAAAATGCTGTCTGGTGCACACTTTGGTTCATGCACAATAAGAAACATATAATGTACTTACCAAATGACGTGTGTTGTTTTTGTGTCAAATCTTCTGTTGGTGCCATCTTCACCATAACGGACTGTGCATGGTTGGTCTGTTTGTAAACTTATCTTATTTCAATTTTAATACAATAAGTTTACAAACAAACAAACCATGCGCAGCCAGTTATGGCACATGGTGTTTCGCAGTGTTTTGCCTCATCACAGAGCAAAACACAGCAAAGCATCATGCGCAGCAGTTATGGTCAAAATGGCACTGACAGAAGATTTGACACAAAATAACACACATTCAGTGAGCACTGTACATTATATGTTTCTTATTGCGCATGCTTGGTTGACAACCTTTCTACTTCAGTAAAAGTCTACTACTAATATTCTGCTTACATTTGGCCTGTTCTCATCAATCTTTATCATCTTTTTTCCTTGTTTATTTGGCAGGGTTGGGGTAATGTGGGTCTACGGGGTAAAGTCAGGGTCTATTGAGCATTTTGCTAAAAACAGCCATAGTTGGGACTATGATTCAATTGATATTTTGTAATGATTTACTTCTAACACAGTCTTGTTTGTCAGAGTTTTGAAACTAGACCCACTGTTCCTGCTCCTTGGGAAAAGTGGGCAGAGTTCAGTTGCCCAAAAGAGATAATTTATAAAAATATATAATTGCGTCTATCAGGGCTGAGATTTCGTTTACCAGCTGCGTATTTCAAGATTTTGCTCAATTTAGTAGACTTGCTTTACGCCAAACCTAACCTATAACAACAATAACTTCTTACTGTTCAGAGATTTTCTCCCACCATAAGCACAGTGATCCAGATGTTGAAATTATGTAAGAAAAGGGCAAATATGTATTTCTTCTCCTTGTGCGATCCTCCATTGCTTAAGTATGGTACTTGCTGCAAATTAGGGGTTGGTAAATGTACTTTGATCTATTTATATTTTCAACTACCAAATTGTGAAACTGACATATTCTGGAGAAAAAGGAGGTATTTGTAAAATACTATAAATGTCATGTAAAGTTACCATGCTTACCTGATATTGAAATAGAGAATTACTGTATAATCTTCAAATTAAAAAGGTTTTCAAAATTGGATTATTTTAAGCAGAGATGCTGTTAAATTAATGAACACATCTCAAGGGGCTATGAAATGCCTGTAGTTGGAAGGGTTTTGGAAGTAAATTTTGTGTAACTTTGAAACTGAATTTCTCTGAACTTAGAAGTGTGATTGAGATCGCATTTATTTTATCTAGATACATAATGTACAATGCATTGGAAAATTGATAAAAATAAGGATTTCCGCAATTTCAATTTTTGCAACACTATTGCCTTTTCTTACACTTGCTGGCGCTCACAGTGCTAAGGTGTGTAATCAAATCAAGCAATGG
This sequence comes from Aurelia sp. 3 sensu Dawson et al. (2005), assembly GCA_964020215.1. Taxonomy (NCBI): domain Eukaryota; kingdom Metazoa; phylum Cnidaria; class Scyphozoa; order Semaeostomeae; family Ulmaridae; genus Aurelia; species Aurelia sp. 3 sensu Dawson et al. (2005). The sequence continues at coordinate 3,302,283 of OZ026593.1, forward strand.
AATTCTAAAGAAGCTCTAAGGAAGGTCAGTCATTTGCATCTTTCTTTCTTTCTTCCCTGCATGAGGCTTGCAATTTCACGATTTCATCTGTTGTCCAGAGCCTGTGTACTTTAAAGAAAGATTTTGAAAATCCTGAGGTCTTGCCTCAGTGGGGTCTCATATTGTTCCTTGCATTTCCCATACCTCTCGTTAAAAAGTCACGCAGTCTTCACACACAGTTACTTTTTGTGTGTGAAGAAGGCGCGAGAGTATATTCATAAAACCATAACTGTACGTGTACTGTACCTCGAAGCTGAACGTGATTTTGGTAAAATTAACTACACGTGACGTGTGGTTGCGAAAAACAGGGCGGTAAAGACAGCAAAGAGTTGTGACTGTCATCTGATTCTATTGAAATGAAACGTCATTGAAATTGGTCGATAAACGGGCCTAGAGTAGTTTCGGGTATCATGGAACACTTAAGGGAAAAACTTAAATCGTCACCTCAATTCAAGACAAATTTGGCCACACTTGGTATTAGCAATTAGGCCTAAGCATGCTCTAACGTTTCATCAATACATTCTATTTCTCAAACGTTTGTTGTCGATGAGCGAGCCAAAAACTTGAGCCCCGGTCGAGTCGGGCATTGTGGTATGCTGTCGGGTGTTATGGAACAAGGTTTTTCTTTTGTTTGTATACGGGCCTCTATTTCAAACGTCGCAAGAAAATGGCGACCAGAAATCACGTTCATCGGATGTCCTTCGTTATCAGCGATACAGACAGTACACCAAAAAGTGGAGCAGCCTAACTTTAACAAAAATATGGCGACAGATGATTGAAGAGTTGCAGCTTGTGCAATTGGTGAGCTTTTATCCCACTTCCAGGCCGCTAGGCTTCATTTTCTGAAAAATTTTCCACAACACCCGATGTCCCATAATACCCGAAACCACTCTAGCCAAAAACCAGGAACGGAGGCGAAGAGGGCCTAAAAATAGAAGACCAACTTCTACTCTACTTTGGCTTACAAGTCGTGTATCCCAATCATTATACAAAATATTCTGCTTACCATAACTTAACTGCGCAACTTTAAACCTTTTTGCAGCTGGTTGTAAAGCTTCTTTGGATGGAAGAGATCGAGAGCAGTCTTAATCTCACTCCAGCTCGTTTGTTGTGGCGCGAAATGTCAAATCACAACAGCAACAACATCAAAATTTGAAGTGTCACCTTTGGAAGTTTTCATGGGAAGGAACCACAGAACCACAGTACATGGTATTCTGCGAGTAAAGTGTGTTGTCCTGATCTAGTTATAGCGGACGATGCAATGGCCAGATCTAACGGGGTGTCAAGGTCTATTGCCTTATGGTACAGTTGTAGTGCCCCTAGTGGTTGTATCGAGATATTCCATGCTTACTTTTCGTAAGAACATAGGTGCATGGATTTTGTTGATACACATTTTTTATAAGAAACTAGGATAGTATCAGGCCATAGTACTAAAAGTTTCATAATTTAACATGAAATTTTGTCCATTTTAGTACTAAAAGTTTCTTAATTGGTTTCTTATTTTTTGAATGCATGAATTAACAATGTGGTCGCTAACACTGCTGCAGGTATATTTCTTGATATTCAAAACATCATATAGGAATAAACAGTGTTCTGTTATGTTGGTTAGATAATATTGCCCAATAATAAAGGTTCAACGATCTATTTGCTATAAAATTCATGCTATTAACTTTGAAAAGTTTCTTAGTACTTCTCAGACATAGTACTAGAGTTTCTTAAAATTTTGGCCATTTTAGTACTAGTTTCTTATAAACCAGTTTCTTATAAAAAAACGTGTATTTCATCTGGCTTACTTCTTTCAAATTCATGAACATCGACGTTATTCAAAATGTGTCAAATGCAAACCTGAATAGTTTTCGTCAAACTTTTGGACAGCTTTGAAGTGTACTTTTCGACTTGTAAATGTTGCTTAAAGTGGTTCGAACCAGTGGGATTACTTCTTCGACAAATGGGTCGAGCCCCAGTAATATTTTTGATAGAAATTATCTTTCTAGCTATCTTTTCGTTACTATACAGAACCGAATAATTGGTTTTTTGTACAAGGCGGTTAGTATCATTAGTGAAACAAAAAAAGAGTGATTCAGCAGTTTAGTCCTCACCAGGTAGTTTACTTTTGTGTTAGATCAACCATAAGGGTTGAAAGAATGAAGCCAAATCATATCATAGGACTAATTTGCTGTCGCGCACACAAGTAAACAAATCAATAGCAAAAGTACGTACAAAATGTGTTTGATTTTCCTTGCTTAGTTTACATTTGAAAACTTATGACGATCCAAGAGATCTCCGATGAAACTGGTTTATTTACTTATCTTAAAATGGCGTACAAACTTTAAAATAATCAGATCGGAAAATAAACTGCAATAGCTAGTAAGTTTAGCGCGAAGGTAAAACATCAGCCATTGACCAGCTCTGTCCTGAAAACTTGGCTTTAACTGAGGCATCTTTCGTCAGCCTCAATCTAAACAGTGTTAGTTAACTTTTGTTGCCAGGGTAAAAGTAGGGTCACAAAATATACCGTCCTTGATCATCCACGGATTATATTTTAATCAATCGAATTAATTAAGGCGGAGATTGATTATTACCCAGTCCCCCTTGTTCCTAGCCCTCCATCCAAGCACAAAGTGCCTCTCCCTTCACTTCAGAGCTTCACTTACATACGACGGAAAGCAATCCTTCGTGTTTCTAGATGTAGCTGACTCCACTGACTTGTTAAGGTCTCAGCCCTTTCCGATAGTTCGTTCTCTACGAACGATCGAACGGAGCTGAAACTTTAACAAGTCAACACACCCCGTTGCCTTCTCCTGCATGGAATGGAACAGAATCATACTTACTAAGCACAGCATACCACAGCATACCACAAGTAACGCAAATCTTGGAAATCGGATTAGACATCTTCTGATCAAGATCACATCCGCGTCAAGGAACGGTGTTTGTAGTGAGGATATGTTTTAACTTTTAGAAGAAGTCTGAACTGACTTGATACATAAAGCAATACTAAACACCGATCCTTTGGAAACAACAAGCTCCTGTCGATTCTTTAAACAAACTAAAATAAGGTGCAACAGAGAGAGACACGTTAATCAATGTCACATTTCCATGACGTCTTCGTTCTGAAGGTTCCAACGACACCTTTGTTTAGAAAAAAATCATCCAGCTTTCAATGCCTGCCTTTCCCTTTCTTTCCTGCTGGGTCTGCTGCTAACAGCAAAATATACTTGTTGCCAAGGTTCCCAATAGCGTCTGAGGAATTTCCAGTGCCTTCCATCAGTCCTTCCACTCACATTTCCGGCAGTATTTCCATCTAAACTCTGCAATGAGAGTCTACCATTTGACACAGCTTCTCGCAAGTATTCGTCTGAAATCTTCGAAAACCGCTTGCAACGAATCATGTCTGAACGCCTAAGGTAACACTAGAATCCCATATTTATACTGACCATTTTGATCACGTTTGCTTCACTTTGTAGCAGCATTTGGAGCGACCCGAGAAAGATCTGTCCAACTTAATTTCTTCTTTACATGATCCATCTTCTGAGAATGTCAAACAGCAGGCAAATTGGACGTCATCATTACGACAGATCTAGCAACATCTATTCTATGCAAGTTGAGATATCAAATGAAATTACTCGTCTTGCTAATATTCGTTCCAAACGCCAAGTAGTCTTGCAACCAAGAAGTAAAAAGGAGTCTTGCGGATTGATCCCTGGTACGAGGAAAGCTCTTGTTGCGTGTTGTGCAAATGTACAAAGATGAGTAAGTAAATTAAAGCCTGGTTCAAACCAGGTCTTTTTGGTCGTTAGTAAAGTTCAGAAGGATCCAAGAGACAAAGACGCAGAGTTTGAGTCCTTTGTCTTTTGGGTCTTTCTGAACGACCCTAACGACCTAGAAGACAAGTGCACCAGGCTTCTGTACGATATAAATAAGCACTTTGATGCGAATTTAAGCCACGATGTTTTGATTATAGCCTGTTATCAAGCCCGCTATCCTTGGTATGCTAGGATTGATGGAGCTGAATCTTGATGGAAATGAATCATCGCGCAATATGGACATTCCAAGCTCGAAGCCATGATGCAGCGCGGTTAAGTTGATCTAGCTTGTGGTTGAGGCTGAGGAAGACACAGCCAACACATTCTCCCACTGTTCTGACGACTGGAAGTGAGTTTAGACTCTGGAAATGCAAAATATGGCCAACATCATTTAGAAAGTTTGACGGAGGCTATATGAATCAAGATAATCATTACTTTAATTGAATCAATTCACAATTCCTTGTGTCATTGGAGGAAAAGCGCATTTAAATTAAGACAAGGATTAAATGTCACCAGATGTGCATATGCATCGATAGGATCAGTTCGTGGCCATATTGCGGCTCTAGCTGTCTGTAGCTATGGAGGATGACGACTGGAACCAACAAAGTGATGCATCTTTCCTTTCGAAAACCATAGTAGTTGATGGGGAGTGCTCAACAGAAGGAACCGTTGGCGATCACTGGGCAATTTGACATGCAACCATGGTATCTTGTTGGATTTGGATGGCTCTTCACGGGTCCATCAATGTCATGGATGTCATGTCAATGTCAATGTGAGGGATGTCAAGGGGCTTCCTCCAGATGGATATCAATGCAACGGTGTCCCATGCACTCTTCATTAGCAATGAGATGCAGCCATAGCACCCTGTTGGATTTGGATGACTCTTTGCGGGTCCATCGATGTCATGAAAGTGGTGAGAGATGTCGAGCAGCTTCCTTTGGATGGATATCAATGCAACAGGTGTCCCATCAACTCTTCATTTAGCGGTAAGGGATGTCAAGGGGCTTCCTCCAGATGGATGCCAATGCGACGGTGTCCCATGCACCCTTGATTAGCAATGAGATGCAGCCATAGCGTCCTGTTGGATTTGGATGACTCTTCATGGGTCTATCGATGTCATGAAGGTGGTGAGGGATGTCGAGGGGCTTCCTTCAGATGAATATCAATGCAACGGTGTCCCATCAACTCTTCATCAGATGACTCTTGACAGGAATATCAATGTCATGAAAGTGGTGAGGGATGTCGAGGGGCGTCCTTCAGATGGATAACAATGCAATGGCGTCCCATCAACTCTTCATTAGATGACTCTCGACAGGAATATCAATTTCATGAAAGTGGTGAGGGATGTCGAGGGGCTTCCTTTGGATGGATATGAATGTAAAGACGTCCCATCAACTCTTCATTAGCGATGTGATGCGGCCATAGCACCCTGTTGGATATGGATGACTCTTGACGGGTCTATCAATGTCATGAAAGTGGTGAGGGATATTGAGGGGCTTCCTTCAGATGGATAGAAATGCAATGGTGTCCCATCAACTCTTCATGAGCAATGCAATGCAGCCACAGTCCCTTGTCAGATCTGGATCACTCTTCATTCATCTATCAACGTCATAGAAGCATCAAGGGATGTCGGGTGACTTCCTTTAGATGGCTATGAATGTAAAGGCATCCTATCAACTCTTCCTTCCTTTGATCAGCACTAACATGTGACCAGAGCGTCTTGCTGGATCTGCATGACTCTTCATGAGCAGAGGTGGCGCTAGGGAAGAAATGCTGGGGGAGTGAGGTGGGAAAACTTTTACGGACTGCATCCTTCAGATTGGCTTAAAACGGGACCACACTGTTAAGCAAGTAATGGAGGTGCCAACTGTGCATAGAAGAGAATTTAGCTAAGTAGCGACAGGGGGTTCAGTGAATCTGTTGGGGGAGTCTTGCACCTTAAGCTCCCTGGTCACGCCATCCCTGTTCATGAGTCCGTACATATCACAGAAGTAGAGAGGGATGTCAAGGGGCTTCCATCAGATGGGTATGAATGTAAAGGCTTCTAATAGACTTTTCTTTCTTTTCATCAGCACTAATACGTGACCAAAGCGTCTAACAGGATCCGCATGGCTATTCATGGGTTCAACGATGTATTGAAAGTAACGAGGGATGTTGAGGGGCTTCCATCAGATGAATGCAAATGCAATGGTGTTCCATCAACTCTGCTTCTTCTCATCAGCAATACCGCGTGCCTCAAAGCCATATCGCTTGCCTGTGGAGATCTTCAGCCAATTGGTCCACGTGATACAACGGTCTCTTCCTCAGATGACCTCCGGGCTTGACGCCAAACACGTGGCGATCAGGGTATAACTTCTAACAGCCAATAACTCAATTGTACGATGGAACACGGCAGGAAAAATAACTAAAATGATACAAAATTTCCAGTTCAGTTCTTGAAAGTTCTACTGTCATTTTCCTGTGCCACCAATCTCGGTTGTTGAAAGTCCTACTGTCATTTTCCTGTGCCATAACTACAAAATCCTGAAGGTTTAGACCAATGCTCTTCATGTTCTACTAAATCAGTAGCAGAGCCTGTGCTGCTTGCATCAATCACATAGGGATTGTGCCTCTGCCATGCTATCATATAGCATATAGGCTTTGCGTGCATTCTTTGTTAAGTGCAACCAAACAAGTGGTGATGGCACGTGCGAGGTATGGGATGTATGTCGGTTGCAAAGGCCTCTTTTGAAATTGGTGAAGGGGAAATATCAACTTTCGGAGTCAAAGCCTTTGTCTATGCTCAACAGACATTGTAAAACATTGTCTTTTGTGTGCCAAATGAAAAGCGAGGCAAAGAGGGCTTAGGCTAGAGACGACTTTTAGATAATACTAGAGACGACTTTTAGATAATACGAAAGTCGACTTTGATGCCATAAAGGATCATGGTTAGCAGTGACTCTTTAAAAGAAATAGATGAACGCAGCTAAATTGAGGTAATACCTCAGAGATGGTGTCAACAAAGCCTGCTTAATCTCTCTCTTATTCAATGGAATACAATGGAATACGTATTTGTCTGATCTTGTTATCAACTGGAGACCAGGGCGGAGAGAAGAGCATTGATTTTGTGATGTAAGACGGGTGCGGGGGGAGTAGGACGAGCAAAGGCATCTTGTACTGTCAACAGAACCAGAAATACCTATTATATTAGTGACTTTCATTCCATTCCATCTTGGTGCAGCTTATTTGCATTCCCAAAAATGCCACAAGGTCATCTCTCAGCTTCTTCCAGCTCTGATATCTTTTCTGTACAATGCATCCACCAACACCAACACCAAGCTCTTGTCACGAACGGAGTCCGTCAGCCAGGATGATGTCACACTTCAACGAGTAGAAAACAAAGGTCGAACCACTGTGCAACTGGTAGTCGAACTTCTGTAATGCAGAACTGGTCTTCTTCGCTCCTCGGTTTCAGTTTACTTGTTGTGGCTTGAAAAATAGCAAATAGCAACAGCAACAATTCTCCCACATTTAACAACATCTTCGCTACCGATGGGAAATTTGATTACAAAGCGACTCAATGAGTTTCTGATAGATTAGATAGCTTATCCTTCCAATTCATCTGGCGTCACCAACATTTGTCTCGACAGTTAGAAAAACTGACCGGTGGTGTCGTAATCGTGGCAAAAATCTTCGTCTATAACCATCAAGAGCTTCTTCATGTTCTGAGGGCTTTCCTTTCAAAAGATCACCAACAGTTTGTTGCTAGAAATACTGGGCGAAAATTGAGATTAAAATTTTTCCGTAAGCTTTAAATAAGCACTGTCATACAGGTGATTAGCTCCTAAAATAATGGGACCCTACGGTTGCACAAACAAGAGCCATTTTGGTACCTACGAAGTACGAAGAAAATTGTGGCTAGATGTACAAAAACAGGAAGCGATACAACAATAAGAAACAATTGTTTTAAGAAGCCAAGTAGCTTCGTGACAGCAGTCAGGGGCGGATCCAAGGGGGCGCTATGGGTGCTCAAGCACCCGTCAAAACTCCAAATTTATGCTTTTCCTGCAAAATTAGCTGATTTGGATGATCCACGGAAAATCATAACTTTTTGAATACGTGAAGTGATAAGGCAACCCCTGCAACATCACCTCATCTCTTCGACTGTAAACTCAGCGCCGGCTCCTAACAGGATTTGGTTGACGTTCTCACGGCTTCAGTTGTATGATTTGATCACGCAATCTCTACAGATTTAGTATGTATTCTGCGAGTCTGTACTTTATTGCAGGATGGTCCGCAGTTTCTTTCGGTGCAGTTTCCCTGTTGCGCTGAGCATCCCTCAGCTCACTTGATCAGATGCTTGACCAATAGAATCATAGATTGATGGATGCTCAGTTTTAGCGGGAGCATCCGAGATTCAAATTTTCAAGGCTAAGCCAATCAAAATTGTTTTTGAGGGGTGCTCGGCTTGATCAAAGACTTCTGACTTTGATCCAGAAGCTGCTTGATGGATGCTCGACGGACCAAACTATTCCATGTGCGGACGACGTTGTTCTTGCCGCACTAAAAGCTCTACTCGCAGTTAGTGTCATAACTTGCAATGAGAAGAAACGTCGAGAAGTCGTGGAGAAACCTAAGGCCGTGGCTCTGCAAGAGGTACGATAAAAAAAATACGGAGTTGGTTTGACAGCAGAAACAAGAGAAAGGAGGAAGCTTTCTCCAAGTTTAAAGATGTGGGCCTAACCGTTTGCAAAGTTCCTTGATTTTTGGTTCCCGGCATAGGAGAAAGTAAGAGCGAGATCATTTCTCCGGTCAGGTATGTACCGCATAAACAAACCTTTTTGCCTCAACTTCTAAGTGCTTCATATTATTCTTATTTGCAGCAAAGCCGAAATTTCTGATCGAGTTGAATAAGAATTTTCCATGGATTTGACATTAGACCTACAGGGGCAAGACGAGTGTTTGCAGGGATCAAAGGTCAAAGGCCTTCTTAATCTGTTCTGTCTGTGCGATGTGTGTTAGTCCATTGACAGTTGTGATCACAAAACAATTTTTCTATATGATTGAAAGTTCCAATTGGACATTATTGGTGGACTGATTTCCTAACTGCTAACTCTACGTTGGTTACACTAAAAGTATCAAATCACAGGGTTAATTAGTTGAATAATTTCGCCTAAAAATTGGTTTTTGCAGCCACGAAAGGGCGTGGTCATCGTTTCTGGCAAAGTAGAGGGTGTGGCCCCTACAGAATTTTCTGGGGCCTTCGCCCCCAGACCCCCTCAGCCATTCTCAGCACCCCTCAACAAAATCCCTGGATCCGCTCCTGGGCCCCAGTCATTTCAATTCCATCACCAAACAGAAATCTCTTGCAACCAGAATGTTCGAAAATTTCACTGACAGCTTGGACTGAGATCACTAAAAAATCTCCAATAGTTTCCGTGGTGGTACAGTTTCCAAAAGATACAGTCAGATTATTTCAAGCAGGTCGAAACTGTGCTTGGACCAAATTTGAGGTTAATCATATTAATTTTTGAAGTGGGACCAAATATTCTGTTCCGCTTCAGTGGACTTGTGCCATTTTTGTGTTTGTGTAAAGTTTCAGCAAGATGTTGATAGGGAATTAGAAAGTCTAAAATGCATTTTGTACCAAAAATGGTGTCCTAATGGGACAAACACTACTTATTACTTCCTTAACACTTTGTACCACTCCATCAGTTGAACGTTGGTAGTTTTTCCATGTGGGATCAGATACTTCCACATGGGCAAAAAGGTTCAGCAAACCTTCTGTGAAATATGAAATCAGCAAGTCCAAACTGCAATTCTCATCACAAATCATCCCAATTTTTAAAACACATTACTCATTGATAATAACGATGCCACTTACGATAGTATTTTGAGCCATAAGTGACTTGGGCAAGTCCACTTACGTTCACTTGTGCCACTTTTGTGACAAAATTTCAAAAATTGTTGGCATGTTTGATTCACGATGTGCAAATTGTACTTGGTGCAGAATCTAGAGCTAAAATGGTCACCTTAGTTTTTGTTCATCCATTTGGTGTGAGTCCAAGCGGGGACCCAAAGTTGGAGAAGGATAGGCGACGTCGCAAAAAACTGTCTAGAAAAAAACCTGTAAAGATTAACATACATGACGTGAGTAAAGTCAAACCTGCCATACTTTTCTTCTGTAATGTGACTTTGAGATGTTGGAACAGCTTCCCCTAATTTTCCAGCGTTTAAGAATCTGTTTAAACCAGCATGCCTTGCACATGACATCTCTTCATGCGGGGCGTCATCACTCTGTAAAAATCTCGCACACCTTTGGCAAAAATCCTTTTTGATTCAAGAAAAATCCGTAAAAATCCCTTAAAATCGTATCGTTTAAGAAAATCTCGTACGCCTTTTCGGATGAGTAATACACCTCTCGTATCCCCGGGGGGGGGGGGGGTACATGACTTGCGGATGGAGGGGGGTCTGCCGCCCGGTTTTCAAAAAGGTACCCTCTTCTAATTACCGAAAGTTACCGTCATACCCACTTTTATGATGAATTTTGGCGGAAAACCACCCATTTTCTGCTATTCTTCACCAATTTCTGGATAACCCACCCCTGTTTATGGAAAATCTGCCGAAAAAGGGACCCTTGTTTAGAGAATTTGGGGCCCAAAAACCCACCCATATGGGCGGCACATACCCGTACCCTCAACATGTTATGTACCCCCCGGGCTCGTATCTTGGGTGGCCTTTTTTGTCGCCACTTCCATGTTCTTGGGCTTGTTGGTAGTAAATAGACCTTCTTCACTATCAAACTGAATTCGAGTCGAATGATGTACCAAACATACTTTCACCATGGCAAGGAATCTACACTATGCAAATTTTAGCGCAACTCCAACGTTAACTCCGTCAAAGTTCAGTATGATTATCTTTAAACTAACCAATTTTGTGGCAAATACAACTGCCTTGTAATCGACACCTTTGGCCCGTCCCTGTGTCGCTTGCCTTTATATATCTTTTTAACTTCACTATAAGTGCTTTCGAACCGAAAAAACCTCATCTCTCATCTCATCTCATCTCATCTCATCTCATCATCTCATCTCATGCTTGCAGATTTTCCATCAAATTGGCTATATGGTGAAAAGGTGTTGGGAATATGAGAAACAATGGACCCAGTTCACAATGAGGTCAGTTCTTTTGAAATACTTCCTGGAACATCCTTCGCCTTGATAAGATGTGGCACTAAATCACAAAGCCTGCACTTCTCAAGGCAATAGTTTTATACGTGCATTTTTTAACAATATTTCACAGGGACGTAGGAAGCATCTAAAACTTGGGGGGAACACTTCGAGGGCACTTTTCCCCCAAGAAAAAGGGGGTATTTTCTAAAACTAAAAAGGGTACTTCTTTGTTTATTGCAAAATCTTGGGGGGGGGACACGTGCCCTTAGTGCCATTCCCAGTTCCTATGTCTATGATATTTCAACATCCTGAATTCTTCTTTGCATCATTTTGATGAATTTTAAGCTCAGTCGAGCGGAATACCTTGCATATCAACTCCAACCGCAAAAAAACTGTCTTTTCCGTCATAGATTTAGAGTAGATAAATCTAATTAGAGTAGATAAATCTAATTAGATGCAGAACATTGAGACAAAAAAGGAAACACGTTATCTTCGAAAGTGTTATAAAATTGATAAGATATCTTCTTGCCTTCTTCTTTGAACGATGCTGCAGAGCATGTCTAGCACTTTCTTTGAAATAGATCTTCTACATTGGCATCTTCTTCTCTGGCAATTTCATCATTGGCACCATCTTTCGTAATCAGCATTTGAAACATCAATCTCTCCTATCTATCGCCACTGCTGCCACCCAACAAAGTAGTAAATTCCACCATCTGCTCCCAACATCTTTAGTTGAACGTTATCTTGCTCCAGTCAATAATTTATACAGGAGGCAAAAAGTCTTAACAATCCAAGGAACCCAGCTTTTGAAGACTCGAATTCGTATCCAAATTTCAAAGCATGATTTCATCGAGTTACAGCAGTTGCAATGGGTATGAAGGATGCATATTTTTCCATCACAATAAATTATGTATTGTTTTAATCACAGTCAAAAAACAAGCAGAGTCCAGAAAAAGATCTAACCTTTCTCTAGATGCTAATTTCGTTTAGTTAAACCTTCCCCGTTTTATCAAGTCAAAATAACCAAGTCAAAATAACCTTAAAATCATATATTAAAAAATAACTAGATTTAAGAAATCAGTTGCTTTTACACAAATAACGCAAAATTTTCCTAAGTTTCCTGTAAAAATTACCAAATCCTCCTAAAATATTGCATCAACAGGCAAAATATTCTTCTGGTTCACAGCCGTGAAGCCGTGACTTTTCTGGACTCTGAACATAAATCAGGACCGTCGAGAAGGGGGGTATGAAGGTCTGAAGCCCGGGCCCCTTGAATATTTTGCGCCAAACTGTGGTACTGATATTTCTTATTTTATAGAAACTGGGTCTATCTCAGCGAGTCAGTCATTGGTGTCGTAAGGTCGTTTGGCAGTTTGCGTCGTTCGTTCCCTCTAGCGCCTCCAGCCACTGCAACGACCTGGTGTGAACTTGGCTTTATAAATTAACATGAAACGCTGTCCTTGATTCATAAAATCAATTTTTGTACAACCTTTACACGGAATTTATAAGCTATCTTTCGAAAAACTATTCTTAAAAGGGGTGTTTTCGTCATTTTCCGGGAGACAGAAGGACATGGTCACAAAAGATTTCTTTGGAGCGCGCCCTAACCCCCTTAGGACCCACCCTCATAGATCACTCCAGGGCCCCCCAGTTAGCTCTCGACGGTCCTGCGTAAATGCAACGTGGTAATTGGTGTTTTTGATCATCTACGTATAGCGTCTGGAATGATAACGTGCTCATTTTTTTTGCAGAAAAGGAGACGTTGAAGCTTTATCCTAAAATTATCTGGACCATAAATAACATAGCTCTAAAGATGGAAACTTTCGGCAGACTTGCACATGCCAAAAATATTTTCTAACAGACACTAACTTTTTAATGCGTTAATGACTTAATCAAGATAAACAAGCCTCTGAAGATTCTTAGTAATCAAAGCAATCATTTGTGATCAAAAGACTCCTGTCGTTGTGTTTAGTGCAGCTATACAAAGATAAACAGTGTTATTTGTGATGAAAGCACGAAACAAATTCCTAAACGAAGCGGGACATTTTGCTTAACTTTCGAAACGATGTGTTTATTTATCTATAGTGCAAAATTTATCATATTACATGGCCGGAGGAGAATCAAAAAAGTTTCGTAAACAATTTTGCTTACCCGTATAAAATGTTTGAAGAAACCATCTGCCTCGACAAACCTTTCTTAAAAAATACCTATCCCATACCCATCTTAAATACTTTTATAGCAAGATACTTCAATATGATACCAACAGTTACAGGCCTTCTCTGCATGAATAACTCAGCTATCTTGCCTGCAATTATTGGCAAGATTTGACATCTTTGAACCCATCTTCTGGATTTTACATTATTTGAAAATATCAGTTGAGAACTTCAAAGTAGGCTTTCATCTTGCATGAGTTCATAACAAAAGTTACTGCCCGTAAACACTTGCTTAATAAACCCCTTCTGTACAGGTTTGAAAAAGTTGTGGCCAGGTTGCCTTTTACACCGGCCATGTAATGAAATAAATTTTGCACATTCCCTTATGGCACTGCAATCGATATTTTCATTACATTGTCAGGAAACTGCCATTTGCATGATTTTAAGGTAACTTAGGCTGCGTTCACACGATGCCGGCACATTTTGAAAACGATGAAAAATGTGACGGTAGCAAAATTTGAGCTAGCGTTCAAACGATGCCGGAACAATTTGAAAACGGTCAGAAATTTGCCGGTAAAAAGCTCGTTGCAAGACTTTGGTGCCTATTAAGTAAACCTAAATCCTAAGAATCGTTCAGTCTCGTTCCAAAAGCGTCTGAAAATGTTCTATTTTCATCATTTTAAAGTGTTTACACGATGCAGTTTCCAAAATATGCCGATTAGAGTTCCGTTTTCAAAATCTGCCGTTTTCAAAATCTGCCGGCAAAAAATGTGCCGTTTTCGTGTGAACAGGAGACCTATCCGTCGAATTTTTCACCGTTTTCAAAATGTGCCGGCATCGTGTGAACGCACTCTTAAAAATACACAATTTCAATTTGCTTTTTAATTTCTGAGCTTTACAACTCTGTTCTTGGGTAAATTCTCGCGCTCAAATAATGCGAGTTCGTCAAAACGAGCTCCTTCATTTCGGCTTGGATCACGTTCGTCAAAATGTGGCATATTTTCCATATCATATTATGCCTAAACAAAGACAATCTTGCATTTTTCTCAGCAAAAGTCAAACAGATATAAATTCTCTGTAAATCATCTCCAATCAAATGTCCTCTGAAACTGCATCACCTCGTTGCAGATTGAAACCAGATAAGACGCATTATTCAAGATACAATGTTCGTTTACAACGCCAACTACAAAGCTGTCACTTTTACAATGTGTTGCACTTCTAAACTACGCAAGGAACTCGAAATTAACTCGACTACAAAAAGCAACAGTCGAATGGCCTGTCTTCCTTATCCACCCGATAACTTGTCACGAAAAGTCTGGTATGAAAACGCATATATGCTGCTTGGTGGCGAACACAAAACCCTGAATAACTAATCCAAGCATCCCCCAACCTCTAACTTTCAAACGCTAAGCAAATTTTCATTTCTGCTCTTCATTTCGGATGTTCGAGATCTTTCGCCAGAGAGTGTCATAATACAGATCATAGCCTGTAGCAGGGTCCGAAGTCCAAAGCTGGGGGAAGGTATTGTTGGTCCAGAGTCCAAAGCAGAGGAAGATTCTTGTGCAGAAACCCAAAATGGGGGATATTGTTGGTCCAAAGTTGAAAGAAGGGGGGAGTTGTGGTCCAAAGTTGAAAAAGGGAGGAGATTGTTGGTCCAAAGTTGAAAGAAGGGGGGAGATTGTTGGTCTGAAGTCCAAAGCGGGGGGGGGAGGTTGGGGGGGGGGAGATTGTCGGTCCAAATAAGGGGCAGTTTGTTGGTTGAAAGTGTAAAGTGGTAGGAGATCTAAAGTCTAAAGTCCTAAGTGCGGGAGACTGTTGGTCCGAAGTCCAAATTGGGGGGAATGTTGGTTGAACGTTGAAAGTAGGGGAGATCGTTTGAAGGTCACCATAATGCAAAGACTGGCAGGATTGTTGGAACCCTGTCAAGCCAACTCATGTGGTGACTGGCCTGTTTGAATTCATACAACACCTCGTTCATCTCTCCCACGAGTTTTGTAGAAGTAATCGTAGAAAATACGAAGCAACGCTTTCAGTACTAATTTTACCGAATTTCTCAAGATTTTCGATGCATTTTTGCAAATTTCATTGACAGAAATTATGAAACAAACTTTACAACGACCTCTGCTCATTTAAAATAAGCTTTTTCGGAAAAAAACTCAAGTCGAATACGATTAGTTGAATCTCACAATCTACAGTCAGGAAATTCTCTTTTGTCAATCAAACATTAAGTCTGCCAAAAGCCCATTTTCTTCCAAATATTACGGGTAACCATAATGTAAGACAAGAATATTTTGGCAACACAATAGACCTAAACTCCTTGTGAAAAATTTAGTTTTGAGAACGATCATATCAAGTTTGATTGAAGCGAGTTATCTTTGCCGACATGTCGACGAAATATTCTGACGATTGATTGAAAATCAAATTGGTTTATTTAACAGTTGAAGCAAACTTTAGAGACAAATTTGGTTTCGATTTTCGAAACTAAAGTTAAGAGAAAATATTGCAACCAGCCAATTTCCATGGTTTTTATACTACCCACGACAATTTTAAATGAATATCTTAAATGCCATTTCTGAAATTCAATTTTGGATAAAATGTGATCATTGAAAGAATATGGACCTAAATCGAGTGCCTAATAATCCCTTTTGGCTTCAATTTGGCTGAAGAAGTTATCTGAAACTAAGAGCACCCTGCTGTACCCTGAAATGTCGAGGAGTTACTGTTTGGAACAAATAGAAACCTTGAAATCAAAACTGCTCCTTCGCTAGCTGCTTTCAAAACGAAATTAAAATCTTTTTCGAAAGATCAAGGAGGTTGATGATCTAAATCAATGTCAGCCACATATTTTTGACGTCAGAGTCCCCTTTCTTTTTAGATATTCTAATTCCTTTCTCATATATTGGATTTTAATGCCGATAATAATTCATGTAATAAAGTAAGTTAGGGTTTAAAGCAGGGCACATTGTGAAACAGTAGATATCTATAGTAACTAAATGTATTTACCTGGTTGAAATAAATGAAAATGAAATGAAAATTTGAAAAATTTCAAATGCATCCAATAGTAAACATTTTTGAAAGAGTTTCCTTCCATTGCTTGCTTAAATGTGCGGGACGGTGCAGCAGGTCTAAATCTCCCAAAAAACCATCTTTACCTCGGAGAAATTTTTCAGTGTGAGTAAACTGAGTACTGGTTTCACAAGTTGGGAAGAAAGCGTAGCACGAAGATGTAACGTAAAAGTGCACGTCAGCCAAAGCTTGATAGGTATTGAACATACGGAGCATTTCAGGGATCCTTTTGGAGGATCTCAACTAGCATCTTTGGTGGGGCTCAGTGTATCTTTCTCGCTCTCTTCAGGCCATGATGTGAAGTGGTGCGATTCATAACACATTTGCACAGCAATCGAGATTGCGTTCCCTATTAGGTGTTACAAGGGAAGGTTAATTGGGGGCAGTGGGGCAGCCCATGTCTTTAGGAGTACGAGGGATGTCAATGTATCTACTAAACCAGAGTGGGTTAATGGAAGGGTAATAGGCGTAGCATTACGTCACTTGGTCGTAGCTAGTAGCAAGGGTATAGTTGCACATCTCTCTGGATATACATCTCTTTCGACGCACATCTCATGGTAGTAGTAAATCCCTTTGGACGTACGCAGAGAAGCGGCAGATCTCTCAAGCGTAAGCGGTAGTAACGGCACACCACTAAGACTGATGCGGGGCAACGGTATAACTCTGACCAAGCTGCTTAATGTTCATTTTAACATAAAGTAAGTCTGTAACCATCAAATGTTCAGTTCGCGAATATATCAGCGACTTATTGTTCAAATTATGAAATGAATAATTGTTCATATTTAAAACCATAAAGCTGAAGAAGTTTCTTTTTCCGTAGACAAAATCTTTGCTTGCAGCCTTCGTCTCCAGCAACCTTGAAAAAAGATTTGACACATCGAAGAGATATCAATTGAAATTTCAATTTCGTGTGAACAAGAATCAACTCTGTAGCGATCTATTGCATTTCCTTACCAAAAATCTTACTAACTCTTTTCAGTTTTTCCTTCTTCTCCATAATAAATCATTTCAAGTAATATTTGGGATATTTCGTTTTTCTTGAGTGCACTCCTAAGATTTGAAGTTGCTTTTAATTGAATTTACGACCAAACCTCAGACTTCAAATATCGTAGATTTTCATTGCTCAAAATACTGAAAATATATCTTCAAGAGAAATGTCGATTTGCTGTTTTTCTAAACGTGCTTTACCATCTAAAAGTTAAGTTGCAATTCAAAAAAATTTTAATCTCAATTGCATTCAAATATTCTGATCTTGGAATTTTCAAAAACATTTTTGATTGAACAAGTTCCTTGCTAGTCTCGGTGTAGATGGCTGGGGTCTACACGTAAGCTATGTCATTCATTGCTTATTTGAGAACGCCCTCCAAAATCAACAATCGAAAGTGTTATCTTAAATTTCAAATATTTTCAACAACTTGGCGAAATATCTTGACGTCTTTTAAATGTTCTATAAATACACGCATTTTTATAGTTTGGGTTGAGTGTAAAGCCTTTATCAAAGAAATCAATATTCATGCCAGTAACAAAATATTTCTGGGAGTTCTTCTGAAAATTGAACCTAAGTTTAATAAAAAATTTGAGACCAAAATTGCTTGCCCAGAAATCAGGATGATGCACATACAAAATCATCGGAGATCTTATGAATTGCGGTTTTTCTGTTAACGTTATCTTCACCATTTAAGTTGCTTGATTTTGGTATTTACGATGAAAACTTGTCGTTTAAAAATTTCCCTTGATATTAACATCATTGAGTCTGTTTACATAAGTTTTTTCTATCAATTTTTTTTCGCATCTTCGAAATTGCTCTCAGCAAATTATTTTTGGTAACTGGAAAATATTTCTGTTGATCTATGATTTTTTTGTACTATGGGCAGTTTTGAACTATTTTTGCAAGGTAAAAGTTCACTGAAATGAGCGAACGAAAACTTCAAAAATTATAGGAATAGCTACGGCACATTTCCTGATATGAAATTTCCTTGAGTTTTTACAATAAATAAAATTCATACAGGTTTACTGGTTCAGAAAAGAAATTCCGCTATCAGTAAACCTTTCAGCAAGATATTTTAAGGATAAACGAAGACCTACCAATCCGAAACTGAAACTTAACTAATGCTTGTATTCTTAATATGTGTGTTTAGTTATTCAAGTACGCGGCATAATACAGTGTAATTTTCTTGGCAGTATTTCACGAAACAGTTAATTTCAGTTTTCAACATATATCATTCCAAATTTTCATATTCAGTTTTCAAGGAAGTTGTCCTTCAGCAAAGCTCGATTTCAAGGGATCCTCCAGATTTGTCACATAATCACTTCCCCAAATAAAAATTTTTGGCCTTCAGGCTCCGTGTTTTCGATTTCTTTAAAATATGTTCCCCTATGCCCCTTCAATTTATTTCAGGATAAAGCACTATATTTTGTCTCAGTGCTGGGACAGTTGCAAGAGTCCTCTAGCACAAACACATTATCAATCGATATGTTTAGAAATTCCAACGCTATTTTTATCACAATTCTTAACAAACCTTGACACCGTATCGAAAGCTACTTTAAAAGCTCATACTTGATTAAGGAAAACTTTATGAATTTTCCTGAAAAATTTCCTCAACAATCCTGTTTCTTGAATTGAACGAGGCATCAATATATCCTTTCCTATGTCTCACAGGGGATTTTGAGAAACCATTCTTCTGCCAAGACATTACTCAAATATACCCAGTAGTACGGAAACAAAATCAGCTTTCCAAGGTAAATGGTGAGTATCCTGAATGACATCTTCCAGTATTAAAAGTTTTTTAATGTTTTGGCTGTCTAAGGGTATGGCTTCGCTTTTCACAAAATCAGTGGCGAGCACGTGGGGGGATGCAGTTGCCCCCAATGTTGGCCAGAGAGATCTTTTGTTTAAAACAATAATGGCGAACAATATCCTGGCACCCCGCCTCCAATGTTTGGAAAAGTGCTGCCACTGTATAAAACTTATGAAAAAGTATGTTTATTCAAATAGTAGACAGTTATACAACAATTTTTTTTTTGATATCCAATGTTCATAGGAAAAGACCTGTACAGAACAACAGCTTTCGGCACATGATTGGTAAACTTTTGGGGCGATTTCCTAACATCCTTGAGTCCCCCAAATCTGCGACGCATTTATGGACAATAGACGTGGTTGCACGATACCGAAACATGTCTGGCATCTTGAGGTATGCTGTGGAAAAAGACTAAATATATTGTAAGCAATCAATGAATAATCAACAAAAACGGATAAGCATGAATGTAGAAAAGGTGAATCTAAAAGTATCGGTCAAATAAATAATTATGATGCATGATTCGTGTGGATGAAAAAGCCACGTAACATTAGTTCAATTTTGCACCAACAGGTTTTGTTTGTACCAAAGCCAGTCCCTCGGTAGAGTTTTTGCTATGGCGTGGTCATTTTTGCTGTGGGGGTGGTGCATGGCGCGTGGAAATTGCTTGATTTCTAAGAATTTTTATGCGCCGCACGTCGGCGGGCATTTTTGACACGGCCCGTATATCATGTCATAACACCAAGAAGCAATCCCCCTCCCTTTACCTGTTTGTGTTTCGTTAGTTTTGTTTCATTAATAGTATAGTTGAATTGTTAGGTGCCAGCCGAAGTGGAAACCAGATGACCAAGTGTCCTTTTCCGCTCTGGCTGGTACATAGAAGTGTAGCTATCAATTTTGTATTTTCAACATTTTTTTAGATCAATAAAAACAGCATTGGCTATCTTGTGACAAATGGGGAAAAGAAGCAACGGGTACTTTCATAACTTGGTTACGTATTGATGAACACATATAAAATTCTTTGTGGAATGGTTGTAAAAAGTAGTGGAGCAAAAAGCGATTTTTGTAGGGAAAGAGCAAGCCTAGGCTCCTGTGGCCAACCAGGAAAATAACGTTAGACTGCGATCGAAGTAGAGCAAGGGAGTCTGGTTTGTCCATTTTCCTAAACGACTGAAAAGAAAGTTCCTGGAAGTTCCAAAAAAATTCTAATTTACAGCAAGTGAGTGGATAATATTTTCGCAAGAGCTATCAGTAAAGATGCAATAATCAATTCTTCAAAACTCTTTATCGCCATGTTATCATAAGAAGTCATTGATCGAAATTTTCGGAGGAACTGATATCAGGCTGGACAACTATGTTTCGCTTTTTCCATTAAATAAGTCTATGAAATTATTTCTCACTTCAAAAACTGGAAAATCAATTTCAAACATAACAACAACAACATGACACATGCACAAAATAGCATCTTTAAACAAAGAAAAATTGCAAAAAAAGAGAAACTTAGACTTGTGAGCAACTATTTTCATATAGAATGTGATGAAATTATTCTTTGCGTCGTGCTGAAATGTCAGTTGCAAATCAAAAACGTAATGTGGCAGTTTCTAAAGATTCTTCTCGTCCGTAACGAAAACGAACGTTATTCACTATCAGAAGGTGTTCCCTCAAACATTGCTTTAACCCTTTCAAGCCGGCTAAAATAAAGCTTAACAGGAAAACCTAATGTAGATCGTCATTTTCCAGGGGGTATCATAATCAATGATTCAATAAGCAATAGATAAATACAATGTCCATAACCTTTTAAATCAATCAATTTTCTAAAAGCTTTACCCCCTGAAAAATTCGCAGTTCTCAATGAATACTGTTGGGCCATATGGCCCTTCCGGGGGTGAAAGGGTCAAGAGTAAATTTCCACCATGCATATCATCTTTATGTTTGAGGAATGAACAAATTGTGGAAGGGCTTTTGTTCCAACCAGAAGGAATACACCTATGTACCTTTATGCCTGTCTGCATAGAGAGGAGGGAATCAGGAATGTTGTAACAACAGGCATTATTCATGCACACAATCAAAACCATCACCGAAGAATTGGAGATAAATATAGGTATTGTCATTCCTCTATGTACCTAAACACAACTTTCAACGAATTCCAGAAATCCACAGTAGTTCAATAATCGTCAACACTGTCAGTTTGTTCACGGTAGCAAAGCAGTTGCGTAAAGTAGTTTTAACACCCACAAAACCAGAAACAGGATTTTCCCGCGCTACGAAAGCAATTGTGCCCCCCACAGTTTGCCTTGGGTTTTCAATGGAGATGACGTCTATCAAAGTGAAAAACAAAAGACAACTTGATTCTTGATAAATTACATTGGTTGGATTTCAAATGGAAACATTTCAACCAGATATCCTCTATCCAAAATATCTCTATATTTGTTGTCATTATGGATTGCAGGCAACTTTTCTTCAAAGCTTTCAAATGGATGCTACGGTGCTCAAGCCGTTCGGCGTACCCATTTGGCTCTGTGTCTTTACCACCAGACAACAGGTCTTATCTAAGTTAGATGAATGGTACAACCATCGGCTCCACCCCATCGAATTTCTGGGTAAGTCCTGCTTAGAATCTCTTTATGGTACATGAATTCATATCACATACGGACATCACGTTTCTAAGAATTCAAGATCAATGAAAACCATAACATACTTTCCGTTGCTGACGATCTTCACTGAGAGTTGAAATCACAGGACAATCAATATCCTAAACAGCTTTTGCAGTGAACTAACTTTCATACCCAAAGATTTAGTATTTGTTTATCACGTATGTTACTTTCTTTAGGACTTACTTTCTTTAGGGTGGATACATTGTGACCAGTCGCTCCTTAGGAACAGCAAGAAATAAATCTAGCTAAATGTTACTCACTACCAAACCCATTCTCGTTGAATCCCTCGTCACAGAGGCACGTCCATGTATTCTTTTGTACACCCGTTTCACACATGATATCAGGCTTACATAGTGCAAACGACCATCCATTCTGACTACATTCCAATCTTTACAATCAACTATATGGCGGAAAGAAACCCCGACCCGTTAACGATGACTTGAGCTATGGGGACCATGGATGGGAAGTAATAACGGGGACGGTTGCTATCATTGTTCTCTCGATCGGAGTTCTGATTGCATATCATTACCGCCTATTTTGGCCTATGGTCCGGTGTGAAACCGGCAAGAGTATTTATTCGTAAGAACCTTTTACATGTAGTATCTTGTAATTTCACAACTTGTTGTATTTTATGTGCATGCCTAAGGGCCAGGAGGCAGTGAAAACATTTTTTCTCTTCCAGGAATCGTCTTTGTAGTATGGTATAGTAGTTTATGGATAGTGTCTTTGGTAATTCGTTATCGTAAACTTTTAAATTGAATATACATATGTATGAAAATATACCAAGAAAGCGACGACTCACGCTTCAAAATCGGCTCTGCAATGAGCATCAAGTGTTAATGAAGGTAATTTACAGCCTTCTATGTGTCTTGAAACAGGACATAGAGATTCTCCTGCAAAATGCTACATCCAATTATTTCCCAAGTAGGATACTAAACTCGAGGT
Source organism: Aurelia sp. 3 sensu Dawson et al. (2005) (assembly GCA_964020215.1). NCBI lineage: Eukaryota > Metazoa > Cnidaria > Scyphozoa > Semaeostomeae > Ulmaridae > Aurelia > Aurelia sp. 3 sensu Dawson et al. (2005). The sequence continues at coordinate 3,324,886 of OZ026593.1, forward strand.
CGAAACTTTGCCTTTGTCCCACAATGAAAGAACTATCAAAATCAGAAGCCTTCCAGAGTAAATCAACTATGGATTCTTTCTTAATTCCCTGAAGACAACTTGCAATGAAAATTCGATGTTGAGCATGAAATTGTTACATGAAATGCAACAGTATTCTATATCGTAGAACGACTTGATAAAGATAATATGTTTAATTTCATAACTGAGTTTTGTTTACAAAATCCTGCAATACGACAACTTTAATTTCCAACATTTGTTCCTTTTCACCTAATCAAAATATTCCACAATGGGTATTTAAAACTACCTCGTACAAAGGTTAGTAACAGCTTTTTGGGCCCTTATTGATAAACGTGCTTAAAGTATTCACAAGCTTTACCCTGCATAATTATTACCTTGCATTACCTCTTGCAATAAAAAAACTGGTCTTTCTTTTTGGCTTCTTGGAGTGAAGGGGGCAGGAATCTCTCTCGATTAGTACACGTATCAGAGAGCTCCTCCCGAGAGAAAAGAATTCAAATAGACTTTGTCTGCATGCGTTTCGCTTCGGGTGTTGTCTTTGTCTGCAAGAACAGCTTGGACTGGTGGAAGTGTAAAGGGGGAGGTGTATGTTTCTTTCTGTGGTTGTTGCGTGGGACCAGCATTTGCAATTATTTTGCTCTCTTCCTGGGTTGTCCTGTTGGGTGGGGTGTTGTTCTAATGCTCATTCTTCGTTTTGTAATATACTATACTTCTTTTGCTTCATTCATTCAGTGTTGGATAAATGTGTGCATTCTTATATTAGCTTGTATGAGTGTATCGCTCATGTGTCCATTGACCCTTTCATATCCCTATAGGAAGTTCCATTTGCAAACTTTTATGTATTAAGATGTATTAAACTGAAAACTCGAACTGAAAACTGGCCCCAACATGTCAACGTAACGAAAGGCAAAAAAGCCACAAGTCATCAAGCGAAGTATTGGCATTGGATCTTATATCGAGCGAAGAGATGCATCCTATTCAGTAGCAGACATCATAAAACAAGAATTTCACTTTCCATCCATAAAATAAACATTATATCGTTAGTAAGCATTCGAGATGTGGTCGTTCAGAAAACTGCTGAAACTCTGGTGGACAGAGAAAATAACAAATGAGGAAGTGCTCCAAAGAATTGAGGAAAAACGAACACTGATCAGTAAAGACAGGGCTCAAACAAACGAAGTAGAGTGGTAGCGGCGCTACTAGGAATGTAGCTGAAATGCTCAAATTTCCCAGGAAGGAAGAAGGAAATAGGAAAAAGAAGCAGAAGAAAGGGAAAAGACGGGAACGAAGGAACAGAACAAAAGAAGGAAAAGGGATAGAATGGAGCCGTGGGTGGGAAAGAAGAATAAAGTGTGTTGTGTAAGAAGAAATGAAAGTGACTGGGCTCCTACCAGGAAGGAAAAATTTTTCTTGAGCCCTGACTAAAGGCAAGGAAGCTAAGATATTTTGGACATTTTATACGGCTAAATAACATGCACAGAACATTGTTAGAGGGATACATTGATGGAAAGAAAGGCAGAGGTCGTCCAAGGATGAGTTGGTATGACAATATTAAAGAATGGACTGGTATGCAATATGAACAGGCAACAAGAAAGGCAATGGACAGAGATAAGTGGAGGGCTACTGTGCCATCCAACGTAGAAAGATAAGGAAGATGATGAAGAAGTTCTCAACTGTCAGAAGGAGTTTGAGTGTTGCGACGTTCTGATAATTATTTACATCTTGATCATATCTTAATCAATCAATCATAATGTCTTAGCTACCGGATTTTGTCACTAACATGGATTTGTCAATAGTTTCTACTTGGATTCATCACTAACACATGGCTTTGTCAATATTTGTACCACTCGGATTCGTCGAATAATTACAACTTGCTCAGTCATTTTTATCATGTCAGCCTGTCAAAATGGAACTGTTGTTCGTGACACTCGCAATAGACGATTGCGCTAAAGATGGCAGCGAGGAATTTTTTACCGAGATGCACTGCGTTCTTTAATCGAATTCCTATAGAATCGTTAAAGATTTGTTACTCGAACGCGGTGCATCTTGGTAAAAAATTCCTTGCGGCCATCTTTAGCGCAATCCTCTATTAAGTTCTTTATACAACAAAGGCAGAAAAAACCTTTTCGGTCTGTATTCTGAGCGACAGTTATCCGACCTTTGCATTTGTATGGGGAATGAATCTTTGGGGAATACGGGTAATCATAAATCATGTCATAGTTATCAAATGGCTGTACATGCAGTGATCAACCGTACTTCATCACAGCAGCCCACTGCATTCAGGCTGCTGCTTATACTACGTAGATGTATAAAGACTCACCACTCAAGTGGGTGAGCAGGTGAGTGGCTTATACAGTCTTCGTCAGGTGACTGAAGTTAAGCTCGGTCGAATGAGGTCAAACTCTGGATGGGTGACTTTGGAGGTCTGACCTCACAGCTCAGCTCATCGTTCTTCGGACGGGACGTTAAACTAGGGGTCCCATGCCTGGATGCAGCATGCACAGTGGGCCTAAATTAGCTTTCAGTAGCCAGATATCCTGACAAGCCCACTCAAAACAAATTGAAAAAAAAAACAAATCATTCGACATAAGGTGACATAGTGAAATATATTGGTCACGAGTTGGCTATTACAACTGGAGATTTTAAAATGTTCCCCAACCTGGGATCGAAACCATGAGCTCCAAATAAAACGATTCTCCAGAAATTCCACTACGTCACTCCAGTGCAATGAAATGTTGGAAAAATCTGGAGAAATGTTGATGTAGATGTTAAAAGCACACTGTCGTGGCGCTTATCGGATGAGTGAGACAATAACAAAGAACAGAATAAGGCGCTTATTGGACGAGTGGGACAATAACAAATAGAATAAGGCGCTTATTGGACGAGTGAGACAACAACAAATAGACTAAGGCGCTTATTGGACGAGTGGGACCATAACAAACAATAGAATAAGCTCCAAGCAAGCTTCAGTAATTTAGCTGTACACTGAAATTCACGAAGACGATAACCATCGAACTCCCTTCATTCTCGAAACAAAACATGATTTAGGTAGGCAATTGTGCAGAAGCTAAGTCTTCTCTTAGTGATATGAACATCGCGACTAGCCAATCACAGCCACGGCGGTGTACCTTCAAGAACAAGACAAAACAAGGCAAAATGGAAAATTGATCACACTCAGTCAGTATCTCTTAGTACCATTGCACACGCCATTTTCCATTCTGGAGCAGATAATACAAACTCCGTACAGCCTATGAGCAGACATGTGTATCTCCATTAATCATCAAAAACAACTTCAAAACCAGAATACAACGTGTACGAACACAACCTGGTAATCAATGACAATGAAGGTGTTCCGTAAACTGCAACGCCTACATTGACCCTGGAGCCTGTTGGGCAATTCTGCAATTTGATTGGCTCTTTTCAAAACAAACAAAGTTTCTCACCTTCGAAAAGTGGCGTTCAGTTGAAACGAAGAACATTCGAATGGCTTAGGTCAAAATGAGTTGTGTTCTAGCCATGGAGCATATATTTCGAAATTTCGAATATGGGACTTGAAATTACCTGCTGTCTGCTAAATTATTCTAGTTGTTCCGGTCAAAATCTGCCAAAATTTGGCAACCAGGCTCAAGGGCATCTGTCGATGTCTAGCCTCCTCCAATCATACACTCTTCCAAGATGTTTCATCAAAAGAAATTTCGAGTCTGACAAAAACCTAAAACCAGTATTACCCGAAACATCACAAAAAATCATGTTACAACAAAGATTAGGTTTCAAAAACCTCACAAGGCTTCATGCCAGCGGGTGCGTCTCAAAGGAAATATTCTCAACTTGAATCTACTGTTCATTCAAAAAACAGGCCGGTTGAGTAAGGTCGTTTCAAACTATATATGTATACAGCGTAACTCTTAAGTCCCCGTCCCTAAGATTTCTCTTTCGTTTGCAAAGTCGGTTGAATATTGGATGGCGAGGGGCATCATATCTATGTAACTTCAAGAGACGCTTGTCCGTTGGTTACTTTTCTTTACCATAATTTTAATCTGACATTCAAAATTTCCTTGAGGTAGAGAAAGCTATTTGCGCCCACAGTATTGTCTTAGTAGTGTCATAGAGTAACTCACGTAAATAGTTTAATGCCTCATTCACACTGCAAGTTAAGCCAGCTTAAACTAAACCAGATTTTCGAGTAAGGCCTTCTGATTGGTCATTCCAATAAATCCAGTCATTTGATTGGTTGAAATTTAAGCTGGTTTAGGCAAAGCTGGTTTAACTCTGTCGGTATGAATGCAGTATAAGTTGTAATATGTATTACAACATTTCATTGGGTCATAAAACATGTCTCCTATGTCAACTTTTTTTCTAATCTTTACAATTTCTTGTCTTGATCTTTTCTAGCTTCATTTGCTTAAACTGATCATAAAAGTGCCGACCGATTTTCCTTGTTGGCTCAAAAAGTTTGTCTGGAAAAATATCTAAGAATTTCAGAATTAAAATCTCTTACATCTGGAATTGCAAATATCTATAGGTTTTCTCTATCAAAATCAAAAAAGTTAAAGCACAAACTTCGTTCCTTTCGACTGTGCCATCCAAAGCAGGAAAAGACACAAGTTCAGCTGGTCCCTACTTTGGATGGCATTTACGATTATGATACTTTTGAGGAAAAGGGTGAAATCTGAGGTAGCTTTGTACCAAATAATACAAAAACACTAAAATTTGTAAAACATCAATATGTTTTAAATCATCAATTAATAGATTTGTCGAAATCAATGCGGTTGTTTTCCATCTTGTCATCTGGAAAAGAACGATCAATATGCAAAATGAAACTGTTCGTCGTCACACTTGTCCAGGGCTCAAAAGAATTTTCTCCTTCCTGGTAGCAAGCTAAGCAATTTCGTTTATTCTCACACATCTCACACATTTTCTTCTTCCTTCCCAATTTTCCATCTCTTCATTTCGTCTCCTACTTTCTTTCCCTTCCTTTCCTTCCCTTTCCTTCATATTTCTTTTCCTTCTTTTCCCTTTCCTTATGTTTCCTTTTCCTTTTTCCCTCCTGCCTTCCTGGCAAATTTGAGCATTTCAGCTGCCTTCCTAGTTACGCCGCTACCACGCTACTTCGTTTTCTTGAGCCCTACACTTGTCATAAAATACATCAATATATCTAAGGATTCTTAAGTTTTTTCAAGAATTCTTGACTCAGGTAAGTGAGTAGAGTTTATGAAAGATACATTTGATTTTCCAGTTTGGTTAGAATATCCATTGGACCCTATCCGCAAATCATGGCCAGCAAAGACATCTTGCATAACATAATGTGACTTCACAGGAAATTTTCCCAATTTCTAGGTTCCCAGAAAGGAACATATTTTTGCGCTTCTGATGGAAATCCATGGAACGGTTATCCAACTTTTAAGGGCTCATAGATAAAAAGGCATATAAATAAAGTGGGGGTTCGTAGACACCTCGATCTTAACGTGTGAAAAAAGTGGCCCAATTTTTGATATGTACATTTGGTATCGTAACAAAAAATTGAACTGTCAACAAAAAACTGAAATCTCTTCAATGCATGTAAGTTGCAGAGGTGTTTTCCAGTCGCAGTTTGATGATTTTTGTTTAATATGGGACTTGCCCAAGTCATCTCGTAAGATGACTTTGCCAAGTTCAGCCTAATAGTTACTTTCGTGTTTTTGTACATTTACGATTATTCCTGACGAAACTATGACTCAAGCTACCGTTCCCAAAATCTACTGAAAATATCACAACAACACAGTGCAAACGTGTTGAAATGTATGAATTAAGAATCTTTTCTTGAATAAGCTTTGGTTCTTTTGAGTCATGTAGAATACAAGTATTTTAACAAGTACACAGTTTTGTTATAGCTTGTATTTTGCAAAGAAAATTTAAATGAATGGAATAGGAGCCATGGCATACTTTGGTATGGTAAACTTATCGGTTTCATCCACTGGCGAATAATCCAACAACAACAAAAATCTTCCAACTTTAACCCTAACGGGGAATATGGCCTAACGATAAACAATATGATCTGATACTTTATGTTATCGGGGGCAAAGTCTATCTAAGGTTCGACTTATTGAAAGCTTAAAGTTTTCGTATTTTTTGCAAATGACACTTTTGGCTGATGATACCCCTAAAAACGCTAGCTCTTGTATAGGACTGAGCTCTAAGCTCATTTCAATGATTTTACAAATTCGTGTGATGAATATATAGTCCATTACCGGACATTGTAAAGAACAATGGTTGGGGGAGGGCTTCTGCGATGAATGAAAAGAGATTGCAAATTGAACCATTTGTGAACAAAAGAAATCTTTCGTAAATCTGAAGTCTCGGAAGCTATAGGAAAGCAGTAGACTTGGAGAGACAATCCAACCAAAACACAGTCTGAGAGATCGTGAATGATCAAAAATAGAAAATAAAATAACCAACTGTTGATAATTGTTCTTTGGATTTCCAAGTACCAGAAGATGCAAAGAAACAGCCGAAGTCCAGCTGGGCGAATGTTCTTCTGTTTTCAGAATATTTGATTTCTTATCATTCTCTCTAAACTTTAAGATCTCTATAGTCCTTCCTACCTCCTAGGCAGTTCTACACCAAACCATCCAAAGTTCCCATAGCGCTTTACTTCCATCGTTGTTATACTATTTCAGTTGAGAGGTGATGGTACAAAACTGATGGAAGCCTACGATAAACAAGGGTTAGACCCACATCATGGTTTGGGTTGGTGTGGAACAGCCAGTCCCTTTGTTTTATTTAACTACTGTTGTCATGCTTCCTTTTCGTTTTGCTTCGTATTGTTCTTCGCATTCCGCCGTCCTCCCCCCCCCCCATTTGCAAAAGTTTTAGTGCCGCCCCCGGCGTATGCAATATGACCTTGTTTCTTCTTACACAAAGAGCGGTACAGTATTAATGTATTTAGAACAGTTAAGTTTAATCTATTATGAATAGGAAAAATATTTCTATACATTAAGAACATGTGTCTTATTACAAGCGTTCTTATAACGCATTTCTAGCAAGAGGTTTACCTTAGAAGTCTACCGTTTTCACAAGATTTCCGAGACTTCAGACACCTGAAAGGATACAGTAGAACCTCGCATGAAAGAGCCTAGTTTTATAAAAACCTTGAGGCTGAAAATCAATGATCAAAACCTTTTTACACACGAACCCACAAAAGGCTGAAATTTCTATAGGTTCTTGTGCAATAGTTTAAAAGATGGTACTTTTCTTAAAAACTGCAAATCCTTCATAATATAAATTTTATCAAAAAAGAAATGCATTGAAAAATTATTCAAGAGATAAAAGAAATGCAATGGCATGCATAAAAGCGCATTTACTTTGTACCAAGTATAAGCACCGTGTTGAAAACCTTACAGGTTTGACTTGATTATGGCATTCCTTAATCAAGAACCCCATTCACGCTGCCTTGAGAAAACCTAAGTTCTTTTATGCGGTCTTCTACCGTATGCCGGAACATATGCATGATATGGAAAGCAAAAGAATGAAATAAAACATACCAGTTAATATCTCAAATTTCCGGCAGCATATCTTGTATCTCTGTGCTGCTGTTGAGGTATCACTGCTTGTACACCGGCATATGCACTTTGTTGACTCGAACCCCTTGCAACTGACGAGGCTGTTTGTGTTGCATAACCAGCTCTTGTATATGGATCTTGCGATGCAGCTTGTGCTCCATAACCATAACCACTGCCCGGTGCTTGTGCACTTTGCAGTCCTGTGTTACCTACACCTCTTGCTCCATACTGACCTTGAGCGGCACGCTGACCAACTGGGGTTGCAGAGCTGTAGCCACTCTGGGTTGTGTAGCCGTACCCGGCTGATGCTGTCTGGGCTTGTGGCATGCTTGCTGCATATGATGGTCCTCCTCTGCCATACCCTGCAGCTTGCTGTGTGCCATATTGGCTAGTAGAAGAGGGATACGGGCTTGCACTGGAAGCAGTTTGGCCTGAGGCAGCATAGCCATACCCTGGCTTGGGATCAGCGGCTGCTTGCCTTTGGTAGGGATCAGTGTATTGGCTAGGACGCTGCGATGCAATGTTGGGCTGCGAAGTAGAGGGGAATAATACAATTACTATTGCGAAAAATACCGAAGTACGAACACAGTATTTCAGATTTTCCAGAAAACACTTATTGATTTGACGGTTCAAAATCAAGGAACTGGGAAGAAAAATTCCCTCATTCTCATGAGGAAAAAAAATTCTTTTTACTCTTTATGGAATTACAAGAACAACAATAGACAACATCAGCTAAGGTTAACCTCGTCTATCTTATATCATGTGATCATACTTTTGGGTAGTTTTAGTTGACACTTTCTTTTGGCATTAAAGGGGCAGGGTCACGTAACCGTAGACAAACCTGTTATCTCTATAATCTACATTGTTGCCCACACGTGTCCATTGTATTCAGTATAGATTTTGGTGGATGGGGTGAATCTACGATAAAGTTACTTCTAAACATCCACAAATATCTCTGCAATCGTACAACATATGAACGTTTCGTTTGTTTCTTGATGAAGTTCAAGAGTCCATCTTCGAAGTAGAACCTTTATTTTGAGAAAAATAGTGGAAAATCTGTGTGATATGACCTATCAAAAATACAGCAAAACCGTCCTTTCGAAAGAAGTTTGTTTACATTATGTGACCCTGCTCCTTAAATGGTACAAATTTTCATGGCATGAAATAAGGAATTCCAAAGATGTTTTATCAAGAGATAGATCCTCTGGCTTGAATTGGGCGCAGGGAAACAGCTAATTTTGTCTATCAATGCTTTTTGATGAAAATATCTTCTTGCAAGTCAGAATTATGATCACAAAGATCTTTCCCATGTTTTATGTCCATCATTGGTGCTATGAAGGTTCAAAACGTTGCCAGTTTATTGTCTAACGGCAGAAAAACTAGTTAAAACAGATAACTGTAAGTGTGATACAACTAAGCTGATCTTTCCTCCTTATATGAATTCAAGGAAAAGTCCGGGGTTGGTATAATTATAGATTATTCAAGACATTACACTGTTGTGAATGGTGTGTAGAACCCTCTTTCAATTTTTTTTCTCTCTTGATCTGCGAAACTACGTATCTGCTAAAAAGTGCGAAATGACGTCATTTCATGTTGACCTGAACGAGGTTGCCAAATGTGTTGATATTATATATCATACCACTCACATTGCTAGTCTCCTTAGCACGCCCTCGCACACTCGTACAAAATACGAAATGGCGACGCTATTTGGCCTGACTTACGAAGATTCACTAACCAATTTATGAAAGTTGGAGGCATCAGAACTTGGAAAGAACTCACGGTTGGTGTTCAGCAGCTGGTAAGGTTGCTTTTTAACAATTTCATCAACCCCGGACTTGCCCTTTAACTTGCAGAGTCCAATCCCTCCATTCATTTGTTTGATTTTACATTGATTTGATCTTACATTCTTTATACAGGGTGAAAGGGTCTGTTTCATCCAGCATGCTTTGCACGTGTTGTCTCTTGGTTTACCCCCGTTTTCGCCATTTTCATAGGCCACGCTCGACACCACAAGAGCTACAGCTTTTGCTTGCCGCAATGTTGTAGATCTTCGTAAACAATAGGTTTCTTGCAGATTGTATCAATTTTGCTTAAATAATTCAATATTTACAATGATTTCAATTTTTTCAAAATTATCGATGAATTTTTACAAAAATAATCAAAATGCTGCCATTTTGAAAATAACCGAGATATCAAAAATTTGCCATGACAGTTTTACAGCAAATTACCAAATGTTCCTTTCAAGTCGTTCAATTTATAGAGAAATGTGATACAATTTTGCATCCACCTTTTTAAAGATTTGAGCCTTGCGCTCACATGCAAGGAATGTTGGTTGAAACAGACCTTTCCGATATCATTGATAATCATTACTAATTAAACTTACAGAAACCCCTTGGGCTACATTTCCAGCTCTCTGGCTCACTTGTGTACTCATCGCCGCAGCAGTGGTATATGTTGGTTGAGTCCTCTGTCCTAGCTGAGCAGATTGGGATTGATACATAGACGACTGGTATGGTGCACTTCTGGAATCAACTAGTGCTGGTCTTTGTTCACGTTCAGGTACCTGCGATGGGTATCTACTTGTCTGGGTTGGATAAGCACTACCTTGGTGGCTGGCATCTCTGGCATACTCTGAATAGCCTTGGGTTGGATTTCTGGACGTCTGTTCTGGTCTGTCGTAAGCAGAAGCAGGCTGTCTGTATTGTGAGTCAAACTGGGTTGGTGCAGCACCCATTCGCCTACGAAATACAAAATGTTGCATATAGGACGGCAGGTGCATTGTAATTTTTTTCATACCCAAGAAACTTCCTGGTGGTTCTTTTTTCAAACTCTAAGAAACTTCTATATAAGTTTTTCTCCCCTAGCTACGTTTCCTTGCCATCACTTTGATCTTAATATGCGACAGACTTAGGTATCAATTTGTTCTTATTATCCGTATGTGTTGCTTTTAGTAGTGCTGTTTAAGTTTAGGTTCTTTCTCTTTCTTTTATCTATGTTAATTCCCTTGGGGTAGACACAGCGTTTTGCTCCCCCGGGGTATTTGTCCCAGCAGTATTGTAAACAATTTTTTGTCGTAGTGTAGACCGTAATATGTCTTGCAACATTTTATTGAATTATATACAAAAATACACAATTACTGGGCTAAAGAATCATTATTATCGACTTCTTTAACAGTTGGCTAACGAATAAACTTTACTACGCATTCACTAGATATTACAGTCAATATCAGAGAACTGCCATCACTAAGCCTGTTTAAAACACATCTGAAGGAGCATTTGATGAGCCTTGATAATCAATTCAAGCCCCTCCCCCCCCCCCCCCGCCCAAGAACGACAACCTGGAAGATCAGGTTTATTTTGGTACAATGTTTAATTTTTTAGTTAGATTTTTTGAGATGTATACAGAAGGGATTCCACTCGTCCTCAAGCTTTCACTCCATGCCACTATAACTGCTGCCGAAATGAGTGGTTGGGCCGGAACATAAAATGTCGGTTCACTGAAACAATTCAATTCAATTATAAAAGATGTGGTTGCGGTAATTGGAAAGTTGTATCAAGCCTACCAAAAAATGTGATTGCTTCTAAAACTACGTTTTCTTTGTTCTTCAAAAATGCCAGAATGAAATTAGGTAAATACTGCTAGAAAGAGTTCATATGCTGTGTTGGAATCTTTTCGACCAAGGATTATTGGTATTGTTTACTGTTTGGCAGTTTCTACCAAGGTCTCCAGGTCGATCGGCATTTTTTAGGCCCTGTTTATATGGGGGAAAACACCTCACCTGCCAGACCCGGGGCTGACAGGCGAGGTAAATTTCAGTCACTGTTTATATGAGATTTTTCACCTCGCCTGTCAGCCCCGGGGCTGAGAGGCGAGGTGGATTAAGGTCTCTCTTCCGTGAAATCAGAAAGAACTGACCAATGAGAATCAACGAAAAATTTCATTTCACCTCACCATGCCGGTGGTATTTCGTTTATATGGACAAATTTCACCTCACCCAGGTGAGATTCCACCTCTCGTGAGGTGGGATTTCACTATACCGGTGGTGTTGCGTTCATCATGTAAACGCAAAATGAAAATACAAAGGATTCTATTGGAAGGTGGCATCTCGCCTCTCAGCCCCGGGTCTGGCAAGTGAGGTGTTTTTCCTCATATAAACAGGGCCTTAGACATGCTAAATTCTTTCTGCCTCTTGCAAGTTTGAAAAGTCTTTACACCGGTATTGTTGAGCCCTACTTTCGATACTGTTGTTCTGTCTGGGGTTGTGCTGAATCTACAGAAATCGACCAGCAAAAGCTCCAAAATCGTGCTGCTAGAATCAATACAAATAGCAGCTTTGATACCATCAGCAGACCATTTACTACGGAGTTGGGTTGAAAGACCATTGAAGAACTCATTGGAAATGAGTCTAAAACAATGGTCTTCAAGTCGCTCAATAATTTGGCTCCACAATACCTGTGTAACCTCTTCACCAAAAACTCAGTACCGGATGACCCAAAAAAAACTTCACAAGCTAGATCGCAGATATTCTCTTGAAAGGAAATGTTATGAAGACAAACAAGGTATCAGCATGTAGCTGAAAGGCTCTGCTATCTTTTGAGACGTTGCTTGGTCAGTTTAAGATATGCGTACTGTCCGAAGAAACAGCTTCAAAAATGCGGAAATTCATTGATTTCTCGGACCATTCTTTCGCTGTCCAGTCCATTTTTTGGAAAGTGTGAAAAAAGCTTAATTCTAAATTTGCTTTGGAGCATGAAATTTGAATTAGGAACAGAGGTCAATCATTTTGCAAACATAAAATTTCCCCAGACAACTTCTAATCCATCACTGTGTCGAGTTTTCACAAAATGTTGACTGGAAAATGATGTCGATTATTTCACTCAAAATGAGGAATCCTGGATTCGAAATTTTCATTGAATCTGGCTTTTCGGATGGTAGTCATTGCTTAAAATGACCATGCAGCGTCTCAAAAGATAACTAAGCCTTTCAACTAAACTGTGATAGAAAGCATTTGGCAATAGCTTTTGATTTCAGGGAGCTAGTTATGATCTATCTCATGAAGTCTTTTTTTGGGTCACCCGGTATGCTCTTCTGGCAATCTCGGGAAGACTGATACTGATTTAAGGTTGCCAAAAAAATATTCAGCTAATGGGCAAAATGAGAAAGAAAGAAGTATTACCTTTGGTCCAGTCCTTTGCTTTGATCAGTTCTTCCCGTGTTAACCACCGGTATATCTCTGCCTGCTGTTTCTGGTCTTCGGTCCTGTCGACTTTGCCCTGCACTTCCTACGCTATAATCAGTTGAAGTTCTTTCCACGTTCCCGTACCCGGATGCTGCATAACGATCCGGATAATACAAGCTGGAAGAAGAAGGAGTTGTTTTGGTACTTGTATAACTGGAATCTGAAGGGTGGCCTCTAGACGTATCACGGTACGTGTCAGCAGCTTCTGCACCTCGTCTTTCTGCTGGGTATCCACCACTTTGTGTTGGTGGGTACACATCTCGACCATCACTGATACGACTACGTTTAGCATCTTGTGGTAATGCTTGTTGACCGTACGGCAATGGATCTCTGGACGACAATTCTCTCTTGCTACCTGGAGCATTGTACTGACCTGTAGGTGCTCTGTACGGTGCATCCTTTGACGGGGCTTGATCTGCATATCTACTTTGTGTGCCAGTGGGGTAAGGGTCTCTCTCATACTGTCCTCTGGTAGTGTCAGGTCTTGGTGGCTCTCGTCCTAATGGTGGTTGTCCATAGGTATCTCTTGAAGTATCAGACGGGTATCTCGAGCTGTAGTTAGAGCTTGCACTACCTCGCGAATCATCACGTCCCCGCTGAGATGCACTTCCTTGCATACCACTCCTTTGATCTAGTACTGAACTGACTGCAGATGGCCTAGAGACAGGTTGAAGGGCAGTTCTTTGGTCTTGCATAGGTGCACCGACAGGCTGTCTAAAAGAATCGCGCTGTGGCATTCTCTGGTCTTGAACAGACTCAGCAGTTGTTTGTCTTGTTCTATCATACGGATCATATCTTTGCGATTCTAACATGCTTTTGGGTGGTTCACCTCGATGTGGCTGAGTCTGTCTTGAAGGAGCTGCCTGAGTAGGTGGCAAGTCTCTTAGAGAGCTGCCTCCTAAAGCCCCACTGGGGTAGTCTCTGCCAATTCTACCAGTATCAGTGTAATAATCCCTAGCTTCTGGTCTAGCTGGTTCAGGGAGCCTACCAGCACTTGAGTATTGTGTTCTACCTCTGTCAGTTTCGATGGACCTTGGACCAGCTTCTACTCCAAAGAACCCGCGTTGATCATTGCGTGCACCGTAACTTGGATCTTGAACATTTGCCCTGGATTGCTCGTCAGAATGTCTCCTTACAGGATCAACAAGGCGATCTCTGGCAGGCTCCGCACGTTGATTTTCGGGATAAGATCTGTACGATTCTGTAGGAGTACTTCCAACTGGGGGGACAGAACGAGCCACATTTGGATCGTAACGGTCCCTATCTGCGTCCCTACCATATTCCCTGCTGCCTGCAGTATACGGCAATGCATCTCTGCTTCTCTGAGGATCTCTTGAGTCTCGAGATTGGTCCCTACTAAGCTGCCCCGTTGCACCATGAAGACTCTCGATAGGGTGGTCTCTACTTTTGTCGATCAGTTGGCTTCTCAGATAATCAGGATCACGTGTTTCTTGGGAGTCTGTTGGACGTCGTGTGGTTGACATGAAAGGCTGCCCTCTTTCACTGTCTTGTTTCTGTCCTCTAGGTATATCTGAAGAAGAAGGAGGAGGACCCCTACGAGTATCAGATTGTCCTCTTGAAAGCTCCCCGGGTCTAGTGCTACTTGTATCTGAGCTTCGTCCTCTAACAGGGGACCTGTCCCTGCGTTCGTCTCTTCCATGTGAGCTGGTCCTTCCTCCATCCCTTCGATCACTAGAATCCCTTGTTGGATAACGCTGTGAATCTCTTTCTGAGCGCTTTTCTCTTTCTGAGGGCCTCTCTCTTTCTGAGGGCCTTTCCCTTTCAGAGGGTCTTCCATAATTACTGCTATCCCTTGACGAGCCACCCCTATCACCAGACCGTCTATCACCCCTGTCACCAGAATCTCTACTACTATCACCTGACCGTCTATCAGAATCCCTACTGGAGTATCCCCTGGACCTGTCATCCTCCCTTGATCTATGTCCTCTGCTATCCTCATGCCCCCGTCTAGCATCACGACTTTCATGCTGGCTTCGCTGTTGGTCACTGCTACTGAAATGCTTCTTTGCCGGGGGTTCATCTTGCCTTTGTGATCCCTTATCTCTTTGCTGTTCGTAACCACTGGCCGGTTTCTTGGCAGGCTGGTCACCCAGTAGTCCCCGCTGCGGTTCTCTACCTCCACCTGCTCTGTTAACGGGTCCAGGTTCCAATTGCAGGCCAGCTTTGTCAGGGCCCCTTGACGATTGCGGCTGGCTTTGGTCCTTTCTATTGTCAGCATCTGACTGCGGGAATGGTCGTTTCCGACCGACGTTTTCAGGGGCCGTTCTTACGTCCATCAAGCTTTGCATGGATGATGCAGATTGTGGAGCTCTCGGTGAACTTAGATCACTTTTAGGGCTATCTCTGGAGTCTGAACGTTGTAGAGTTGTTACAGCTAAGAAGATAAAACCATGTTAAAAGAACTGAGGACGGACAAAAATGCATCGTTGATGTGGTATACCATACAACCGAGAGATCCCAACAACTAAACTCAAGGAGTCCTCAAAGAAGAGAAGTTAATTCATTCAATGTTGCTCTTTATAGCATAAGTTCCAAATCTTTAAATCTACGAAAAAAGTCGGGTGTAAAATTCAATGACCTATTACTTTAAACTGAATGACTTGAAAGAAACTTCAGCCACTTTTCTATGATTCTACCGTTGGACTTTTCAGAAATCTTGATATTTGTCGAAATAACAGCCTTTTCTATATTTCAGCTCATTTTATGATGTGACGTCATCAAATTTCTAAATCACAAACCAGAAGAGTGACATCCATCCATATGGTAGTCTTGAAAATTGTTTGATCTTTCGTCAACGGGTTTAGAAATTACAATTGTTTTAAGTTTTTTTTTGAAAATTTTCTTGAATTCTTGAAAAAGAAGAAAAACACTGTAATTCTGAAAATATTGAAGATTTCAGAAGAAAAGTCCAACGGCAGATTTACAGTAAAATAGCTAAAGTTTCTTTGAAGCCATTCAGATCAAAGAAATAGGTCATTGAATATCACATCCAGCTTTTTAAAGATTTGAAACCTATGCTGCTCTTTATTGCAGCTATTACCAATTTTTCGTCTTTTTCAGGATTTCTGATTAATTCGTTGTTCTCTTGCAGTATTTAACAGATTTCTCCATAGCTAAAAGTTAAGTTAGTCCCTGTCATAACTCGTGACGAATTCCTGAAGCTTACATTCGGCAGATTTGCAAGATCGATAAATTCAATCTTCAGTCAGTGCAACTAGGAGCCAAATGTAGCTCCCCGAAAAAACTGAACGGCAACCGAAACATGTGCACTGAGAGAATGAGTTACGCAAGATAAAATGATCGATCGAATTCAGTGTTTCAAGGGTTGTTTGGTAGCTAAATAGCTCTGCAAAATCGCTATATTACCATATATTACTTTCTGCCATTCTCATCAAGATCACAAACTGATACGAATCTGCGTTTAGTCTATACTGGAGCGCTGCGTTCATCACCTCTTTCCCATGCAGGAATAAATCCACCTTCAAACCAACCGTTTTTCGACACCACTGCACACGATAAAAAATTTGCCACGATAGTAATTAATATCATCAAAATTTTGATATCTCCAAACTTGGCATTTCTTACCCTTCGGATTTGTTTTCATTACGTCAAAGGTGTCTTTAAGCACAAGTCCGGGGCTCATAAAACTATTGTTAAAAAGCAACCTTACCAACTGCTGAACACCAGTTGTGACTTCTTTCCAAGTTTTGATGCCTCTAGCTTTCATAAATTCGTTAATAATTCTTCGTAAGTCAGGCCAAATATTGTCACCGTTTGTATTTTGTACTGGTGTGCGAAGGCGAAATTGGGAGGCCAGCAATGTGAATAGTACCGGGTGAGCCAGAAAAAAGTTCCCACTTTAAAAAATTCATAGCACCATGGGTCCATCACAGATTTGAACGATTCAAATTTCAGTTAAGAGCCGAAAGAATGAAGTATTTTTGTGATTTTTCTCGCTGTCTTACCAGCACTAGAAATATCGTTAAATCTAACTTTATAAAAATTTCATGGTTGGAAAATGACTGAAAAATGGCCTAAAACATCGATCAAATCGTAAGGACTCTATTCACAGAGAACAATAGGCAATGGGCCTCTCACCACTGTCAAGACTTACAAGACGTATGTTTTCAAACAAATACTATAGATTTTCAATCTTATGGCAATAAATGTACCGAGGATAGCTCTCAACTAACTATGAGAAATTGCATTTTTTCCATTGTCCTGTGCGAGGAGTCCATTATGTTTTGATCAATGTTTTAGGCCCTTTTTCAGTCATTTTGCAACCATGAAACTTCTTAAAAATTAAATTTACTTATATTTCTAGTACTCGTAAGAAAGCCAGAAAAATAACCAAAATACTTCAATCTTTTGGCTCTTAACAAGAGTTTGAATCATTCAGATCTGTGAAGTACTCTTGATGCTATGAATTTCCATAAGTGGGAACATTTTTCTGGCTCACTCGGTATAATATATCAACACATCTGGCAGCCTCTTTCAGGTCAACGTGAAGTGACGTCATAGAAAATGACGTCATTTCGCATTTCTTAGGAGATTGAAATGTGTAGTTTTGCAGATTAAAAGAGAAAACAATTTGAAAAAAGTATTACACACCATTCACAATAGTGTAATCTCTTGAAAAATCAACAATTTTGCCAACCCCGGACTTGTCCTTTAAATCGGTGTAAAAGGTGGGCGTAAAATTCTATGACCGATTTCCTTTGATTTTGCCTTCATTAGCCACTTGTCGATAATTATACTGAATGACTTTATGGAAATCTTGAATACTTTCAAAAATCCAGCGTATTTCATCCGGAGGGGGTGGGCGTTAACTACTATATATGCTGGTACGGGATGTGCCATTTTTTGGAAAATCATTTTTAGTAAAATCAAAAGTAGTCATAAATTTTGGGATGTGGTGTCATTTTAGAAAAATAGCTCTCTAGGGTATTGCTTTTATCAATTTCATTTATTTGGTTAAAATTTTGGATAGTTGTCACAATTTAAGGGTACACATCTACAATGGCCTGTAAATTTTAGCGTGTCATTTTAGATGTCAAATGGCACACCCCCGTCACCCGCCTATTGAAGTTACCCCCTGGGTATTTTATATCTCAGTTGATTATGTGACGTCATCAAATTTCTAAATCATAAAGCAGAAGGGCGACAGGCTTTTGCTATAGATACAATAATGCAGACACCTATTGTTTCCTGGACAATTACTTCATGTTTGGTGGCAATATTTACCAATTACAATGAACCTAACTTATTCAATTTTTTTTCAAAAATTCTTGAAAGAGAAGAAAAATAAAATAGTTAGCTCTGAAAATATTGAAGCTTTCAGAAATGTCCAATGGAAATATAGCAAAATAGGTAACGTTTCGTTGAAATCATTTACTTCCGAGAAATATCATTTACTTCCGAGAAATAGGTCATTGAATTTTACATTACTGTTTTAAATTTGAATGCTATGCTGGATATGCCAAATAGGAACGATTCATACCTTTTGGTGGTGCCATACTTCTGCTATCTCTCCTATCATTCTGTGCAGAGTCTTGCTTACTGCTAATCGAGTTGGTTGGTGCTCTGTTATCATAATCACAGCTTGAGGCAGAGGTATCTGGTTCATCTTGCCAAAGAGGCTGACTTCTTGGATGCATTGCTTCTCCTCTGTCTGGATCATTTCCACTTTGCTGCCTGTTCTGTGATGTCACCAATGGAGAAGGAGATCGAGCAGACAAACCATTAACGCTTACTGATTGATTAAACGGGCTTCCCCTCCCAGAAGAGCTTCCTCTGCCTGATGGGCTGCCCCTTCCTGATGGGCTACCCCTTCCTGATGGGCTGCCTCTTCCTGATGAGCTACCTTGTGCTGGTGATCTACCTCTGCCAGGACCGGAAGACTGTGCAGACTGCATTCCTGAACTCTGGTCGGTACCTCTTCCACTACCTGAAAAGGCGCCACGATTGACAGCTCCATGACCTGACTGTGTGCCACGGAATGAAGATCCACTTATTCCCTGAACTGTCTGTTGCACTTGAGGAGAAGTTGATGCACCTCTTCCTGGTGGTGCTGCACGCCCTGGACTTCCCCTCATGCTTGAATTAGTTGCCCCACGACCTGATACTATCCCACGTCCTGAAGCAGTTCCAGCAACTGGGATTGGTTTTGTCTCTCCTCCTGAAGCTGGGGGTGGCCGAGGAGGTGTGTTTGTTGTTTCTACCTTTTCTGAAGTTGGCTGGGGAACTGCTGATCCTTGGCTGCTTGCGGCCCCACTGCCGGTTGGAGTACCTCCACCCGAGTGTGCTCCTCTGCCAGCTAATGCTCCTCTTGCTGGTGACACTCCCCTATTAGCTGGCCCTCCTCTTCCAGGTGGTGTTCCTCTAACAGCTGGTGTCCCTCTTCCTGTTGTTAGTGTTCCACTAGCAGCAGGCCCTCCCCTTGCAGTTAGTGCTCCTCTTCCTGTAGTAGTTCCTCTCCCTGGTGTGGATCCTCTGCCAGATGTTGTTTCTGTGCTGGTTGTACCTCCACTCGATATGGCTCCTCTACCTGCTATCATCCCTCTTTGAGATGGTGTTCCTCTGCTTGCTGGTGTCCCTCTAGTTGCAGGAGAGCCTCTGCCAGCCGGGTCACCGTTAGGACCTTTGGTATCATCAGCAGCCGGAGGCTTAGCAGTCTTGCTAGTTGCAGTAAAAATATTCACAGCTGAGCCTCTATTTGCTGGAGTACCCCTACCTACAGGCGTTCCTCCAGTTGCTGGGGACCCTCTATTTGCAGGGCCACCTCTGCTTGCTGGGGAGCCTCTATTTGCTGGAGACCCTCTAATTGCTGGGGATCCTTTGGTAACTTGGTCTTCAGCAGCAGCTTTTGGCGCATTAACAGATGAAGTGATCACATTTCCAGGTACGCCTTGGCCTCCAGGCGCTCCTCTATTTGCTGAAGATCCTCTAATTGCAGGGGCACCTCTGCTTGCTGGAGACCCTCTATTTGACGGGGATCCTTTAGCAGCAGCTTTGGATCCATCAACCATTGAAGTGACTGCACTTCCAGATACACCTCTGCCTCCAGGCGCTCCTCTATTTGCTGGAGATCCTCGATTTGCAGGTGGCCCTCTGCCACCTCTGTTTGCTGGAGCACCTCTAGTGGCAGGTAACCCTCTATTTGATGGAACACCTCTCATTGCAGGGGATCCTTGAGTCGAAGGAGCTCCTCTTCCAGAGGCTGTTCCTCTTCCTGAAGCTGCTCCTATGGTTGCTGCTACTCCTTTGGTAGCAGGGGAATCCTTAACATGTGTTTCTGCTTCAGTTGTTAGGGGCTTTTGTCCTGGAAATACTTTGGTTGTTGTTTCTGTTCCAATTTTCTGTTTCTGAGGTTCTGAAGCTGTAGATGGTGTATTATTTGTTTTATCACCATGATTTGTCTGGTCTGACTTTTCTCCATTAGTATTTACTTTGTCCTTTTCATTGCCCTTTTCTTCATCATTAGCACTCGATGATGACTTGGATGCTGTAACTGGTGTTGCTTTCACGCTACCTTGAGCACCTCCCCTTCCTCTTACAGACAATGAGCCACCTCTACTTGCTGGAGATCCTCCTCGTCCTGATGAGGTTCCTCTTGCCATGCCTCTCGTAGGTGTTGCTCCTCTCCCTGTAGGGGTTCCCTTTACTGGTGTGCCCCCTCTGGATGATGGTGTTGCAGGTGCTGGGCTTTTGAATTCTACTGAGGCTAGAGATGATTGGCTTACTGGTGTCCCTCTACCAGAAGTAACTGTTCCTCTCTCTGCTGGGGCCCCTCTTGTTGGTGTGCTTCCTTTCGAAGATGGCGTTCCAGTGGCTGAAGCTTTAGGTTCTGTGCTTGGGGTTACTACTTCGGATACTACGGTTTCTCTGCTTGGGGTGGTCATTCCCTTATCTGCAGGAGACTCCGTTCCACTAGCTGATCCTTGAGACACACCCCTAGTTGATGTTTCTCCTCTGCCTGGTGAAGGACTCACACTCTGTGCTGATGTTGCTACTACTACAGGAGCACCTCTCCCTGAAACTGTACCTTGTCCAGCAGGGTCAACTCTCCCAGTGAGTGTACCTCTTCCTGCAGGAGCCCCTCTGCCAGAGACAGTGCCGGTTCCTGAAGGAGCCCCTCTCCCAGTGACAGTGCCTCTCCCTGGAGAAGCCCCTCTGCCAGAAACAGTGCCAGTCCGTGAAGGAGCCCCTCTTCCACTCACAGTGCCTCTTCCTGGAGTAACCCCTCTGCCAGAAACAGTGCCACTCCCCGAAGAAGCCCCTCTACCAGATACAGTGCCAGTTCCTACAGTAGCCCCTCTGCCTGAAACAGTGCCTCTTCCTGGAGTAGCCGCTCTTCCTGGAGTAGCTCCTCTACCAGACACAGTGTCAGTTCCTGGAGAAGCCCCTCCACCAGAAACAGTGCCTCTTCCAGGAGTAGCCCCTCTACCAGAAACAGTGCCTCTTCCCTGGGTAGCCCCTCTACCGGAAACAGTGCCAATTCCTGCAGGAGCCCCTCTTCCTGATACTGTGCCTCTCCCTGAGACAGTTCCTCTGCCTGTAGCTGATCCTCTGGTAGCTGGACTATCTCTAGTTGTAGCTGAACTCTTTGGCGTTGAAGGTTCAGTTTGTTTACTCATAGGTTTGCTTTCAACCAATTTGGTGACTCCCAAATTTGGCGCAGGACTAGGCTGTGAGGTGCTCTTCTCATCACTAGCTGATGCAGCTTCTTGCTTTGGAACCTGTTTCTCTGTGGTATTGGTGCTTATTCCACTATTGTTTTCCATCAACTTTGTATCTTTCGCTGGCTCACTCTTTGTAGCTGGCTTCTCTTCTATCTTTGGACCACTTTTGTCACCTGTGGCTCTCTCTGGTTCTTTCTTAGCCGAATTTGACTTTAGTGCTTGCATGAGTGGTTTTGGGGGCTCTGACCTCTGTGGCTGGGATCTTTGAGGGGGTGGATTTGATGGTGAATAGGGTTGATCAGATTTTGAGTAGCAAACTTTGATTGGGGTGCCATTAATTTTCTGTGGGGAAAGAATGATAGATTAAAAGAGATCAATAAATAGATTTAAATGAAAGCATGAATACCGCATAGCACCCTTTCTATTTACCCTCCTCAAAAGTTGAATGAACCTCCTTTTTATTAAGCATCCCACTACAATCAAATGCCAGAAATGTTAATTTTGATCTAGTCTGGGATAAAAATTGAATAGAGTTTGTGTATTTGACTTGTAAAATTGTACAGTATATTGATTTCACAAAATATGGGATGAACGAAAAAGAGCTATCATGCATATTCTATACATTTGAATTTGTGAATGAGCCCTCTCTCTTAAAACTTCCCTCCGAATTCTCCAATTTTTGTTTATTCATTCATTGTATACTTTATATAACGTAATTTGAACTCTAAGTATTTTAAGCTCAAGTATATGAGCTAATTCAAACCATCATTTTGTTTCTAAATAAGTCAACAAGCAAGTCAACATAATAAAAAGTCAACATAAAGTCAATAAAATATACAAGGTTGACTATGATTTCAAAAAGAAATCCAATAGTTTGCTTAATTAACATGCCTGTCTGAACGTGATATTAATTCACATAACAATTTATTCTCCCATATATAAGCAAAGTTACAAAGGTTCCTGCAACTGTAACCATTCAACGATCAGATACATTCATATTTTCATTCAATATCCTAGTAATTTGCAAACAAAATGATTTCATCAGCTGATACTTATAATCAGTGGATAAGTTGAAAACAAAATGAGATATAAAATTACAGGGCTTGTAACCATTTAGAGTGCTATTCACTTGCATCAATAAACTGTTCCCTTCAGACCATCTTTAAAGACTCTGCGCTAACCAGCAACCACTGCACCCATTCTTTGCAGAACAAAACACACAACATTGTGTATGCAACAGGGCTTTCACGTTCAGAAATTAAGGCGTGCGACCAAAAACTTGCGTGAACTGTGTGAGGCGCACAAAAGGAATATCAAACGGTACCAAAGGTATGTGTCATACTTCCCAAGACCTAGTCAGTGAGACACTGAAAGACACAAATCAGTGAACAAAAGCTGCTTGAGAAGTCTTACATTTAAGATGGCATGAATCTCAGGAGAAGATGGCCTAAAGATGAGGCTGATTAAACTTTAGTGGCATGAGCAAACAAAGTAACTAAGCTGCATTCAAAAAATAAAGTCAGCATCAGGGACTTACAAGGTATGTTGTAATACAAAAGTTATTTTGTCTACAAAGTTTTCCAGTGTGAACTCCAGAATGGGGCATCGCTCTCTTCAAGGGAAATATTTTATTACCGGGCACGTGATCAATCTCCTATGCAAATGTTTGGGTGTGTGCCTGTGTGCGCGCGAGCTATTGTGCGGCCCTCCACTGAAAGCCCTGATGCAAGTTGCAAAGGCCCTTTGAAAACTGGAAAAAGGGAGTATCAAATTTTAGACTCTTCAGATTTGTCTTTTTTGAAAGCTCAAATCAGTTAGAAACTTGATTCAGTGATTTGTTTTGATATTAGTAAGAAAAGTCTGTTCCCATGCATAAACTTGGCATTGAAAAAAATACCGTGAGGATTATTAAGACTAATAAGATTAGCGGATGAAATGAAGACTGAAAATACATTTGCAAACAAGTGGATGT
The DNA here is from genome assembly GCA_964020215.1 of Aurelia sp. 3 sensu Dawson et al. (2005). Classification (NCBI taxonomy): domain Eukaryota; kingdom Metazoa; phylum Cnidaria; class Scyphozoa; order Semaeostomeae; family Ulmaridae; genus Aurelia; species Aurelia sp. 3 sensu Dawson et al. (2005). The sequence goes on from OZ026593.1 coordinate 3,348,355, forward strand.
TCTAGAATTGCAATAGGGGATTGAACAAACTGCATTGTAGAAAAGCCTCACTGCGCAAAGGCTCCTGGTTAGCACAGAGTTTTTTAACAGCTTTTCATATGTATGATCAAATCAAAACTTTGCAAAAATTTGATGTGACAATATTTATATACTTACAGTTCCATCCATGACTTTCTGGGCAACGGACGCAGAGCTCAGGCTGTGAAATACCACATATGCAAATCCTCTGGATTGTCCAGTGACTCTGTCTCTGATAAGTGTGACTGTTGAAAAATAAAATGATTTTAGTAAACTTCAAATAATTACGGAACAATGTCACTGATTTCCACAAACCAAATCATCTGATTCTTAAGGCCATTATCCATGATGCAAACTTTTAGTATATATACCGGGTGTACAAAAATAATTGGCCCCGTTTGTGTTGCTGCCGTGGAGGAGCCATAGATTCAATTATATTGCTTTTTGCACAATCACATTGGTCAGGCTTTAACTTAGAGTTTGAGACCTTGCATGAGGCAATCTGACACGTGGTTGCTGATTTATGGCATAGTAAAGGCAAAATAAGTGGTTGCTTCAAAAACAGCACTTCTATTGTTCTCTAGCATTGTCAAAATCAAGTAAATTTCAAAAGAAATGGTTCTAGCGTTGGATTAAAATTATTCCTAGTTATTTTAAAGGGTTGGCAGTGTTTTCTTTTTATAAGCGAGCACTTTCTATCTTTTAAAAAATGTTGTGAAAACTTTAATGCAATGCCAGAGTCATTTCTTTGAAAAGTTACTTTTGTTTGACATTGCTGGAGAACAATAGAAGCGTTGGTTTTGAAGCAACCAATTATTTTGCCCTTCTCAACCATAAATCAGCAACCACTAGTCAGATTGACTTAAACAAGGTCTCAAACTCTAAGTTGAAACCTGGCCTATGCAACTGTGTAAAAATTGAGATAATTGAATCTATAGCTCCTCCACAGTAGCCAGACAAAAGGGGCACATTTTTTTTTGGGACACCCTGTATAAAGAAAGTTCAAAGCAAATGGAAGGCAGACTATAACTCATCTGATTGGGCAATACGGAAATACAAAGAAAAAGAGTTTTGAATGGCTGTTGATCCTACTGATATTCTTTGGCCATAGAAAGTGATAATGATGAGCCCTCCTTCTTTCGAAATGCATGGATTGGCAAAAACATCCCATCATGTTGACCTCTGACCTCACTGCAGCCAATCAGCAGTCCTTTTCCTGAAAGGAATGGCACGTGTGCAGCATTTTGCACCCACCAGATGTGTGATGAGGCGCGTGATGAGACGCGGGTGCAATCTCACGCCTCAAACCACCAGGTCTGCAAGGTACACAACAACAGTAAATATCAGAATATAAGTGGGAACTCACTTTTCTGTATTTCACCAAAGCGAATAAATGCTCTGCCAATCATTTCTTCTGTGAACATTTGGGGAAGACTCCCCACATATAATGTCGCAACCATTTCCCTTGCTGTCAAGAAAGAAGGAGAACAGTGTAATTATGATGCTTGTGATCAGCATGTGCTTTTAGATGGTAATGAAATTCCTCAAGATGGTACAGTCGACTCCAGCTATAGTCACACCAAATGTTTCCAAGAAAAATGTGACTATAAGCGGAGTGTGACTTTAAGCGGAGTTACCCAAAATAGCTGTATAAATACTAGAAGATCAATATTTACAGCCTAATTTGGGCGTATGAAGTCTCTGCAAGGACTTTGACTGCAATGAATAATGTTTCTATCTTCTTCTTTCATATAAAAGACTTCATAAGCCCGTTTATAACCGATGATTGCTCAAAACATTCTTACATGAGACTCATTACATGAAACATTCTTACATGCAAAAAATCCTTGCTTCCGCCTGTTTCCTACAAAAAATCCTTGTGATTCTTTCACACATTGCTAGGGGCACCGGGATGTTGCATGAATTGAAGTAGGTCTCCCAAAACTGTAATGATGTACGTAATATGAAAAATTCATAAACATTTTTCCCTATATGTGACTGTAGAAAGAGTATTTTGCTGTTTGGGAAGGAGAAAAGTAGTGATTATAAGTGGGGTGTGACAAAAAGCGGAATGACTCTAACCGGAGTTCATTCATAAGGGTTTGACCACAACTGAATTTGGGAAAGAGCAATATGGTGATAATAACCGGAGTATGACTATAAGCGGAGTGACTATAACCGGAGTCGACTGTACACATATTTTCTTATAAGGCACTGCTTACAAGAAACTCAACTCTCAGATCGTCAAAAATTTAAGATACCCAAGTGCTGGGTAAATGTAATAAGCAACTCAAACTGAATTCTTTTATTAAACGGAATCATAAATTAATGACTAAAATAAAGAACTAAGACTGTGTAGCCTGTGTGCAGTCTTTCTTTAGTGTAAACTGAAAGAATGTGAAAATAGAAAGACTGTGCATTAGTAAAAAATTTTTCCAATTTTTATGAATCAATCCAGTGTAATATGAGCCAATTGGAGCCTGGTTAGGAATTTTCTGAACCACAACACAATCAGCTTATGAAGGGTGCTTGTTTCCCTTTTGTTTGAAATTGAACAGATTGATAGACCAGATTATGTTAATTGTTTTCATTTTGCTGAGTCATCCCTACGATAAATCTATTGCGACTCTGACCTACATCTGATGTGGGATGGAATCTAGTTGTAGCATTCATTAGATATTTAAATTGTTCCTTGTGTTTGTGCATTTAGTATAACTTCATTTGTTTCAAATTGGCCATGGGGTAGTCATGGTCTTTCGCTCCCCTTGGTATTGACCCTGTAGTGTCCTATAGTACAAAAGTATAGTAGAATGTAAGATTTATTGTAAAATTTTCATACTAATAAAAAAATCTATTGGTGATGCGCAGTCTTCCAACTTTACCTTCTTTCAATTTTACAAAAGAAAGACTGCACACAGGCTAAAGACTGTGATGCTGAACGAGAAAAACATGTGCTCCACTCAGCCGTCATGTAGCCTTTCTGGTTTATGATCTAAGCCATTTGATGATGTCATAACCTTAAAACTGCATCGAACACAAACCCTGTAATTCAGCCAAAACAATCAAGACATCTAAGATCTCCAGTGGCCACGTATTTTGACTTTGTTTCAAATCTGAGCTTTGTATCAGGACAAATACTGATCAGTTACTTCATTCTCTGACATGAGAAATCTAAGATTTGTTTCAAGTCAACAGAGTACTTGAAATTCCTTTTGAACCTATTAAATAGAAGGGCAGGTGCAATAATAATCAATGCAATGACTTTTTAAAATTCGATGTTTATGATGCAAATTATACAATTACAAAAGTTTCTAGGCTTTTTAATCACTGTTGCCTTGCTTTTTTAATTTCTGATTAGCGGAGCCTGCAGTTTTTATGATTAGTTTTCAATGAAAATTGTGTTTGCTTCATTAACCACAAATATTCCTTTTCAGCGAAGGTGAAGTTGGTGAAGTTGCGGTTTTCAGCACCAAGCGCTGAGATCACAGAAATAGCTAAGCGCTAATCCAGTCCGCAACCCCTTGCCATGATGCTCAAAGGTGCTGGTGGGATTTGAAATCCGTCCGCTTGACTATTCCAGCTACAAAGTCAGTGGATTACAACACGGCGCCACAACACCTTCATCTATTTTGACAATGATCTTATTCTTTAATTATAATCAGACTACAACTGGCACTATTATTCGATATTAACAGGTAACAGTCATTGCAGTGTGTGATCCTCATTCCTCACATTGTGATTTGACATCACAATGTACAGCTTTGATTGGAATCAGTACATATGACACGGGCAACCAGTAGGGATATAGACTGTCTGGATGGCAACCTGTCTAAGGCAATTTGGAAGCCCTCTTTTTTATATATATTCTGTATTTATGGCATTAAAAATGTAAGAAACACATTCATAAACTTTTGGTAATAAAAGTGCACTAAAATTCAAGAAACTGCCAGGGCTACCCCCCCCCCCCATGTATGTATATATGGTGATTGTTCTGGGTGTATCTTTCACACTATTGTTGAACAACCCCTGAATGGAAAGTATGGCATTTGCACACAAATGAAAAACAATAGAGCATTTATGAATATTCAAAACATACAATAGACAAACAAAAGAGCACCCTTAGGTCTTGGAAAATTGCCCCTCTGTCATTCACAAGTAAAACAGAAATGAAATTCTCAATGAAAGTTAGCTTTGAAATTGGCTGTAAAATTAGCCACAGAGGTGAAATTCATCAAAGGTTTTCACTGTCAAATCCACGATAAAATAGTAGTGAATTGAGCACAATGTTAAATTAGACATTGGCTAATCTTACATCAGCCAGCTTTCCAAAATTAAAATTTACCATGGAATTATTTGATGATGTGTAAAAATTTGATGCAATGGTTTCTGGATAACATTTGATAACTCAACCATCAGATTTTTGTGATGTGGGCACATTTGAAAGAATCTGTTACAAACATTGCAGAGAAATAGCCAAGATCAGAATGATAGCAAACAAAAAATCTACCAAAAGAGTTTCTCACTGACAATATGACAGTAATAACACACTGAAATGTGTCATCCCCGAAGGATTTTGGTGTAACTTCTTTAAGATTTATAAAATGATGCACCACTAACTGGAACATTGTTTGAACGGAGATAAAGCACCACAATCTAAACATAGCACAAAAGAACGGCAGGGGCCACTAATCTTCTTATTGTCTTCATAGATCAAAAACATCAAATACAATAGGTTATATTTAGATTACCCAGTCCCCTTAGCTAAGTTTGTTTTTAACCCCAATGATTTACTTTAATGTTCCAAGCAAGTGCAGCAATGCTATGAATTTGTTACTGAAATTTTCTATTGAAGTTAACAATGTGTTGAATTTCACACAACTAATAAAAGTACTTAAAGACCCTCTGCTAACCATTTGGCGTTGGACCCATTCTTTGTTATGTGCTAACATACACCTACGGAGACCACCCATGCAAGATATGGGAGGTATGTCTGTTGTTGCCAAGGCTCCTTTTGAAATGGAAAAAGAGATATCAAAATTCTGAATCAAAAACAAGGCAAAGAGAATTCAGGCCAGAAACAACTTTCAGATAATACAAAAGTCGAATTTGCTGCCACATAGGATCATAGCTAGCAGTGACTCTTTGATTTTGTCACTGGAAATTTTCTACTGAATTTCACATGGAGTCAAATTTCAAATGCAAGCAGAATTGTATGTACAGTCAATTTTGATACCAGCAAATTCTACATTCAATTTCATTTGATGGCAAATTTTATCTTGTAATGACATTTTATACAATCGATTCCGTTGGTAGATTATACTACGTAGTTGGGAATATCGACTTTCGATTTTCGTATTTTTAACTTTTAAACAGTATTACCATTGGGCCGTTAATAACAGATTTCCGTACAATTTTTAATTTTCTTGATGGCCTAAAGGTAAGAACCCCTGCCCCAATAACGGCCGTTAAAAACTGCGAAAATCGAAAGTCGATCTGTCGATGGCCTCTTACGTTGAATTTCACAGTCCGTCTAATTCTAAACTATCTAATTTTAAACTGGCAGTTTGTCACTACTCACTGTTTTACCAGCGGCTTCGTTCGATGACCAGGCAGAGCAGAGAACTTAAATCTGGCTTGAATTATCAATTGCCATTTATTTAATAACGTGTACGTAGCATACTAGCTACTTTTATTCTGCCTTTGCCGTTTCATTGTTTCTTCCCTGGCCTCTGTGGGCCTAAAAAACCCAGCCGATTGTGAGCAGTGCAAAATGCTCAGAATGACACCGGGCCTTCTTCTCATAATTATTTAAAAATCAAATAAATGAAAAGTATCAATATCAAACTCACAGAAACTTCTACAAACCTTTTCTTGCTTGAATTTATTTGAATCAAATTGGTCACTTGTAGTGAAGCTCTGCCATTTTCCAAATCCCTTCAACAAGACAGTTCGAAAAGACCCACGCGGCTGCGCAGTACAGAGGTGTGCATCTCTCTAGCCCAGTATGCTTTGCGGTATTTTGAAATTTTCGCGGCTGCAGGCTTCCTGCATTTGATACTTAATTGTGACAAATAAATGTCCCTTGCATTAACTTGTGGAGGAAATGATAGTGACTTCATCCAACTTTGATTTCTTGCTTTCTAGCTTAGGAAGCATTCTCTCACAAGACAAGGTTATTGGGTGCACCCTCAGAAAAATTAGCCGTTGGCACCTGCCCTAAAAATTGAAAAATATTGAGGATTCTGACGAAAGTTTTCTGTCTAAAGGTGAACCCAACAAGATCTATGTCATTTTTCTTCGACAATTTTTATCGAATTTCGAAATTGGGGAACCACTAGGTAGACAACTTTCCAAGGTAATTTTTCAAAGCAAAGGCAAACAATTTTGTTGCCTATCAAAGAATTGAAGCCAATTTTGGCATATCCAGTGTATCATTGCTAAATGTTTCCTGTTTTCAAAATGCGGCACAAACAGGAGAAGCTTTAATCAAACATGAACAAGTCAAAAGTTTTTCGGATAACGGATCAAAAGGTGCACAGAGCATCCCTACGAAATTTTTAAATTTTTTGACTCGTATGACAAAGATGTAATGAACACCCGTTGGGGGGGGGTACATAACATGTTGAGGGTACGGGTATGTGCCGTCCATATAGGTGGGTTTTTGGGCCCCAAATTCTCTAAACAAGGGTCCATTTTCGGCAGATTTTCCATAAACAAGGTGGGTTATCCAGAAATTGGTGAAAAATAGCAAAAAATGGCTTGTTTTCCGCGAAAATTCATCATAAGAGTGGGTATGACCGCAAGTTTCGGTAATTAGAAGAGGGTACCTTTCTGAAAACCGGGCGGCAGACCCCCGTCCATCCACAAGTCATGTACCCCCCCGGGAATGAACAGTCTATATCTACTGTAAAATAGCCTTGTCTGCAAGACCTTGCTAACTTTTATCTTATGAAATAGGCGGAACTTTCATAAATATGCCAGTTTTAGGCGTCAGGGCGTCAGGGCGTCAGCTCGCAACTTAGAGAATTTTCAACAGATTCACACAAGGCTCTGGCGCCTAAAATTGTTTCAAAATCTTAGATAAAGGTCCCATGGAGCCCCTTCATTGTATCGTTACTATTTTCAATGTTTGATATTTTCAATGTTTCTTCAACGTTCATATTTTTGTATCAATGCATTTTTAACGTATGATTATCAAATAACAAACAGTTAGAAAATCGTACACAATTAAACGATACCATATATTGTGATGATGCATAAATAGTCACAAAATAGCTCTGATAATGACGAAATAACATGCCACTAATAGAGACTCTACTGTCTTACTATGTGCGTATAAGAAGTTGTTTGCAATAACGAAACCAATGAGCTACCAACAAATATACTTATTAAGCATTAAGGAACAACAAACTTCTCAAGCTTCTTACATGTGCATTGTCAAATATCTCTTGCGAACACTCGAAATGAAATGAGGCTCATCAATTCTTTAGGTACAGCGTTTCTTTGACTTCAAGTTATTTGGGAAAACTGTATTTAGTTGCGGGTACCCTCACTTGTATCTTCTTATCCCGTTTAAAAACTTAGAAACGTTATCAGTTGAAATAGAAGACTGCGTACACACGATGCCTGCACATCTTGCAATGGCATAAAATGTGACAAATACGAAAACGGCAAATTTTTGGGCAGATTATGAAAACGGTAGGTCTTGGAAACGGAGCTCTAACCGGCACATTTTGAAAACGGTATCGTGTGAACACTCGATATGAGGGTGATCGATTCTTTAGCTACAATATTTCTTTGGCTTCAAGTTATTGGAGAAACTGTAGCGAGTTTGTAATGTAACCGTCAATTTCCTACTGTTTTCGAATCGTTCCTGTATCGTGTGAACGATAGGTCAAATTTAGTACAGTCACGTCTTTCATCGTTTTGAAAATGTGCCGGCATCGTGTGAACGTAGTCTGAAACATGCTGTAATTTTGAAAGATATTCAAAATTTCTAAAACATCTAGCTGTAGAATTATGGAAAGGTAGCTCAAGTTTCCTTCCAGGCCCTCAATTCAGAGAAATTGGTCATAGAATTTTACACCAATCTTTTCAAAGACTTGAAACCTATGCCTAGAGGCTTAAACTCACGATATTGTCCCAGTTATCGCAACAACAACAACAACAACAACAACAACAACAACAACAATGACAACAACAACAACGTTTTTTATTTTTGATAAAACTGGGGCTTGTGGATTTTCATATAGATAGATTGAGACGGAAATGCACACACAGATTTATCTGTACAATCAGGAACGAGGCTAAGACGTAGTCTCAGAAGCAAGGCAAGCAACCCTCGACAGTTGGAAATTGACGATTACGCTAAAGATGGCGGTAAGGAACTTTTTATCAAGACGCATTGCGTTCTAATTGCGAGTCTTTAACAATCTTACGGGAATTCGCTTAAAATAAGCAATGCATCTTGGCAAAATGTCCCTTGCCGCCATCTTCAGCGTAATCATCTATTGTCATTGTTGCGGTAAAGTTGATGGAGGCTAACTGGCCTTAAAAACATAGAACTCCTGGTTTACAATGAACAGTTATTATTGGATTTGCAAAACATTAATGTGGATACCTGCAGCTTCTGTTCATGGCTGGGAATCACTGCACTTGAAACTTGAATTTTAAGGTGTCTTCGCAACGGAGGCTCGAGCTGGCAACTTAGGTCTATCCGCCACTGCCTGGAGCACTCAGTTTGTCGAACAGTGTTGCTATTGTTTTCGCATTTAGTGAAAACTTCATGCCAATGTTCAATTTGAAAGTCCAAAAGTCGTAGTTTGAGCATCCATCAGTCTATCAATAGCGAAAACTACGAACAGTCTAACCTATGCTGTTACAGCACAAATTCCCATTCCCAGAACTACATATATACTATTCCAAGATCCCAAATCCCTTTTATCGCTGCAGTACCCTCACTCTATGATCGATGAAATCATCAAATATACTACGGTGTTTGAATTATCATACTCATGTCCCTTATCTTATCCATCAGTTTTGGAGCTGGTATTACAGGTTTATTCAATTTACTTCTTTCACTGGGATTGTCTATATCAAACGATTTCTCCCTCATTTGTCTCTTTTTCCTCCTTTTACTTAAGGATAAACTTCTATTTTTCCAGACTAAGTCCTCAAGGAGGCTTCGCTTTCTTCTATGAGTTAAACTTAGCTTTGCAGGCTCGCTCCTCTTTTGTATCCCTGGAACGAGGCCTTGCGTCATTTTTGCTGCTTCAGGTCCAGACCCCATATCTTTCAACGCGGCAAGTAAATTGGAGCTTACTTTCTCCGAGCTAGTGATAACATTAGGCGAAAGCTGCGACAACATGGCAGCGCTCAGTGAATTAGCTGTTTCTGCCATTTTTAATGCCTTGGCTTTGTTCTCCTGGGCACTTGCAATTTGTTGCTTTTTCACATCCGGAAGCGGCACGACGGCCGCGTTCGCTCCACCGCCACCTATCAAAATGGCATGCCCCTTATCCTCCCCAGTGAGCAGCGACTTCGCAGCGTTGAGTATGCTAACGACGTTTTGCTTTGGGCTCGTCACTATTGTTGCCTTTTTCTCCCCCGCAGAACTACCAGTAGTAGTTTCTTTGTTTATGGCTGCTTGTAGGCCTTGCACATCTCCGGCTCGCCCGTTTATAGTCCCCAAAATGAACTGCTTAGCTGTATCAATTGCTTTTCTTGTCTGCTCCTCTTTATCAAGCTTTTTGTCCGGACTGCTTGGAACCTGGCCGGTCATGAATGATTTGATCGCATCCGGAACGACACCATTTGCTTCGACCTTGTCTCGGTTGCCAAAACTATTCGAGCGCCATTTTGCAAGGATCATATCAGCTGCTTGTTTCTAGAAGAAAAATACAAAATAAATTTGAAAGGTTTTTGTTTATCATCTTGATAAACTGATATTATCCAATTGCATCTGAACAATGTGAGTAACAGCCCCCCCCCGGGAGGGGGTACCCATATTTTTTTCTATACGGGGACGTGCCGCTGAATAGGGTATCATTTTCAGGATTCCGACTCCGGGACAGGGTATCATTTTTGTAAAAATCGGCTCCATGACAGGGTCCATATTTGATATTTGTGACTCAGAGAGGTCGTTTTTACCCTGGGTACCAGCTCTTTTTTGGGAGAGTCTGGTACCCAGGGTAGGTCGTTTTAGGCCATTTGCACTCTGCGAATATGATTCAAATGGCCTGGATGGCAATTTCCACAATTTTCGATTGATTTCTTATAAAATTGCTTTTGCAGGGATCAAATTAGTCTCAAGAGACAAAAGACAGGGTATTGCTTAAGAAAATTTCACTCCGGGACAGGGCATCATTTTTAGGAATTTGACTGCGGGACAGGACAGGGTAGCTTTTCAGATTTTCCAGCGGCACCTCCCCGTATGTTCGTATACCAAGTACCCCCCCCCCCCCCTGGGTAACAGCCAAACTTGTTGGACAAAAATTTGAGAGACATTTGTTAAAAATAGCTTTAAACAACGGACTGATCGTAACAAACCCATTGAGGCAAGATTTTTTAGACGCTTGCTTGTAGCATTTGGAACTGTTTTTATTCAGTCTTATACAAGCCTGCGTGCAGACTCTACAGTAAGTGCGGAGGAACGAAAAGGAGAAGAAAGCTTTCTTCTCCTTTTCACTCCTCCGCCCGTACTGTAGAGTCTGCTCCCAGGCTATCTGATACAGCCCGAAGCAAAATTTACAGGTTCTACAAGATATACCCATCAATCGAGCGAGGGCCCCTTGTTAATCAACGCTGTTGAAGGGCAACGGTACAAATGAAGTGAAATGAAATGAAATGGCAAGAAACCGACCTCTTTGCTTGAAGGTACATAGTTTCTGACTCTCTCGAGGGCATATTTGTAAGCTTCTTTTGTTAGTACAGGTCCATTTTTGGATATGGCATCACGCAGCATGGCATCTGAAAATGAAGGAAAGGCGAGGAGTTGTATCGTTTGAGTACAAAAGCCTTCGTTTTTGGAGAATCACAAGCATTTTGTTATGTTACCTAAATCAATAGCCACTCGTTGTTACTCCTGCAGAGTAGCCGTGAAATTTGAAATCTGAGAAATCATAAATAGCATTTCCAAATACATCATTCAACTGTTCAAATGTTCAAATGAATTCAAATTTATCTGACAGAAGTCGGCCACTCCATTCTTAAAATCATGAGGACTTTTCTACCGTTAAGAACATGCTACAGCGATTATGAGTCATCGCTGTAAAGCAGAAATATTAGAAAATTTTATCGTCGTTTTACCAAATTTCTCAAGGTTTCTTAAAGGGATGTTCTCTAGAAAATATATAATAATTTCATAATGGATGACCAATTTTAGCCAAGTGAATTTCAACATTTACTTGAAAATATATACCTTAAAATAACATGTTTGGCATGTTTGGCAGTGTTATTGTTTTGCTATCCAGGGAGCAGTGGCCATGCAAACGTGAATTGTTTTTTATTCATAATAAATCAAATTAAACTTAAGTACATTAATACTTTTCCCTCGCTTAGTGTAAGAAGATACAAGGTGATCTGGCCTACACCAAGAACGGCACGTAACAATTTTCAAATATAACTTCAAAAGTAAAGAAGGCTACTGGGAACAGGAAAAGAAAACAGGTATACGAAACAAAAACTAAAGGAGAGAAAGGGACAGGCAGTTCTACTCCAAACTCAAACCATGCTATGTGTCTAACCCTTGTGTCGTAGGTCTAACATCAGTTTTGTACCATCACATCGAAATTGATGGTATAATGACGATGGCAGTAAAACACTATGGGAGCATTTGGATGGTTTGATGTGGAGCTGTATAGAAGATAAAAAGGAGAGCTGCTAGATGATTGTGTTATGCCAATTTAATTTCGTGCTGATCCACAGATACTAACATGCTACCCAATCTTTCTTGACTCAATTGGTGGATAAAATGAATTTCAAATCTACTTACTGCCAGCGAATGGATGCATAGAATTGAATTCACGATCAGCCTTTTTACATTTCCTCATCTGCTTCAAATAATCATGTAACGTTAATTCACCATCTGTGTACGATTTCACTAGATTTACACAGCGTGATGGAATTGTGCTTGGAACTTTCACTTCTGAAAAAGAGAATTTCATAGTATGTTTATGTTTCAGTATTTGATTCACTTTCTTTTCTGGTATTATTATTATTAATTTTTGACAGGGCACATTGTAAACAGTTTTCTTCTTATGAACTGAATGTTTTTCACCCTGTATAAATAATTCAAAATGAAATGAAATGAAAAACTAATAGGAGGGTAATCCTTCAGAAGAGGCAGATTAATAAGGGGCCCCTCCATCAAGCATCTTACAATTTCAGGGATACCGGCTGAGTCAAAAAATGTTTACGCATTTGGAAGGCTGTTGGGTAAAAAGTATTCGGCTGATATTCCAAACTAAAATGTTAATCCATCACTCAAAGGCTAACTTAGATGCGAAAAGTTTGTTTTGTAATATCATCATTCTCATAGACCCATAAATTAGGAAAATGCTGGATGGGAACCAAGATTCCACACTCCATTCTGGTCCATGATTACTTGCTATTAGAATTAAAATTATTTCTGAAACTTACAATAGCATTGAATTTGAATTTCAATGACAAATAAATCATGGAAAAGAATGGACAGTGGAATTCTTCATTTCCATACAAACGCCTTGCAGGCATGATGATGATAATGACGGTGATGACGATGATGATGATGATGATGGTGATGACAATGATGATGATGATGATGATGATGATGATGATGATGATGATGATGATGATGATGATGATGATGATGATGATGATGATGATGATGATGATGATGATGATGATGATGATGATGATGATGATGATGATGATGATGATGATGATGATGATGATGATGATGATGATGATGATGATGATGATGATGATGATGATGACGACGACGACGATGATGATGATGATGATGATGATGATGATGATGATGATGATGATGATGATGATGATGATGATGATGACGACGATGATGATGATGATGATGATGATGATGATGATGATGATGATGATGATGATGATGACGATGACGATGACGATGATGATGATGATGATGATGGTGATGACGATGATGATGATGATGATGATGGTGATGACGATGATGATGATGATGATGATGATGATGATGATGATGGTGATGATGATGATGATGATGATGATGATGATGATGATGATGATGATGATGATGATAATGATGATGATGACGATGATGATGATAATAATGATGATGATGATGATGATGATGATGATGACGAGGATGATGATGATGATGATGATGATGATGATGATGATGATGATGATGACGACGACGACGATGATGATGATGATGATGATGATGATGATGATGATGATGATGATGATGATGATGACGACGACGATGATGATGATGATGATGATGATGATGATGATGATGATGATGATGATGATGACGATGACGATGATGATGATGATGATGATGGTGATGACGATGATGATGATGATGATGATGGTGATGACGATGATGATGATGATGATGATGATGATGATGATGATGATGATGGTGATGATGATGATGATGATGATGATGATGATGATGATAATGATGATGATGACGATGATGATGATAATAATGATGATGATGATGATGATGATGACGAGGATGATGATGATTATGATGGTGATGGTTGGCGGTTATTACCTGCTTTAGCAGTAATGTTCTTGGGAACTTCTCCAGTATCTGAAGCAACAGTTGCTGCCACTGGATCTTTACTTGCGTCTCCAGTAATAGTTGAATTGTCTTTTGCTTCTTGGGTTTTACTTGAATCAGGCTTCTCTTTTGTTGTTTTATCTCGTTGTGATGACTGACTAGCTATATAAATGAATTCAGAAACATTTAGCAACACTGCATTCAGTTACGGTACATGTATCCATTCTGTAAGAAACTGCTTATAAGACACTCAATTCTCAGATCACCAACCAATAGGAAATAATCTCTAAAACTAATCCTTCATAGTTAACTTGAACATGGATACTTTGTTTGTTCATATTGGAGCCTTGAGAGAAGAAATTTTGATCTTGAAAGTCCAGATTTGCCAGAGCTTTTAAGTTTTGGCCTAAGCTGTTAACGTGCAGGTTGTGAAATTTCCTGAATCATTGGCGAGATCAAAGCCACACAAGAAGCCCGATACTTCGGAAAAATTCTGGATAAAATTCAAAATCCAACTTTAAAATTGACGTCACGAATTTTTTCCCGAAGAAATATCTCAATGAACGTAGTCACCAGTCACCAAGTAATATTTTCCTTAAATCAGAATTAACTGACAAAAAGAAGCAATTTAAGCACGAGTGAGAAATTCCAAGGATCTTATCCTCGTGGATTTTTCATCGTTTGGGTATATGCGATTGTTTGTTTCTTACCAATGCCATTGATAACAAATGCATTTTATTCAAACAAGGAAGATTTTTTCACATCAATGGGAATTATTTCTCTAAAGCCTGGTTTCCATATGATCACAACGATCGCAAGTGACGCAACGATCGCTGAAAATGCGACTTGCGATTTTTGCGTTTAAAAATCCATTGCGATCCTTGCGATGCTTGGGATCCTTGTGATCCTTGAGATATAGATAGAAAAATTTCCATCTCTTTAATTCTTGCAATCGTTGCGTCAGTCTTTTTTTAAATGGAAACAGTTTTGTCGCAATGATCGCAAGGATCGCAAGTCACAATTTTCAGCGATCCTGCATCACTTGTGATCCTTGTGGTCATATGGAAACCAGGCTTAATGGCTAACTTTGATTCGGCAGATGTAATTAAAAGCCTCTGTAGAATGAATAGATCTGTGCCACAATACCTTTGAGAACTAAACGAGTAAATTACTAACTGGTATCCATAGATGCTTTATCAATGCTGGCAATATCAGCTTGATTATTAATTGTTCCATTTAGCAAATTCTGGGCTGTTACAGGAGCAATTGTGTCTCTTTGAATTGCATTTTGAGGTATCTGTGCCACTGGAATCCCTTGTGCCATAGGAGCCATTTGTCCCATTGGAGCCATTTGTGTCATCAGAGACATCTGCCCCATTGCAGCCATTTGTGCCGCATTATATCCTGCATTACTGGCCCATCCAGGTATCTGTGCCACTTTCTTTATTTTGTTCCCATCTTTGGTCCAGTTGAAAGTTGGGTAATCTACTTTCGGTTTATTTGCATCGTTTTGTGCCACCGGTCGCTTCGCTTTGCCTTTCTTCTCGGCGGCTTGATGTTTGTGATGGTGGTGGTGGTGATGATGGTGATGACTTGGTTTCGAACTTTTCTTTTGTTTTGATTCGTCGTTTTGTTTCTTGCCTTCTTTTTCCTTTGTTTCTTTCGTTTGCTTCTCTTTGTTCTCCTTATCCTTCTTTGTGGCTTTGTCTGCCGTCTTTGCGTCTTTTTTGGCGTTGGCTATGAGAAATTGCAATTTTTTGATCAAAATTTTATCAAAATAGCAAAGATATAGGTTCATAGTTGTCTCAGTGACGAACAATAAGTTTTGATTTTTTACCTCGGACTTTTCACCAAGAAACGGGGTACAAAAATTGCGACGATAATCATATTCATTCCAAGTTGTTTGACAATTCCAGTTAAGACAATTCCAAGGTTACGACAATCCGAAAGTTAGAAAAAATGAGAATAATGTGTTTGACTAGTCCATGTTTATTTTATTGACGTTTCGAAGCAATTCTCCGTGCTTCATCATCAGAATTAAGAGTTGAAAGCACGAGGCTCTATTTATAAATAACGATAAACAAAAACGTATAAAAAAGCGAAAGGGTAAGCCCAAAAGAATAATGATTAAAACAGAGCTAAGGGATAGAAGACTGTTGGGAATTAGGTGAAGGACGATCACGCATTACCTCGGACTGACAGCGGGGCACAAGGGGGGGGGGAGGGTATGCATTGTTTGTGATGCTACCCAGGAATAGGCTATTTCGTCATGAAAAATGTGTGCTGTCTGGCTCAGTGCCACGTGGAATAATGTCGTTGTGTTCCTCAGAGATGAAACTTTAATCAAACGTGCTCACTATAACTACAAACATGCTTGCAATTTTTAGTAGAAAGTTTATCAAAATTGAAATCGATGCAAAGTTTTGATTATACGTTCTAGCGAACATAGACATTTCATTTGGCATTTTTCAGATACTCAAAAAAATTTCACTGAGCAAACAGATCCTCGTAATTTTTTGCTTTTTGAGCTGAAAAATTTTCCCTTGTACAAGCAGTGCAAACATTTTATCCTGGTAAAAACGGTGTGCAGGCATATCTTACTTTTACCTGATTTTTCGTTCTTCTTCTCCTTCTCAGTATTCTTTGCAACTGTTGATTTCTTGACGCTCTCTGCAATCTTATTTTTGTCCTTTTCAACGTGTATCTTGCTTTTTACTTTAGAAGGTTTGTTAGCATTTTCATCTTTCTTCTCCTCCACATTACCGCTTCCTGACATCTCTTCGTCATCTCCGCTCGCAGTTTCCTCGCCTCGACTTGAAGTAACATGCCCTCCATCTGATTCTTTTGTTGCTGCAGGCAACGAGCTTTGAGCGACAGCTATTCCAGGGAGAGACGATTGCTGGATGGAGCTTTTCATAAAACCTTGTTCCTCGTTCTCATTTTTCTCTTCTTTTGTTTTCTTTGAAGAAACATTTTCTTGATCTGTAACGAGAAACCGGCTTAGATAGCTTGATATATTTCGTAGAATTTTTGAATAGGTACAATACTGAAAAAAACTCCATCGCCACTCAATCAAACCTCTCATATAAAATGTATCAAAATATCGCTTGATATAGACTTCAACTCATATCTTTTCGTCCTTTGTTTCCCCGTGTTCTTTGATTTGCTGATATCGCTTGGTCAATAGGGCCTCATAATATTACTCTTAAAAAGCTGGCACATTTTTTCAAAATGGCCTGAACAAGTGGGCATTCTCGTACACTCAACTGGACTTGCTACAAGTCTCTCTCGCGGCAAAAACAGGAAAGGGAATAAAAGCGAGAGAGACTTGTAATACTTGGTAGCCTGGGTAGTTGGCTGGACAGGATTCTGTCCAGTCGGCATCCTTTTACAAAAACCCAGTACCCAATCATATGCTTAGAGAGAACAATGATACAATAGAGCGAGGCACTGCGATGTTCTTTGACTATGGCCGACTCAAGCTTCGATGAAACAGTTGGAAGCAACCCCGTCATTTTGAAAATGGAAGCAAGGCTCGATAGCTCATGAATGCTAATGAGCATGCCAAGTATTACAAGTCTCTCTCCCTTTTTTTCCTTCTCTTATTACTTCCGCGAGAGAGACTTGTAGCAAGTCCAACACTCAACAAAGTTGCTTCAGAGTCTGACCTAAAAAGCTTGAACATTGAAAGGAAACTTTAAGTGCAAAGAATGATTTTTTCCTTACCTATAAATTGCAAAATGCATACCTTTTAGGCACTAATCTTCCTCTGAAGAAACAAAATAGATCTATCGCAAATATGAGAACTCTCCGCCTCATCAGCCGCTTTTTGTATGCAACAACAACAACTGTCTAAATTGCGCTTCCTGATTGGTTAAAAGCTAAATTCAAGCAATGTGATTGGTGAATACAGAACCACTCTATGTAGTGGGCCTAAAGTGGGGAGGAAAAGGCATAGGTCTACTCCAGACTCTTATTGAATAGCAAAAAGGTATATTTTTGCCTTTGATGATAAATGCTCTTTCTACGGACGAAGGTCATAGGAAGAGCCCTCAGTAGGCCTCATTGGTGGTACAATTTCATGCTATTAATCTGGAAAAGGTACCACTTAATTGCTCTGTTATTCTGCTGTTTATTCTTCATATTTAGACCTTTTTCAAAGGAAATAAATCCATAAGTTTGGAAGCTAAAATTCAAACCAAGCGTTCGTGGTATGGTGTGTTCTATTTACTTATCCTCTTAATGGAAGGTATTTGCTCTATTGAATGGACCTTGTGGATGCTTTTCTGTGTAGTTATTGCTGAGTGCGTATGGGCCTAAGAAGCGCCTGCATAGGTCCAATAACGAATTATCAAAGATCGCTAATTTTAAACAGTCGTTCTCACATTGGGTCTTTTACAGAAACGCAGAAATAGCATCACTAGAGTTAAACATTGCGTCCTAAAATTACGAATGGATTCACAAAATTAAGTTAAACCTCCAGTTTGCAATTTTTCAAAACGGTTGAATTTTCAAACTTATACGGTCATGAAATTCTTTGGATTTTCATATTTTCGAACAATTGTTGCGGTCATACGATTTTTCAAACAGTCGGTAAATGTTTTTTAGCTCACTCGATGCATTTTACTTAACTGTTACTTCCAATTAAAAATATTCATAACTGCGGAATGGTATAAAAAATTTTAATGAAATCAATTTTCATTTCAAAGTTATCCTTTCCCTTATCAAATAAGCCATCATCTTAATAGATTTCCTCATAATTCACGACAGTACATTTTCTTGAATTCAAACAATTTTTTCAAACTGACCTAAATTCATTTCTGTTGTAATGATCAGTTAAATGCACGATAAGATGGGGGGTACCAAAAAGAAAGTTTGAAAATAGGCCTAGTCGACGGGTAAAGGGAAGACGAGATTTTCTAAGAAGACACTGATTTTTAGAGATTATACCAGAACGAAAACGAACTTTCACCAAAGATGCATGATCTTTTAAGAAAGGAATAGCCAATCAAGCTTAGGCACCAAAAGCATTTGATAAAGAAACAAACCTTGTATCTTCTTTGCTTTCGCTTGTTTTGACTTTCCATTTTTCTTTCCTTCAACTCCAGAAAGAACAATAACTATACAAATAGTTAAAGTAAAAAGCAATGCAACTCGAGCCATGATTAAAGATTTTTCTGGTCGCTACATTATAGGCTAATCAATCAGGCTGCCTGATTTGGCGACAAAACAATTAGTTAATTAAAAACGATTGTGTTTACTGTAGGCCCATGAGCTTACGTCAGCCTAGGCAAGATCATTCGCTTGAATACAGTGCGTCAGTTTGCTTTGAAGATCATCGACGATCAATGGTCAATTCAACAGGTGTTTACAAGTTTTAATCGGACGGGTCCTTCGAAACTATAACAGGCCAATTTGGCGGACTCTTTTATCCATTCGGACAGGTAACGTTGCGAAAGGGAGGATGTGAAACAGGTCCATTCTGCCTAATTTCTGTCTCTTCTCAAAAGGTACCAAGGAAAGACCAAAGCCGGGAAAATTAAGGGAGCTGCAGTGTCCCAGAAAATGTGTGGACTGTTGCAATGGTTCCTTCGGAGCAACCCTGAATCAGATTTTTCCGTTTTTAAGATTTTGCAATCGAAGAGATTTCAACTTAGAATTTGAGAATTTGCTTGGATATAAACTTGATAGGTCGTTGCTGTTTTACGAAGAAAGAAAGTCGAAATTACTGGTTCCCTCAAAAACAAATAAAAAAGTTCCTTTTTTGATAACCAATGACGCTCTTGCGAATGGTTGCAGAATTAATACACCTCGTCTAAGTGCTCAGATGTTCACCGGGGTGCTTTTGGTCGAAAAATATGGCCAAAGTTTCACCGGGGAGCTTGTATTATGTACCGAGGGCAGCATGATTATTGGCGGGGAACTGTGATTACACGTCGGAATAACTTCATAAATTTCTCTCCGGGGTTTGTCAGTTTGAAGCGGGGGTTTCACTTGTGAGGGATTTTGTACCGGGGAGATTCACAGCTTGTCCGGGGACTGATTTTGCTTCATTTTTCACCGGGGAAATCACCGGGGTAGAATATATCGGGGTACATAGCCAGGGGTGTATTAATAAAAATGATTATCATATACGGGGTGTCCTAAAAAAATGTTCGACGTTTGATTAAATATTGAAAAATAAAAGTAATATGAACAGGCTCATGGAAAAGTAACGCTGTTTCCTTAACATCTCCATGGTACGTTTTTCATGATAGATTCCAGATTTATGAGAATGGTTTTCAACAATTTTTTACATTTTCCGGATTTATGGGTATAGTATCTTGGAAACCTAAGTTACCCTCCCCCCCCCCGGGATGTCGTCACATCCTCAAATCAGCTAAAATTTTACTATGTGCTGTAAATTAAAAAATATTCAAAATTTGTGAAAATTAGAACAGTAGGACTATGGATTGGTACCTTACGTTCCTCTAAAGCCATTCAATTAGAAAAAAATACTTCAAAGAATCTTACAACCTCCTTTTTTGCCGATTGAAAGATTTTGAAATCTGTGCTGATTTATCCTTCTCCTTTAGCAATTAACTGCTGTTTTACCTAAAATACCAATTTTCGCATTTCATTTCATTTTTCATTCTAAACTTATTTATACAGGGTAACAAGTCAGAATATGCATCTGCTTTACAATTGGCCCTGTGAAAAAAAAGAAAAAAGAAAGATAAACAAAACGTTACAAAATAAAGTGTTCAAACCTAGTGATAAAAAACTAAAAACTTATTTTCACTTTAAATCTATTTCATCCATCAAACCCATGCCAACTAAGGAGCGAAATAAAGGGAGAAAAAGAAAGCGGAATTACGCAGCATTAGAGGCCCATGTAATTTTTTATCCTCGATTTGAAACATTGAATATTGGATGCCAACTTCGTTTCTGAATCAATATCATTCCAAACTTTGGATCCATGATAAGCGAAACATTTCTGTCCGTTAGAAGTTCTCATTCAAGGTATATGTACGTCTGTCCCAGAGTTCCGTAGAACTCGTGTATGGGAATCTGACAGTTTAGAAAAACAACCACTAAGGTAAGCAGGGGCTAGCTGATTCAGACATTTGTAGGTAATTGTTGATGTTTCTCTGTGGATAAGTTGCTCGATACTCGGCCATCCTAAGTCTTGAATCAAAGGTGCAGCCGATATATCAAAATCACTATCCGTTAATATTCTGGCTTGCAATCTTTGCAATTTATTCAACCTAGTGGTTCCACAAGAGCCCCATACCGAGCAACAGTAATTGAAATGAGGCTCTACTATACCTTTATACATGCTGTTAAGCGTGCCAATGGGAACATATCGTTTAGCGTATTTCAACAGACCAAGAGCCCGCGAAAGTTTTCATTTTAACAATAAAGATTGCTTAATACAAACAAAGATGACAGTTTGCCCTACTAATTTCAGGGCAATTTGTTTGTTTTGAATTACTGGCAGAGAGAATTTCCTTTGTCTACTTCAAATGCATAACTTGACCGGACTTGCTGAGTTATACCCTTCATAGACCATTTCGACAATTAAAAAAGGAGACTGGGGAGAGCGGTTTGTTCTGGTAAATGGCTGCCACGAAGCTTCTACGAATGATAGATTTCTCTCCACAAAAACTTTTAGTTTTACATTCATGGTTGAAAACACAGATCTTTGAGAAAGAAGTCCCTAAAAAGTAGTCGCAAGGATGTCCCATGACTCATATGCCTCGTAACGAGGGGGAGACCTCGCATAAAACAGTTTTGGCGGGAAAGCGGGAAGGTATTCGTCATTTTCCTTCGAAGTTGCTCGAGCAGATCAGAAACGAATCAAGAAACAAGAAGCATTGTTGTGATAAATATGGAGAAGAACTCGGCAGTTATTTTATCTTGTGTGCAAAGAAGACATAAAATTTGGTGCAATACTGTTTAGGCTTGAAGGTAGCAGCATAAATAAGTCATTTCTGCAACGTTTATCTTGCTGAAAAGTTGCTTCTTAATGATTATTAATTGAAATTGAAACTCAACAGACGAGGTCGAGGAGCCCCTGCAGAGAATTTCTTGATCCTTATACAGGTAAGCTGCATCCTTATTTTTAGAAAGCTTTTTATGTTGCCACTCGCTGATAAAACCGAAGGTTTGATTTGGTTAGCTCGTCCGTTTTTTAGACTTCTTTATGGTGGTAGAAATCAGTTGCTTTGCTGCGCTAGCCATACCTATGTTTCTGCAGCGCAAGGAAGACATAGGCAGCAATATTCCTTGCAAACAACTAAAATCAATATTTCAACTTACCTCTACCAACGAACCTTGGCTTGGAATCTGTTAGATTTTTGAAAATCCCCCTGACTTTCGTTCGAAGCCTACCATGTCTCAGCAAAACAAAACAAATGCGTAAATTGACTTCGTTTCATGTATGTTCTTCCTTTTATCAAGCACAAGAATATTTCTAAATTTGAATTCCTATCTCATCAAGCCTGCAGGACTCAGAGAGGCAAAGCTTTGTCGTAAGGAACCTTCTCTAAATCGCCAGGAACAATATCGAAACGTTTGTTTATCTTGCTTTTACATTCTTGCTTGAATTCTGATCTGATTGCACAACTTCGAAGGAAAATGACGAATACCTTCCCACCCCACCTTCCCGCCAAAGCTGTTTCATGCGAGGTCTCCCCTCGTTACGAGGCATATGAGTCATGGGACATCCTTGCGGCTACTTTTCAGGGACTTCTTTCTTAAAGATTCGTAGTTTCAACCGTGAATTCAAAGTTAAAAGTTTTTGTGGGGAGAAATCTATCATTCGTTGAAGCTCCGTGGCAGCCATTTACCAGAACAAACCGCTCTCCCCAGTCTCCTTTTTTAATTGTCGAAATGGTCTATTGCAACAAGGGCAGATCTTGTAACACAATAGCATCAGTCGCTTTGGTTCACACCTCAATTCAAAGCGATTAGCGAATGCAGACAAAAGAAATTCTCTCAAGCAGAATTTCAAAACAAACGAAGCCGCAAAGTTGCCCCGAAACCAGTAAGGCAAACTCTCGTTTGGTGCGGGGGAAGGGAGGTTTTTAAGAGAAGTTATGTGCTTGCAACGAAAGAAGAAGGGTAAACCTAAAGTTCTGTCTCGCGGATTTTGTTTATTACTGGCCTTACTGGTTTCAGGGCAGCTTTGCGGCTTCGTTTGTTTTGAAATCCTGCTTGAGAGAATTTCTTTTGTTTGCATTCGCTTATCGCTTTGAATTGAGGTGAGAACCAAAGCGACTGATGCTATTGTGTTACAAAATCTGCCCTTGTTCTTCATTGCGCAAAATGACCATCGCATACTGAAGTTAGAAATCTAAATTATTCATAAGAAATAATTAGTAGCGGTAGGCTCATTATGTAAGTCTGCCTTCTGGTGGTAGAATCATTACATATGTCTCAGCATCACTTATCTAACTGGAAAATTCAGATAAAACTATTGAACGAATACAAGAGTACATGCTGTAAGTCTATGTTGATAGTACAATATCAAATTCGTTGAAAAGCAAAACCGTTATGAAATATGCGCAATAGTTTTCTCCGTCAAAACTCCTTTTCATGAGGCAATTTAGGGACAGTTGGCCCTTTTGAGAAGAAAACTCTGCTTGGCATCCTATTTTTGGCCAGAGGTGAAGACAGCATAATCATGGTACTAACCCACATTTTTTATCTACCTCGGACTGAGTGTAGCAAAAACATGAAGTGTTCAGTTACTTTAAGGGAAAGTGCAATGGTAAACAGGCTGGTCTATGGACTTTTAACAAGTCTCGCCCGTAATTAAAACCGCGAATGAACAGAATGAACTGCGCAGTTTATTCGGTTCATTCGCGTATACAGGCGAGACTTGTAGCAAGTCCAGTTGGTCTATAAATAGAATGCAGAAAAACACTCATTCAACTGTTCACGGCGAGTGTGCAACTTCTATTTCAATGGCAAAATTTTGATATTTTTGATCTTTGCAAATGTAAGCTTTCAACGTTCCACAATTCCTTTACAAAGCCCTTCTGCCATCGTAAAGCTGAAACAGTTTTTAAGAAATTCGTTAGCAAATCCGACCTTCCAAGAACATAAGTCATAATTTTCAGGCTTAATGATCAGTGACCCTTGTTTAGATTGCCCAGTGGGTCAGCTCCTAAAGTTCAAGTGTAGCCATGCTTGTCTGGCAACTTGCAACCCTTTTCTCTAATTTCGTTAATCATAATCATAATCATAATCATAATCATAATCATAATCATAATCATAATCATAAACTTATTTACAGTTGGTTTGTTAGTAGCTAACAACAGCTAATTTACACCAACTATCTACAAAATATACAGTATAACAGAATATATAAAACCCAAAATTAAGTGCAAATTTAGCACGTGCAGATGTTGCCATCCCAGCAACGTATTTCTTGTTTGAATTTCACGAGAGAAGTTGTCAATTTTAGGTCATCACTAAGAGCATTCCACAACAGACTCCCTCTAAAGGACGGAATTTATTCCGTAGCGTTGAGAACTCACCGAGGGGAGCTTGCATAGTTCCTTAGTCCGAAGGTTGTAGGGAACATCTTTCTTGACAAAAAAATCCCACATGTACTCAGGATTGAGATGGTTCATTGATTTGTAGATCTCCACCATGAGGTTTTGTAGATTCTTTTTATGTGTTGTCTTTGTATCACCCCTATCTAAAAGTTCCTCAAACGTGGATTCATAGTCTCTATATAAAGTTCTCAGTGCGTGTTTGTGGGTCCTATTGATTTCATTGTTTGCAACTTTGCTACAAAATAACCAGATCAGAGGGCAATAGGAAAAATTCGACATTACCATTCGACAAATTCGTTTGCTGAAATCGACCCCTTTTCGGGCTATTCTCTGACAGATGTGAAAGATGATACTCTTTTTCCAGGATTTATCTGAGAAAAATTTGATATAAAGCTTATCAAACAAGGCGAGAAATGGTGAACATATCAAAACATAAGGTAATACTGTTACCTGCAATCCTGCCCCTTAGAGGCATGAAAAAGACTAAAAGCAGGTCTTGATAACAGTATTCTTAAGGAGGAAGATAATGGTACTAACGCAGATAGAGCTAGTACTGTAAAGAAGAACAACATTACCCTTTTTCTTGGTGTCTCTGTCCTTGGTTCGCTGGAAATTTTACTCCATTTTACTCAGAGATTTCATGGACACGCATGATTACACTTCGGCCCCTAGAGATGACATACCGGGTTGGAATTCTGCAATGAAGGGCCATGCCCGTCCAGCTCATATCAGATCACGTGTTTCAAAATCGACCAAAATCACTGAATTTCGGTTAGATCATCGATTGGCCAAAGATCATCGATTGACCATATCTGTATAGGTTCGATAAGTTCAATCATTTAGAAGACCGAGTAATCCGGGAGCGAGAAGCACAAGCCTTTGAAACCATTACTGTGTTTTGCTACATTAAAGTGAAAGAAATGAACTCCATATTCCTGTTAGCTTTAATGGTTGCTGGAGCCTGGGTGAGTTTCTTTGATCACTATTAGTAATGCTTTAGGCTGCGTTCACATTAAAGGCTTATTTTTGCGTGCATGCTTTTGCTTGCGTAAACGCGCTTTTGTTGTATTTTCCCGTTCAGACTGATATGCCCATGGGATCCCATATAGCACGTTGTTTTGCTACTTCTGAAATGAAGTAGCCGGGCCAGCTTTTAACCAAAAAAGGATTTTCCTATTCAGCTCTTAAGGCCTGGAATGAAATCCCATCAGGGAGCTTCCTACCTTGTGCCAATCCAAAAAAACAACTGATTACATGTTTGATGAGCTGATAGCCAATTAAAACACGACTCCCTGGAAGATCAGCAATGCCATTAGCCCTCAGCATCTTTGTTTTTGTATACAATATTAATTAATAAAACTTCCTTTTTGAGTACTTAACTTAGCTGAAGGGATTTCGTGTATAAATAATTTAAAATGAAATGAAAAAATGAAATGAAAAGCTCAAAGTACATCTCGCTTGCACGCGCGTATATGTAATCTGCTTGCCAACCAACATGCTTTTTCGCATGAGCAAGCTTATTTCCGTATGCAAATATTTTGAAATCTGAACACCTTAAAGGGAATAGCCCGTAGCTGTATCTCGTAGCCGCTACAAATAGGCTAGAGAAACATCCACAAATCCTTTGTTTCTTTAGCTACACAATCAAACCGGATGCGTCTAAGTTGTCGAGTACAATAGATGATATTTTGACCTGGCCCGGGCCAGCTTTTAACCATGTCGATTTCCTTTAAGGGACTAGTATGGCAGATTTCTGCACGAGCGTTCAAGCGCTTGCAAAAGATTGTGCAATGTGAACGCAGCCTTATGGATGCAGCATTATAGCTAAGTACATGGCTAAAGCAAATGATGATAAGAGCAAGAACTAAAAAGAGGGCTTAACAGAACAGTTAACAGAAATCAAGAATATTAGAGACAATACAATTTGTAAGTGACTATGTGGAAGGCGGTGCTTGGCCTCACTTATGTAGTTCGCTAGCACAAAATTTAGCCTCCTCTTCCCAACAAAGAATATGCCCGACGAGCTTACTTTTTTCTATATCGAAGGTCTCTCTGATCTTCGCGTTAAGGAACTCTACCCGTATTTCTTTATAGGGTTTGCATTCGTCTTTCAGGAAATGGTCATCACACTTCGTACACCGCCGGTGTCCCAATGAAAAGAACTTCTGTTTAAAAACTCACCAAAACTTGATCATGAAGTAGTGTTACAAAATCTGTTCTTGTTGATTACTTGACAAAGATATTCCTCAAGGCAAATGATAACTTAATCCAAATTTCTGCCACAAGAATTTACGGTATTACCAATGTTGATTAGTACGACAGCTAAACAAGAGTTTGACTCTTGGCGTTAATTAGCCCACCAGCTAAACAAGAAGTTAGTTGGTGTTAATAAGTACACCAACTAAAAAAGAGTTTGATTGGCGTTAATTAGTACACCAGCTAAACAAGAGATTGATTGGCGTTAATTATCACACCAGCTAAACAAGAGATTGATTGGCGTTAATTATCACACCAGCTAATCAAGAAGTTCGTTGGCGTTAATAAGTACAACCAGCTAAACATAGTTTAATTGGCGTTAATTAGCACTCCAGGTAAACAAGAGGTTTCTTCTTCTTCTCATTGGCATTTTCCATCTTATTCAAGACCTTAGCCGTATCACTGTTCTTTTCCATTATTTTCGATGCATGGCGTTCTTCTAGCATTCAGGGATGTGGCTGCCAACAGGGTCCTATTCTCGCCTGGAAATTCTAGGACAGGATTATACCTTTTGTGTATTCATCCCGGCATATTTATGTCCATTGAAGTTATTTTCCAGGACAGGCCAGATTTGTTTTCAAACATTTATTCCAGGACAGGGGCATGAAATTTTCCTCAGGCAGGCACACCCCCATTGTTTTTCTCCATGTAAAGCCCCCCCCCCCTGGGAATTCGCTCACAGTCGTTCTCTGTTAGTTCATCTACCATTTTTTATTGGCTCCAGGTCGCTATTTATTGTCTAAACCATGCCATGTTAAAGATTTGAAACCTACGCTATACAGTACATCTAATCAAATGTTGTCAATTTTTTTATATTTAAGTTACAGTTGGGTTGCGTTTCTTCTTCTGAAATTCAGCGTTTTTGTCTTCTTTCTGTGAAATCGAGTATCGAAATAAGCGACTAGAGGAAGACTCATGCCATAAAAACAAAGAATGTATACTTTCTGACATCAAGCTCAACGAAAACGAGGCCGCCCTATTTTTTTCTATCTCTTGATAGCTGCTAGCCTCTTTATCGTGTTTTGATGAAAGGTGGTGAAGATGTTTGGCCTAAATTCACAGAAGGTTAAACTAATTTACAACTGTTATGCACTTCAATACGAGGAAAGAAGTGCATAATTCACGACAGCAATTGCTAAGTTTGTTCTCTACCTTTGATCATACCAATGAAACTTCTTGACTTTCTGCAGCTACCTATTGTACAACTTCTCAGAAAGTTTCATCCAAATATTTCAACAAATGAGGGGGAAGGAGACAATGTTCTAGGACTGACCCTAATAATTGCAAGTCCTCAAATCTCAATTATTGCGCAAAAAGTGGCAAAATTTCAATATTTTGCTGATTTCTTTTGTAGTGTACTGTTATTTGATATATTCCATTATAACTATCATTTTCAGATGAAAATTGTCTTCCAAATCCACCTTTTCAAGATAAGAGGTGCGAAAACGGAAGTCTTTTGTTGTTTGAGATGTTGCATTTTCGAGGCTAAAATCTTGTTCTGTGTACAAAGTTTAGTATCAAAGTGAATTTTTGCTTTCATATCTATCTTCGTTTGGAAATTACAGCGATTTTAAGAATTCAAAGTTATAAGGGCTTTGACCGTGGAATCAGATGTTTGGACAAATTTTGTCCAAACTTTTGATTTCACGGTCAAAGCCCTTAACTTTGCATGCAGAACAAGATTTTGGCCTCAAAAATGCAAAATATCAAACAACAAAAGACTTCCGTTTTCGCACCTCTTATCTTGAAAAGGTGGATTTAATTTTATCGCGATTTTCCTGATTTTGGCCAATTTTGCCGCTTTTATTGACCGCACAAAGGGAAATGCTGACGTAAGCAATAATGGTGGTTAATTTCAGGTTAATGCTTACATTTTAAGAAAGTACATAGATGAGGTTGCTAGCACACCAAATTTGGTTGCTCTACCTATTACCAGTCAAGAGTTAGGTCGGAGGGGGACCTCCCCACAACCAAAATAGGACGTATCAGATAGCCTAACCACTATCGGGCTAACAATCAGAAATATACTCATTACATAAGTCTAAGTAGAATCGCTATTGAATTGAATTGGATTGAATTGAATCCCACACTCACATGAGAGAAAATGAATATCAGATTTGAAAATAATGAACGAATACAAGGAATCACGTCGTAAGTCTAAATCAAACACACCCTGAGATAAAGTTATAAAAATCCCGCTCTGGAACTTTCAACTGACGTTTCCCTTCAAAATAATTTCAGTGCATGTCTCCCTTCAACATCGAAGAGGACAACAAGGATGTTAAGAAAATGGTCAATGCTGCGAAATCTGGTGAATGGAGCACAATGAATCAAATTCTGGACTCCAAGCCATACCTTGTCAACTGTATACCTGAAGGATCTGGTGGGGGAGTATTGCATTACGCAGTATTACTCAACAACAAAGATGCTGTCCGTAAAATTCTGGGAATGAAAACATGCGATTCTGAAGTCAAAACAAAATCTGTCTCCGATCTGAAAGTGCCAGCATCAAGTACTGCAATGGAGATTGCGGACAAAATGGGGGAGAGAAGTGAAATAAAAAAGATGTTGAAAGAAAATAAGGAAACAGTAAGAAGTCAAAGATTCTCAGCTGATATACCCTATAAAGTTTCACTAGCTGAAGGTGGAAAGACAGCCGACGAACTACCCTTGTTCATCCGTGAAGTTGCCCTGTACAAGAATACTCTGTTGGGTGCAGAAAAACATCCTAAGGAACACTTGATCGACATAATGAGGCAAATTTTCAAGAATGAAGATAGCAGCTGGTCTAAAACTGAAGATCAGTTGCAACAGTCGTTGTATGGATTTGACAAAGCAGCCGCTGAAGCGATGAAGAAGACAAAAACAGAAGAGGAATTCTTTATACAAGTGATCAAGCTTTACACTGGTAACTGGCTCTACAGGGAGCTCAACCAAGCACTAGCACGAGAGTTTAAAAGCGATTATAATCCAAAGGCACAAGATCTTGCTTTGGGATTGCATGGATTACTTTTGGATGTAACTATCAGCTTTTGGAAGACGCTGGAACCAATGTCTTCAAAAACCTATCGAGGTAAGAGCAAATATTTAAAGGGGTATTCCGCGGGAAAAAACTGGATATTGGCGAACTGAGTCGTTTGCATTTAAAACGAAAATTCATATCATCCTCAACATTTCCCGATATTTCTCCACCTTAAATAAAGCTCAAACCGGCCACAAACGACAGACCGAGAACTCAGTGATATCCTCGCATTTGAATCCGAGACATAAAACGAAAATTGTCGTTAAAACCGATGATGTCTCTCGGTCGTATTCGATCGTAGACACATGAATTAACCAATACGACAGCATGTTTAAACTCAATTTTAAGAGCGACACACAACAAATCCATCAATGCTCGCCGACGACTAACCGGCGGACAATAACGAAAATTTGCAACGTTTGCTCTCCAACAACGAAGCACAAAAATAGTAGGGTATTAAAACTGAAATTGATCCAAATGTTTTTCTCCATATCTTGCCTTTGAGAAGTGCGATCGAGGAAAGGAAAACCATTTCTGAGGGCTGACAAAATCTGCTTTTCGATCGGGATAACGATGTAAACCTTTGCATGCATTTGATTTTCGCGGAATGTCCCTTTAATGGCTGTGGGCTCATTAGACGTTTCTACCTGGTTTGTGACACGTAACCGCATACGGAAACTCAACTATTAGGTACAAACAAAAGGCAAAATAAGGTCACGAGCTATATTGGCGACAAAGGCGGGGTGAGTGGCTGAGTGGCTTAAACAGTTTTCGTCAGGTAGATGAAGTTAAGCTCGGTTGAGTGAGGTCAAACTCCGGATGGGTGACCTCGGAGGCCTGACCTCACAACTCACCTCATCGTATTTCGGAAGGGACGTTAAACTAGGGGTCCCATGCCTCACCCCGAGGCATGCATAGTGGGCCTAAATTAGCTTTCAGTATCTAGAGATAGGTAGAGATCCTGACAAGCCCACTTAAAACAAATTGAAAAACAAAAAGCAAAAACAAAAGGCAAATCCAAACGACCAATGCAAGAAATGATCAATATTAGAAGGTCCACAAGATGATCGCAAGCAAAGATCTGTAGCTTGTATACCGTTCACGATTTAGCAATTTGATGATGTCACAACTTCAAAACTTGCACAAAATTTTCAAAAACTCTTTTTTATTATGAATTCACGGGTTGTGGGAAAAGTAGAAGTTTTTATTGCATTAATTATCGTTGCAAAGAATCAGAACTGTTAGGCCTACCTTTGTGTGTTCTTTGTTTTTCCATCTTTTCCGTTGTCTTGTCGATTGAACGTTTTCAATTTGCTCTCATTCACTTTCTTCGTCTCGACAGCAGCCATGTTATTTTAAATGTCTTCAACAGCCTCATTTCGGCATGTGAGAGCTCCCTCAGCGGGGAGAGTGCGGAGCCACAGCGGAGCGTTCCGCTGTGGCTCCGCACTCTCCCCACTGAGAGAGCTCTCGCATGGCTGTTGAAGACATTTAAAATAACATGGCTGCTGTCGAGACGAAGAAAGTGAATGAGAGCAAATTGAAAATGTTCAATCGACAAGACAACGGAAAAGATGGAAAAACAAAGAACACACAAAGGTAGGCCTAACAGTTTTGATTCTTTGCAACGATAATTAATGCAATAAAAACTTCTACTTTTCCCACAACCCGTGATGAATTAAGAAAGCAAAACTCAAAGAGTACAAGTGCCAATCACAGCGGGAATAGACACCAGGTAATCGAAGTTCCCACCATCAAAGGTACTTACAACGCAATAATTACAATACATTGGGGAAAGCACTTTAATTCTTAAAAAAATCATCATACCAATGCTGTCTCGACAATGCAATACAGTGGGTTTGTTGAACATTATCTAAAATTTTCTTGGATCAATTCCACTGAAAGGATAGAGAAATAGCGTTATACCGGGTGGGCCAGAAAGGAGTTCCCACTTTTGAAAATTCATAACAGCAAAAGTATTTCACAAATTTAAATGATTCCAACTCTAGTCAAAAGCCAAAAGGTTGAAGCATTTTTGTGATTTTTCTCGATGTCTCACGAGCACTACAAATACAGGTAAATTCAAATTTACAAAAATTTCATGGTTGCAAAATGACTGAAAAATGGCCTAAAACATCGATCAAATCATAAATGACTTCTCACACAGAATAATGAAGGAAATGCAATTTCTCATGGGCGGCAGATATCCTCCGCACATTAAATGCCATGAGGTTGAAAATCTTCCGTATTTGTTTGAAAACTGATGTCTTATAACTCTCGAGGGAGGTGAAACGCCCATTGCCTATTGTTCCGTGTGAATAAAGCCTTACGATTTGATCAATGTTTTAGGCCCTTTTTCCTTCATTTTGCAACCATAAAAATTTTATATTGTTGAACTTACCAATACTTCTAGTACTGGTACGACAATGAGAAAATTACAGAAAATACTTTGATCTTTCGGCTTTTAAGTAAAATTTGAATGATTCATATATGTAAAGAAGTCTTGGTGCTATGAATCATCAAATGTGGGAACTTTTTTCTGGCTCGCCCGGTATACGATTAACTTTAGAGTATTGCTAAGATTCACGGCGAAGAAGGCTCTAGCATCTAACATGAAACAGGCGTCAATATCTGAATGTTTGTAGTGATCGTTTATGTGTATTGTATCTATCTGTAACTGTATACCGGGTGAGCCAGAAAAAAATTCCCACTTTTGAAAATTCGTAGCACCAAGACTACTTCACATATTTGAATCATTCGAATTCTAGTTAAAAGCCGAAAGATCAAAGTATTTTTTGATTTTTCTTGCTGTCCTACCTGTACTAGAAGTATTGGTAAATTCAACTTTATGAAAATTTCATGGTTGCAAAATGACGGAAACAGGGCCTAAAATATTGATCAAATCGTAAGGACTCTATTCACACCAAACAATAGGCAAGGGGCATTTCACCTCCCTCAAGAGTTATAAGAAATCGGTTTTCAAACAAATACAGAAGATTTTCAATCCCATGGCAATTAATGTGCGGGGGACATCTCTCAACCGTGAGAAGTCGCATTTCCGTCATTATTCTGTGGGAGGAGTCATTTATGCTTTGATCGATGTTTTAGGTCATTTTTCAGACATTTTGTAACCATGAAATTTTTGTGAAGTTGAATTTACCTATATTTGTAATGCTCGTGAGACAAAGTGAAAAATCACAAAAATATTTCAACCTTTTGGATTTTAACTAGAATTGGAATCATTCAAGTCTGTGAAATACTCTTGCTTGTATGAATTTTCAGAAGTGGGAACTTTGTTCTGGCTCACCCGGTATTTAGTTTGTAACTAGGTTGGATATCTCTTACTGTTAAGACCACAAGGTAGTCATTGTCTGTTGCTCTTCGTAGTATCGTCTCTGTACTGTGGTATAGTCGTATAGTAACTAGAAAGAATAATAGTTTGTAACCTTGCATTGCATTGTAACGTTTTAGATTTGTAGAAAAGAAAAGATCCACTGCGCGTGCTTGCAATGTGAAGGAATTATTTGTTGCCATTATTACATCACAGGTGTGAAGAATAAGATGGGTAGCTATCCAGTTGGGCAAGACATCATGTTCACCACTTTTGTGTCTAGTACCGATAATGATACGGGAGCATTCGACTGGGCCAAAGAGGGTGGAGCAAAAGGAACAGTATTCATCATGGACAACAGTGCCGAGACGCCATCAAGACCACGGAAGATAATGGATTATTCTGTTTTCCCAGAGGAGAGGGAGTATTTGTATGCAATTGGTGCAGAGTTTCGAGTCAAGAAAGTCGAGGAGAAAGAAGGAACACGGGTGGTTCATCTGGAGCTCTTGAAAACATGCAAACTCTGTGGTAGCCTCTGAGAGACATTTACGGAATATTTGCTAAGAAGGAATGCAACGAAAATGCTCTATTACCGTAAAGCTCTATTAAACCCCCGGGGGGCTTATTTAATTTCGGACCTTCCAGAGGGGGGTTTAATAGAGAGGGGGCTTTTTAGAGAGAGGGGGGCTTATTCACAAAATCAAGTGACAAGGATATATTTGGAAGCTTTTCAGTTCTTTTATCCCATATTTTGCGGAATCAACATACAATTTCACGGCTCAAATAAACTAATTCAACACAGTTTTATCCCAAACCATACTTAAATTAACACGCAAGGTTGCGTAGCTAAATAATTGGTAAGTTCTAGAATTATGTATAAGTGGGGGGCTTAATAGAGAGGGGGGCTTATTTCAAATTTTGACTCAGAGGGGAGGGGCTTATTAGAGAGGAGGGCTTATTAGGGAGGGGAGGTTTAATAGAGCTTTTACGGTAAGCCTCCTCTCTATCAAGCCCCCTCTCTAATAAGCCCCTTCCCTTTGGGCCAAAACTTTAAATAAGCTCTCTCTCTATTAAGCACTCCCCACTTATATAAAATTCCAGAAATTTGATATCATTTGATTTTGTGCATGAGCCCTCACTTCCTAATAAGCCCCCCTCTGGAGTGACAGAAATTTAGTAAGCCCCCCGGGGGGCTTCATAGAACTTTTACGGAAAGCCAAGCACAGCAAAACTCGGGCGACTAGGGTTAATTATAAGAGTGGCCTCATTTTGAATGGCAAAGGATATCTGTGACTTTCACCAAGGAATATGCAAATGATAGCAAGAAATATTATTTTTGCGGTGATAAATATTCACCCAAGTCGAATGAGTCGCCCGATTTTCCGATCAATCCCAGGCTCAGTTGAACATTTTCAAATATGACGAGACATTCCAGTTGATTAAATCATATATGACCACTTCATTTGGTAAGACTAGACCGTAATGATTTGGAGCACTTTTTGTTGCTTTGCCCTTCATTTGAGGTTCAACGACGAGATCTTCTCGCTGGAATTTCGGTAGTATTGCGACCATTTGTTGAAATAAACAGCCTCTCTAACGACGTTCTTGTTCAGATTCTACTGTATGCACGGGGGCATCAGTTTAAATATTTTTAGATATCATTTAGTATTTCTCGATATTTTTATTTTGAATATTTTCACTATTTCTCTATACTGTTGTCTTTCTTGTTTCTGAAGAGCCGCGAATACTGTGACCAATGCGAAGGAGAGCAGAAAATGCGAAGGAGTGAGGGAGAGGAAGCGGAGGAGTAGCGAGAAAAGAGAGAAGAGAGAGAAAAGAAAGAAGTTTCCTTCTCAGCCTCCCACTCTTAAATTGCTGCGCAGTCATTGATAGTTTTCATCGCCTTCGAACTGCGCCGGTATCATGCGAGCGTTGGAAGTCTTAACGGATCAACCTCCCGTTTATGAGTCTCTTGGTTCCCTGTGCTCTTTGACTTGATGATGGCGCTTCGGTCAAGAGAGACTCATAGTATTACTATGAAAAACCTGGCCCTATTTAGGCCCAAACTGAGAAATTTCTTCAGTACCAATCAGATTGCGAGATTTAGCCAAGAACAATGCTGTCGAATTTTCAATTCGAATGATGCAGTTGACTAGATTTTGAACGAAGTTGCTGCGGCAGGTTGTTGTAAATTGCTCTGGTTTGTTTTGGTCTTAAAAACATGGAAAATGTAGCGTTGAAAGACTTATTTTGCAATCACCAGGCAAAGTGAACTTCCTTCTTCAGATTTATACCAAGTTTCGTTCATTAAATATCTGTTTAACGTGGTTTTTATTGCATTTTCTTTCCGAGGAGTGACCGTTGAACAGAGCTACGGCAGTCGTTCGATCCTGATTCGATCGATCGAATGCCTAAGATAGATAGGGCCAGGTTTATTACTGTTTTATGATGAGTCCCTCTTGAACAAGGTTTACCGCAGGGATACAAGGGACTCATCGTCATAAGTCTAACATCAACACGTCTTCTTCTTTGATCTAAAGAATGGTATTGTTCTGGAGCTGCGTAAAACGCCCTCGAACCGCAACAATTTTGTAGAAGATCTAAACTGCACGAGCACAGTATAGTCAGTATAAGCACCACCTTACGCCTGGTTCATACCATGAGTGTTAGGACACTTTTAGGTGAATTAGAAGGTAGCATTAATTTCTTAGGTTACCTTGAAGTACCATTAAATTCTCTTCCTTGCCATTAGCAGCATTTCTCAGCCAAACGTCCTCGCCTTGAACTGAAGAGCTCTATCACATGTGCTTTCAAAATGTTTGGGCCTGCGACCTTTGCCATCTCCTGCGCATTGCATGTGATGGTGCTCTTCAGTTCACGGCAAGGGCGTTTGGCTGAGAAAGGCTGCGAATGGCAAGGAAGAGAATTTAATGGCATTTCAAGGTGGCAAAGAAATCAATACCTTCTATATTCACCGAAAAAGTGTCCTGACACCCATGTTCATAGTAGGTCTTTTGAGTGGTTAGAGTCGTGCAGAAAGACCCAAAAGACAAAGGATTCAGACTCCTAGTCTTTGTCTTTTTGGTCTTTCTGCACGACCTAAACCACCCCAACAACCTAGTGTGAACGAAGCTTTAGAGCTTCTAATGGTGCTGTGAAAATTCCCTTTCACACAAATATGAAAGAAAACTTTTCGATTTATCACTACTAACACAAAAAAAACCTTTTAATGATACTTGCAAGCCAATCAGCGAGCACTCACACAAACACAGCCTGGTTCTCGCGTAAACATCAATTGATATTGGATAGCACCCGCGATGACACCATGGTTATCAAGTAAACATTCATAATGACGACTGCCCTAAACTGTCGCAGTTAGGCCATGCTCACAAATCTGCGAAATGTTTATGCCAAAGAATAATCAAGCACCAGCCGTGCGTACCATCTTACCACTGGGATTTAATCCTTGTAATGAGACCTGGCCCACTGTAGAGCCTGTTATATCAGTATTTTGACAATACAAAGTGTTAGGTCAGACAAGGAGCGCTTGTTAGGCCACGAGTTCAATAAATTTTGCGGTGGCCTTCGAGAAATACGAACGATTTGCTGCAGCTATTAGAGGCAAGTTTGCTGTCGAATCACAGCCTATCTGCAAAACCATCTGGCCAAAAGTAGAGCAACAAAGTGTGCAACAAGGTGTTAGATCAGACAAGGGGTGTATGCTAGGCCACGAGCTCATAAAGTCTTGCTGTAGCGTCAGATTTGACCGCAAGACTTCCAAAACTGCCACAGCTGCGACGCAATTTGCCAAGTAATAGGGACCAACTGCTGAAACGATAAAGGGGCATTTTGTTGTGGACTTATTGCATAAAGAGCAAATTTTGAGCTCCTCAATTGGCGTGTTACTGGCGTCAAATCGAAAGACCTTTATTAGCTCTGTCGCTGCTGCTCTTTGTTGCTGCTCTTTGTTGCTGCTCTTTGTTGCTGCTGTTTGCTACTCTGACAAACATTCTGCTGCCTGCAAGGGATATCTAGGATCATTCCCGGCGTGGCACAAAGAAAATTGAACACGGAAAAAGTAAGGGGGCTATCTCTGTCTGTGCAGAAATGGATATAGTCACATAAATAATGGCAACACAGCATTTTGGGCTTCACACGGAGCAGTACTGGGAAGTTAGCTGTTTTTGTGCAACTGACTGCACGCAGAAATGCAATCTTTAAACAGGGGTATGCTGGTTAGAGGCAATCTAATGCTTTTAGTAGTGGAGTGTATTTCTAGAACAATATACGGAGAAGCAATATTTAGAGATACCTTTGTATCTGGCTCTGCAGATTATGATGATTTCAAGGAAAAGCTTCCAGGTGAGTATTAAAAAGTATCAAGTGTAGATAAAACGGAGGCCTTAGATGCTTTTGAAATATCCTACTTCAGGGCTCTTCAACATTTGTGATTTACAGGCCCACCTTTAGAAGATTACATTGGAGAACTGATGCGTAAGTGGGAAATGCTATCAATAACGTTCTGTGATAAAATGCCAACACGAGCTTTAGAATCTAAAGCATACATTTGCTTCACTTTCACTAGTTCTTAAAGGACTTGTTTCATCCAGCATTCCTTGCACGCGCGGTCTCCTTGTTGGCCTTTGTTGTCACCATTTTCATGGCCCAATGAAAAAGGCGACGACAAAGGCCAACCAAAAGACGGCACACTCAAAGTATGCTTGATGAAACAGACCGTTTAAGGTTCCAACGTTGAATTGCAAAATAATTACAACATTTAGTAATAGAAGGAGTCCATTACTCAACAAATTGTGATACACGTTCCTGAAACTGGTGTTGTAGTTGTTCTCCTGGATTAAAAAAAATAGCCTGCTGCAATTAACAATCCAGGCCTCAGCTGTTACTTGACAGATGTACGCTCCAAGCAGGGCATAGGAACCGGGGAGAGGCTCTCGGGCACGTGCCCCCAACATTTGGCAATAAACATAGAAATGCCAGTTACATTCCAAAAATGTTTTGTAACTTCATAAAAGAAGTGCCCTTGAAGTATTGTGCCTCTTCTAATTCAAGTTCTTCATGTAGCTATGAAACCACCCGAAACATGGCCTAAGGGCTTGGTCCCTTGTGAGGAAAGGTTACCGTTGAGATACGATGGACTAAGAAAGTCAGTCTACTCATAACGTTGTTTCATGTCAATTTCAGGAAGTAATATGAATGGACAGTCAATCATTGAATGCAATTCACTTCATCGATATCACAATGAAGGAAAGATATCATATGGAGAATATAGACAAAGGCTGAAGGCCTGTAAAGGCACAGGTGAGCGATCATCCTTTAAAACCGGATGAGTCAAAAAGTTAACACATTTAGCAGGCTATGGAATAAGGTGTACACGGCCGATATTCAAAATTGAAATGCCTATGTATCAATCAAAAGCTATCTTAGGCCCCATTCACACTGCTCCGTTTCATAAGAAAACGGAGTAAAACTTCTCCGTTTTTGCCTTGCGTTCACATTGCTCCGTTGTGAAAACGGAGCTTTTCGAAAATGGTAATGAAAACGCATTTATTTGAAAACTGTGCGTTTTGAAAACGATCCGTTTTCAGTGTGAACGCCAAAAACGGAAACATTTGAAAACGCTGCACATTCCTTTGTTAATAGACTGTTGACTACAATGGCATTCAAAGTCGCGATTGGCACCTTTATGACAACTATTAACAAAAGGCATTGTTTGGAAAAGGGGAATAACAACACAGCTTTGCTGGAGCAATGTGAACGTCTATCGTTTTCATAGCGTATTTATTTGAAAACAGAGCAATGTGAACGGGCAGCGTTTTTATCAACAAAAACGGATAGAAACGAAAACGGAGCAGTGTGAACATAGCCTTAATGTGAAGATTTCATTTGGTATGATATTATCACTCATCATTTAGACCCAGAAATTAGGACAATGCTGGCAAGGGGTGCAAGGGGTACGAAAACCAAACTCCATTTTGATCCAAAATTCACTTGCTATTGAAATTTTAATCGAACAATTTCGTCGTGAAAGTTCTTATATGCTGAACAATATGAAAGGCTAGATAAATCAAAACACTGATCAAATTATTCTTGCATTTGTCAGGAGCAAGGCTAGCAAAATCTGTATAAAGGCCAGTGAATGTCTTTTTCCTATTCCCGTCAGGAGGAACGGGAACATCTAAAAAGGGTAAATAGTTTTGCTATTTGATTGATAAATAAATGAAAAATGCGATAAATAATTTGTTTGAATTTTTTCAAAATGTGAACCATAAAGGATTAACAATATGGCCTGTATGACTTCGAAAATCCGACAAAATGGGAATTCTGAGTGAAATACTCGAAACTCGAGCACAAAATATGGCCAAACCAGCAACCTGTGACACATTTCAAAACCCGAAAACCCGCTCAATTTAAACGTAGATCTTGAAACCCTAGGGGTAAATTGGCCAAACCCGCAACCCGTGAAACCCCCAAAGCCCTTCTCCATTATTTGACTGATTGACAGACCAAATGTTATTTTTGACTCTTACAGTACTGACTGACGCCAGACCGACTGCGGCGAGTGACAACATAAGAGGGGGAATACGAATTTACTTTACTGAACAAGACATGACAGACGCACACCAAAAACGCCTGAACCAAATAACATCCACAGAAAATGACAACACGCTTACAGAAGACCATAACCAGAGTGGCAGCAAGTTACAGGAGCTGTTGCTAACAACTAATAATGACAAGCAAATTAACAGCAGACATGAGCTGTACCAAAACCCAACAACACTGCAATTCAAGTTCAAAACAGAGTCCCCTTCGTCATTAAGAACTGTTGCGTCCCCCCTGCTCGTCCAGAATTCTGTGCGGAATAAGCTTGGAATGAGACAGAGACGAGCTGCGGGCCGCAAACGAGGCTCACGTAATCATCGTGGCCAGCAACAACATGGCGGGCATCAAAATATTCAGATCCATGGGGCCTCGTGGTTTAAAAAGTATCAAGCTCTGTATAATACCAAACGAACTACGTACCAACCAGAGGAAGTTACTGGTCCACAAATAGTGCAGCCTCGTCGACAGACAAACAATAGTAAACAAAACAATAAACAAAACTTAATACAAAAACAAAAACAAACTTTTGCGCAAAATCCAATGGCGAACATACAGAATGATGATTATTATTACAACTATGTTTACCCATTATATCAATTGCATTCTAGGGATTCAAACCCTGTTTATTTTCAGCGTGATCAGAATCAGCTCGCTAGAGTGAAGCCTCCATACATAAACCCTGAAGCTCAAAGGGGAAATCAACTTCTGTTTGATCCTCAACGCCAGCCACAACAACAATTACGCGGCCAGCAACAACAACAGAGCTCACCTAACTATGCCAGAAACAATCTTTTTACAGCTTCTCAGGAAAACAGGCCTTCTCAGGGGTATGAGCTGCATCAGAAGTTTACAGGCACTGAAGCATACGCCAATACGAAAATGTTCCCCGAGTCACAAGGATTTAGTTCTGAGACTGTTCAACACCCGAGCAACCAAGGCATTCTCCTCAGATATATGCAAAGTTATCCTAATCTTCAGGGCCCTACTTCGCAGTGGCTTCAGCGATCTCCTGAGAAGCCAGACTCTCAGAGAGCCACAGGCTCCAGAACTGGCCAAAGAAGTCTACTATCTAATATCGCTTACACTAGGCCTGCAGTTCTAGGCATTTTCAACAAGCTGGGGAATACTAATGCAAGGAGTGGGCAGTTGCGGGACAGCATACTCTCACCATCCCCTGCGCAAGATTATGCCCTTCACAGGATTGGTTTGAAAGATGATGCCTCGTTTATGGAGGCTTCGCCAAATTTCGATCGCAACAGCTGGACTTTGAATGCTGTGCAGTCACTGATACCAAAAGCACAAGCAAAGGACTTTATACCAAGACCTCAACAGAAACCACTAGACAAATTTGTAAGGGTAGAGAAGTCAAAAATACCAATGGTGACAAAGCCTGGAAATCCAAAAGTATCCCAAAACGTGCCCCAACAAGATCTTGTAGAGTTGTCCAAGAAAATAGCAATCCCTAACGCTAGAAATAGAAACTTGCCACAGGCTACCCAAGTGAAAAACGTAAATCCTAATACAGCTAAGCCGTCAAATGGTAAAAACGATATGGCCATCGCTAAAAGCAATAAAATGATGATGCAAGCTGGTCAAAATAGTGCGGCAATCAAAAGTAATGAGCCAGTGGTCTCAAATCAAAGGTGGGAAAATATGGAGCTAGTTACAAACGAGGTTAGGCTAGAGAAGGGACAGCGGAATGCAAATCTTGTAACAAACAAGCCCGCTATCTCAAGTCGTGACCAACAAAATTTGAGGGCACAAGAAAGCGAGGCTGTAATACAACAGGAAAACAAGAATATCAATCCTACGAAAAATGAGACCGCAGAATCAAAACAAGTAGACAACAACGATCGCTTGGATGGTGGTGAGGCTGTATCACAACGAGACCAAAGCAAAATGGCAGGCAATATCAATAATGCATTGGTAAAGCACGATACGATAAATGGCTTAAATATTATCAAGAATCCAGTACTAGCAACTAGGGAGAAAAAACCTACAACAGAGTTCAACGAAGATACGAATTATGAGCGATCAGCCATTCCGAGGCCAAACGCCAAACCGAGTCATGAAGATAATGATATTCGCTTGAATTTTTATAAGGAAATGAAGAAGCCTCCTACTCATTTTGACGAAAACGAGGCTGAAAACGATAAGCGAGATGTTATCTATAGAGACATTAACCCAAGCAGCGAGATCGACTCTGATGACGTCACTGCAGAAAATCTAGCAGCGATATTCAATGAGTTGGATGGAGAGATAGACTCAGTGTTACGAGAGGATGTTTCGAAGAAAGACTTAATTTCTAGGCCAAAAGACGATGTTGCGAGGACCCAAGATGAGATTGAAATGACTGTTTACAATGATCGCAATGAAGATCGTAGTGAATCGAATGTGAATTTTGTTAATGTTGACAGCGAAAAAGATAGTGGTGTCAATTTTGAGCAGAAGCAAGAATTGACTCCAATCGAAAATGAAGAAAATGTTACAGGAGTTACAAAAACTTTGCCAAAGGAGAAGTTTGACTTGAAACGGCTTCATTTTGGATTAAGGAATGGCAACACGTTCGACTGAACTGGCGTACAGATCGGACAACGAATAGATTAGCTTGTAATTAGCTTCTAAGTACACGTACCGTCCCATTGAAATGTTATTTCATTTAATCTTTAGCATATAATTTTTGCTGAAATAATGATCAAAGGAACTGTCTAAAGCCCGCCGCACACGGAGAGGAAAATGCTCAGCAAAGTGGCATGAATGTCATTTCGCTCAGGAAAATTCTCGCCGTGTGCGGATGATTTTCGTTGAGGAAATACTCATTTGTGTAGCTGAGGAAAGTATCTGTCGTGTTTGATAGCTTCTGCCATTCGTGCCTAACTTTTCACCGTCTGCGGTGTCACTGAGAATTTTGCTCACTGCCTTGGGTGGACACGTGCTCATGTTGCCATGGTATCGACCACAGGTCACAGCAAGATGGCGGCTTAAAGTGTGAACACGTGTGCACCCAAGGCAGTGAGCAAATTTCTCAGTGACACTGCAGACGGTGAGAAGATAGGCACGAATGGCAAAAATTATCAAACACGACAGATATTTTCCTCAGCTAGACAAATGATTATTTCCTCAATGAAAGTCATCCGCACACGGCGAGAATTTTCCTGAGCAAAATTACATTCATGCCATTTTGCTGAGCATTTTCCTCTCCGTGTGCGGCGGGCTTAAAGGCCTGTTCATATGGAGAAAGTTTCCCCAGCATTTTGACGTTTCACTGGGTGAATCGCTCAGCCGAGTTAATATTCCGTGACCTTTCATACACGAAAAGTTTCCCGGCAAGCCAGGATAAAGAACAATAGCGCTTTGTCTTTAGCGCCAAAGGATTAACCATAAGCAAAAGAGATTTTCCCGCCTCCTCACGGCGAAAATGTGTTCATATGGGAAAATATTTCCTCGGCAAGGGCGGGATCCCGACGGGGTTCAAGCAAGATCTCGGCTAGCCGGGATTCCCGAGGATGATGCAAGGATCAAGAAATCTTTGGTCTCCACTGCTTATGACTGAAGCACTATTGTGCGATAACAAAGGGCTGTCAGCGGTTTGTCAGCAAAAATACAGGGCAGCGTTAACACATTTGGTACAAGTTAAGGTTACTGCCCTGGTTAAAAGGACCAAAAATGTCATTTTCAGTTTTTTACGTAAATCGATTATTTAGAATCTGAGCTACATTTTGAACCCTTTCCAGTAAATTTCTAAGAACTGGAAGTAATGATAATTGCTGATTAAAGATTAGAAACTGAAAAAAGCAGGAGAATGCTTTTCCTAAATCGGAAAGGATTAACGATAATCGCTTGACCTTCAAGATGAATATGATTGCGTGTTAATCCACATGTGGTTTGTGGCATCTCCTGTCTACATAAGGTCATAAGCTTGTTGTTTCGATTTATTTACATAAGTACCTAGTGACAAGCTCCATGCTGCTAATCGCATTGACCCCGTCTATTTTGTGGTCTGATCAGCATTGCAAGTCATGTTTTTAGGGCCTGATTATATGAGAGTTTTCACCATAGGGCTGGGATTTCATCCCGCCTGCCCGAGGTGAAAATATTTTCGATTACATGGGAGGTTTGAACCCAGGGCTGGAATCTGCTGCCACGTGTGAAATCACATTTTCAATTGTGAAGGCACTCCAATATTTTGATTACGTCAGTGCATCCGATGTAAAACAATAGGGATTAACCGATAATTAGGTGTGACAATAAGGATTAAAGTTTCATCCCGGGTAGAGCAAGGCGGGCTGAGATTTCAGCCCTATGGTGAGTTTCAACCCAGGGCTGAAAAAATCACATGTAATCGGAAATGCAATCTTATGAGCCTTTGACCAGAGAGAAGAGATGGAGTTTCACCTCGGGTAGGCGGGCTGAAATCTCAGCCCTATGCTGAAAACTCCCATGTAATCAGGCCCTTAGGAGCCTTTACAAAAAGCCAGATTTCTCGGAACTGGAGAATCGTCTAGTAGTATGTACTAACTTTTCATTTAGGACCCCTAGGGCCAATCTATTGGCGAGAAATTTGGCACAGTGGGAGACAATGCATGTATCTGCCAAAGTGTGTCTGCAATTTTTCATCGATCCACTGGTCTGGATTCTAGACCGAGCTGAACTACAGAGAGGGACAAAAATCATGATGCCGTTTTTTGGGATGCCATTGCGTGTAAACTAGAAACGATATCAAAAATGTGGGACACACTTTAACAAACAAAGCCGTGATCTCTCGGCTTAAGTTATTTTCGTGATTCTACGGTGTTGCTGGGGGTCCTAAATAGCAAATGAAGGAAGGGTATTTTAAAATCATGTTTTCGTTAATAAAATATTTACTGATACTTCTATCAACTGGATTTTGACATGGGCGTATTCGTCATCAAATTATGCATCGAATGATGTATGGGTTCGCTTTCATCCGGGCACAACGCGGTCCTTGGGAGGAAAAAACTGAAATGACTGTCTTGAGGGTGGGCAGTAACCTTAACACGGTGAAATTGTGTGTTTATGAATTGTCATTTGT
Source organism: Aurelia sp. 3 sensu Dawson et al. (2005) (assembly GCA_964020215.1). Lineage (NCBI taxonomy): Eukaryota > Metazoa > Cnidaria > Scyphozoa > Semaeostomeae > Ulmaridae > Aurelia > Aurelia sp. 3 sensu Dawson et al. (2005). The sequence goes on from OZ026593.1 coordinate 3,392,977, forward strand.
GTCATGCCATGCCATGCCAGAAATGGCATTTGTTCTGAACCGACCTTCAGATCTACACAAAAATTCTCTTGAAAATTGTTTCGGTATGACAAGTATTGACAGATGCAATGCAAAGTTATACCCATATGTTGGTTGATGTTTTTATTGCCATATTTGCAGTAATTGGAAACTCTCAGAAGTTCGATGTTGTTATTTACATTCTTAGTGTCAGTTTTTTTCACTTATAATAACGAATCTACCGTGGACAAGCAAGTGGTTTGGATGCTTAATCACATCCCTAAAAGATGCTCCCTCTCTTGAAATATCGGGTGAATCAGAAAATGCTTGGATGTATGAAAGCTTGTAGCTTTAAACTGTTTTTATTGGATTCCTGTCAGCTGATAATATTTGTGTAGCTAGCATATCAGCTTTGATGTCAAATTTAGTTTGCCAAAATCGCTTGTAATGTTCATAAGTCGCGAGCGATTTTTACAAAAACTTTTGCAGCAAAAACTCTTCAAAACAGGTCTCAGATCCTTGATCAAGTTTGCTACAAATTTAGCCCAACATCTATTATAATCAAATTGTATCCGTCTGCCTTGTTGCTCAAACATTAACTAGACGTATAATGAGGCTGCTGCATAATCCTACAATTTATTACACGAAAGTAAACAGCGTGGATGATCGAGAATGCCAACATTAAGCCACACATTAATTAACCCTGAGTACCCTTAGACTGCGCTCACACGATGCCGGCACAGTTTGAAAACGGTGAAAAATTCAACGGATAGGCCTCCCGTTCACACGAAAACGGCACATTTTTTGCCGGCAGATTTTGAAAACGGTAGATTTTGAAAACGGAACTCTAACCGACAGATTTTGGAAACGGCATCGTGTAACCACTTGGAAATGGCGGGAACAGAAGATTTTTAGACACTTTTGGAACGAGACTGATCGAATCTTAGGGTGTAGGTAAGCTTCTTTGGCATCAAAGTGTTGCAACGAGTTTTTGCCGTCTAAGTTCCTACCGTTTTCAAATTGTTCCGGCATCGTGTGAACCCTAGCTCAAATTTTGCAGCCGTCACATTTTTCATCGTTTTCAAAATGTGCCGGCATCGTGTGAACGCAGTCTTAGAATGTGAAAACAATTTGTGTAAATTAAGCCGCATCTGTGTGAAAAAAATTGAAAAACATGGAAGGGTAGGTTTGATTTTCCAATGAGATATTTCTTACATTCATAAAAATAGCAAGGAATCATAGGTGCAAGAATGATGCTATGGAATTATAAGTAGGGGGTAAGTGACCTAAGTCCCCCAGCACGTGCCAAAGTTCCCCAGCCGCGGTAAAAATTAACCGCTTTTAACTACGGCTAATTGTTTGCTGTTCGACTTCATAACGCACGGTGTTTATTTTCGTGTAATATGGTACACTTGGGATTGACATTCAGCCTTTCTTGTCTATTTTCTATTGGACTTGCTACAAGTCTCTCTCGCGACAAAAACGGGAGAAGGAATAAATGCGAGAGAGACTTGTAATACTTGGAAGCCTGGGTCGTAGACTGGACAGGATTCTGTCCAGTCAGCATCATTTTACAAAAAACCAATATCCAATCATATGCTTAGAAAGGACAATGATACAATAGAGCGAGGCTCTGCGATGTTCTTTGACAATGGCCGACTCAAGCTTCGATGAAACAGTTGACAGCAACCCCGTCATTTTGAAAATGGAAGAAGGCTCGATAACTCATAAATATTAATGAGCATGCCAAGTATTACAAGTCTCTCTCGCTTTTTTTCCTTCTCTCGTTTTTTCCGCGCGAGGGACTAGTTGGAAGTCCAATTTTCTACTATCAAGAGATGTGGCTCGATTGCTAGAAAAGGCGATCAAAGATTCTGGCCTTACTTTGAAACATTCTGAGATAAAACACTCAAACTAAATTGCTTGTAACTTGAGAACAAGACAGCCGATATTAACTAACTAATTCTTTCCATCGAAGTTGTCAAGCTACAATCCCTGCAAAAACTCTTGAAAAAACCTCATAATTTTGCTCTTCTCTCCCCTCTCCCTTACAATGTTGGTTCCTTGTGCAATTAAGCAGTGCTTTAGGCCATTTGAGCATTACGAAAATTTTGCCGGACTTTGGGCCGATTTTCTGCCCGAATATGGCTGATACTTGAAAATTTTTCCAATGTTGGGAGGGCTTCAGCCCTCCAGCCCCCCTGTCTCCTACGCCTATCGCTTTCTTGAAAATCATCCCCTATATTTTCTCAGAAATTTAGAATTTAAGGTAGTCTGAAGCTTTTTCAAGCATTTTCTTGAATTCTTAAAACAGCCAAAAGTCCTCTTACTAAGTATTGAAGATTTCATTTGTAGAATCATTGCACAGTAGCTAACGTTTTTGTCAAGTCATTCAATTCAAAGAGACAATATATAAAATTTCACACCAAGAAACTTAAAGATTTGGAACTTATGCTATTTATGTGAAGATTCACGCACACAAGAAGAAGTTAATGATCATTTTTGACTGTCTAATAGTTTTAAAATTGACTCACGATCCCTGAGTGCTTTCCAAGCAGTATCCTTTTCTTTTTTGGTCAAATTTCGCTTCTTCTGTTTAGCTGCAGTCACTTTTCTGAATGAATCCATCACTTCTGCATCAACGACTTTGGCTCTTTGTTTCAATTCTTGTCTTTTCATTTCTTTCTGTGCTTTTTCTAAAAGAGTTTCAGCAGCTCGTTTGTTCTTCTGCATGATTGTTCGGAGTTCACTTTGATGGCGTCTAAGTTCCATTAGAACCTGAAACAGAAACACGGGAGTGAAACTTATGAAAATCAAAGTTGAAGGATGAGGACGACGATAAGAAAAGACATTTTGTTGCTTTCGGTTACTTAAAGATAATCCAGTTACGTTAAAGAAAAATTTTTTGGCATTCCATTTGAAATCCATTAAAGAGATATTTGACAATCCATGATTAGAGACAGTTCGACAGTCCAGCTGAGCAAAAAATTAATTAACTACCGGGTGAGCCAGAAAAAAGTTCCCACTTTTGAAAATTCATAGCGCCAAGATTACTCCTCAGATTTGAATTATTCAAATTCTAGTTAGAAGCCGAAAGATTGAAGTATTTTTGTGATTTTTCTCACTGTCCTACCAGCACTAGAAGTATTGGTAAATCTAACTTTATAAAGATTTTATGGTTGCAAAATGACGAAAAAAGGGCCTAAAACATTGATCAAATCGTAAGGATTCTATTCAAATCGAACAATAGGCCATGGGCGTTTCACCTCCCTCAAGAGCTATAAGACATCGATTTTCAAACAAATGCGAAAGATTTTCAATCCCAAGGAAGTTAATGCCTAGAGGATATCTCTCACCAATGAGAAATTGCATTTCCTTAATTATTTTGTGCGAGAAGTCATTTATGCATTGATCGATGTTTTGGGCCATTTTCCAGTAATCAATCAACCATGAAATTTTTGTGAAGTTGAATTTACCTATATTTGTAGTGCTCGTGAGACAACGACAAAAATCACAAAAATACTTCAACCTTTTGGCTTTTAACTAGAATTGAAATCATTCAAATCTGTGAAATACTCTTGGTGTTATGAATTTTCAAAAGTGGGAACTTTTTTCTGGCTCACCCGGTAGTTATTATGACATAATTCAGAACGTTTCGACTCTGGCTAGAGTCATCTTCAGCAAAGAAATATGTGCACGAGGGCCTTTTAAACTAAAATGAAACACAGCATGCAAGAAGGGAGAAATACCTAAAAAGGTAAAACAAACAATGAAACAAAGAAGAAAAAAAACCAGTGATAAAATGTGAGATAACAAACAAGACCTAATAAGGCAAAATCAGAATAAGACCATGGGAATAGATGACGTTCGGGAGTTCAAAGAGGGCGTGTCTCGTTTTATTAAGGCTCTCGTGAATCAAAGTTAATGGGAAAAAAATTCCTTACCTAAAAATTGAAAAATGCGTTACTCAAATGTCTACTGTTTGTTTGGTATGAAACAGCACGGTTGTGTAATTTATCTGTTCATCACATGAACCAGGTGAAAGTGAAGGTGAAGTTGCGGTTTTTAGCGCCAAGCGCTGGGATCACAGAAGTAGCTAAGTACTACTTGAGTCCACAACCCCTTGTCATGACGCTCAAGTGGTGGGGTCCTACCAGGTATCGAACCCACTCCGCCTGATTGTTCTGGTTTCAAGGTCAGAGGATTACACCACTGTGCCACAACACCTTCAGCATAATCAGACCAAACCAAACTGATGAGTGTGAGACGAAACGCATATTCAGTAAACAATTTGGTGAAATAACGTTGTTGGCAGGCGATTATTTGATTTTCTTGCATGTTTAACAGATTTGTCTCTAGTTACAGGTTTATTTTATATTTCAATTTTTGTTCTCTTACAGGAGTAGATAGTGCTCTCTCTACAGGTTACAATTTCATTTTGAAACCATGGGTTTATTATGATGAATCCGCTGTTTAAGGTTATTTTACAAATTGAAAAAGTGATTTTGATGTAACAAATCTTTGCATCTTCATTGACAAGTAAGTTACATAAATATCATCAGTTTTCGCCAGTTGAGTGAGCAGAAGTTAAGACATGGGGTAGGAACCAAAGTACACAGTCTATATTCAAAACTGAAATGTTAATCTATCAGTCAAAGGCTAACAAAACAACTTAGTTAATTCAAGTGTGACAATTTCATTTGGTAAAATGACTCATCTTTCGAACCGAGAAATTATTAGGAAAATACTGTTATGGGGATGTATGGGAACAGGAACTCCATCCTAGAGGTGAAAATTGTATTGAATTTAAATTTTAGTGCCAATTATAGCACAGATCAGAAATAAACATAGAATTCTCACTTCCACCAAAACCCTTTCCAGCATTGTTCCTTATTTGGGTGTATGTGATGAGTGATTTCGCCAGAAAAATTTTCACATAAAATTAGCCTTTGACTTTGATTATCAGCTGCAAAGTTTTTATTCCACAGCTTGCAAAATGAGGAAACATATTTTTAATCACCCTGTAGGAAACTGGTCATCAGCTGTAAAGCAACAGGCTCTCAAATGCCCGAGAATTTTCCTGACTCTCCCTCAGGCCCCATTCACACTGCTCCTTTTTCAAATGAATACATAACAAAACTAAGCTGTTTTACCTTGTGCTCACACTGTGAAAACACAGCTTTTTGAAGAAAATACATTTTGAAAATGATCAGCTTCCAGTGTGAACATAAAAGGTGACATTTGAAAACACCTTACATTTCTTTGTATAGGCTGTTGATTGCAATGGCATTCAAACTCATGATTGGCTCCCTTCTGACAGCTACTAGCAACAGGCTTTGTTTTGCAAGGGGATTAACAACACCACTTTGCTGGCATAGTGTGAACACCCATGGCATTCCTAGCACATTGATTTTAAAATGGGCCAATGTGAACATGGAGAGCTTTCGTCAACATAAACAAATAAAAATAAAAATTAAAACAGAGCGGTGTGAGCAGGTATCATATTCATAGCGTGTTTAACTGAAAATGGAACAATGTGAACAGGGAGCATTTACATCAACAAAATGAATAGAAATGGATAAGGAGGAATGTGGATAAGCTTGAGTTAAGTGAATTAAGTGGGATGAGAACAAAGTTTAATAACCTCATCATCAAAATCCAAGTCCTCTTCATCACTGTGTGACTCAATAAAACCAAGATTGACCAACTCATCTTTGATTGCATTTTCTAATGCTCTAGCATGGGGGATAGTGAAATGCTTGACTTGTGATGAAGCATTACCGCTAGCCTCAGTTGAACCAGCTTGTTTTGATAAGTCGGAAATGTCACTTTCATCCATTGGAGCCAAAATATTCTCATCTACCAGTGCAGATATCAGTCTTTGGGTCAAGGCACCAAATGGACATGTCTCCTCTTCATTGTTAGCTGAACTTAGATCAACATTTTTAGAGATTTTATCAAAGTCAGTATTTTCATAATTTGAGCTTAAGGCTGAACCCCCTCTTCGCTTCTCCACTTTGCTTCCTTCTCTTTGCTCTTCATTCAAATCCTCTTGTGCCCAAACTTGTGTGTAATGTTTTCCAAGAGAAGGTACCTTAAAGAACTCTCCTTCTTCCGTTGGGGTGTTAACAACATCTTCTAACACTTTCAAATCATCAGCTGTAATATCTGCGCAGTATGGCTCAACAGCTGCCCAGAATTTATTGGGCAAATCTGTTGCTGGCTTAGGCTTGGAGACATATACTTCTGGGTCAGGTTCACTTTTTGGCACCTTCCCAGATACTTTTCCTTTCACTTTTCCTGCCTTTGGATCATCAGGCTTTTGTTTCTTCAAAGGCCGTTCCTCAAAGCTTGCTTTCCCGCTTCTTTTTCCTGTAATATTTGTCAGAAGTTCTAATTCAAATGGATTCTTTCTGTCTTTTTTCTCCACCCATTCTCCAAGGATTTTCAACTCAGATTCTAACTGTCTGTGGCGAATGTTTGCAGCACCAAGAAGGCTTTCTAAGTCTGTGTATATCTCATCAAGTTCATTTGGTTGTATGGTAGTTGAGCTTGGCCTTGATAAAATTGATGAATACTTTGGGCATCGCTTTGTATGATCCAGATGGGCAAAGTCATGGAACTGTAGTGGCAGTTCTGACATCATATTGATATAAGCTATCCTAGGAGGAGAAAAATTTGAAAACATAAGCCTGCATTCTCCAAACTTTCAAAATTTAGCTCTGAGCTAAAGTCATTCTAAAATACACAGCCAAAATCACAAAATTCTAAAACTGAAAGTTGTTGATCAAGACTATACAGCCTTGTGAGTATTACATACAGCCTGGTAAATATTACATGTTTGACAAGGATGTGATGTTTCTGATGGCATCATTTCTAGGACCTTGAATCAAAAAGAAGGAAGTTTTTTCTAAAGCAAGGTTCTCAAAACATGTCAAAAAGGTGATATTTTGTTAAATGAGGTTGTTGTTCAGTTCAATTTTCTTCATGTTTTTCTAGTTTCAAGTTTCCTAGAGTCTGCTACTGTTTGGAGGGAAATTCTGCAGCCATAGAAATTTTTGGTGAACACCCCTGGACAAATTGAAGCCAAGTACACACCCCCAGCTGCATGTCTAATTCAACAGATCTCTTGTACAGTAGATGGTCCCTGGTATATCAATGTTGTCCTCCATTAGTGTTTATGGGTAGGGAGTCAAAAACCTTTAACAGCGACTCTTGCCTCAATTTTTGCCTTGAATGGGTCTAAATATTGTCAGGGCCTCAGCAGAGAAACTTTATTAGCAGAAAAGCCAGAAATCTTGCTATGTTTACTTCACTGAATGGACTTTAAGAAAATGCATATGGCATCATGCTTTTGACATTCATGAAAACACAAGACTTTAACAAACAGATCCTGCTTTTCCTGCACTTTTCCTGATTTATTTGCCTCCTGAAAAATACTCATATCAGCAACAAAAATTGGCAAGATGTTTCGATAAATGTTAGAATTTATTCTTAAAAGGTTGGAATGAACTGTGAAACAGGTTAACTGGATCAAATGTGCAAAAGTGGAAAAAAATACAAGCTGACCCATTAAACCCATGATCAACGTGAATGGAAGATTTGATGAGTCTTACAAGTCCATGGAAGATAGCCTGCCCAAAAAGCTTCATATTTTATCCCCTTTCACAAAACAACAAAGGCAAAGAATACCACAAACAAAAACATCATCAGCAAAACATTTTCATTAGGCTTTTGAAAAATATCAAATCCAGGACTTTTGCAATTCATGGAATATGATCGTGTAAATGGGCTTCACAAGTTGCTTGAAGTTACAATTTGACCAGCCTTCAACTGAAAAATCTGTGATGGGAAATTATAGGGGATTAATTTCTGTTGCTTCACATAACTTCAAGCAACTTGTGAAGACCGTTTACATGATCATATTCTATCATCACATAAAAACTGTGAAGCAAATTTTACATTATGATCGTGTAAACCAGCCTTTAGACCCATTCAGGGCAAAAGGAGTACTCTAATTGTATCTTTTTGAACATCATAAACCTTTTTATACTCCAAAAGAGACTCGCATTTCAATTTCGTCTACAGCCATTTCAATTACGTCTACTGATAAGTTTACAAAGTGCACACAGAAGATGCACACCTGGCTATTGTTTTAAACAATAAAACTTTTGTTCCTCCTGGAACTGCGCGTGGAAGCCAGACTGATAACTTTGCAAAGTGCACGCGGGAGAAGCACGCCTGGCCATTCTTTTTCAACAATAAACTATTGTTCTTCCTGGAACTGTGCAAGGAAGATCTTGAAGGTGTTGTGGCGCAGTGGTGTAATCCTCTGACATTGCAGCCAGAACAGTCAGGTGGAGTGGGTTCGAGTCCCGGTAGGGCCCCACTACTTGAGCGTCATGACAAGGGGTCGCGGACTCGATTAGGTCTGCTCTATTTTTGCGATCCCAGCGCTTGGCGCTGAAAAACGCAACTTCACCTTCACCTTCCGCGCGCACAACAACATAGTTAGCAGGCGCGGGAAGTAGTTAGCAGTCTGGCAGCCAATTATACTGACAGATATTGATTTTATCCTTCTTATTCTATCTAACACTCTTTCTAACAACTGCAAAATGTCCGTTGTTGTTGCCAAAATAAAACTGAATTGAATTGCAAGTCAAAATAAATCGCAACCTGAGTGTGAATTCAATAAAAGCAGATGTTTTTGTTTGGCCTAAATTTTGGAAATGTTATTTAATAACATTTCCAAAATTTAGGCCAAACAAAAACATCTGCTGTTACTGAATTCACACTCAGGTCAACTCAGTCAGGTCTCATCAATTTGTAACCCAAATGCATACCTACGTCAACGATTTGTACATTTCAAGCAAAACAAGCCATAAAATTTCTTCAATTTTCAAGGAAAAAGAAATTTCTCACCGTTTCTTCCCGCGAAAAGTTCGTCTGCTGCCTGGTTGAGATCTGTGAAGAATATTTCCTTTGTCCGTCGTTGAAGTGAATTATTTATAGAAAAATGTTGTTGTTGCTGTTGGTGAAAAACTTCGTGTCTGTCCTTGTCTGTCTGTGACAGGGACAGGTGTGTGACAGAGCTAAATTTTGACCTATTCTTCCCCTCAAGCAATTAAGAATATACGAAAGAATGTTTCCTGTTAAGATAAATTAATAACTATTAGTAACGGATATGTTAGGCAAAGGTCGGACGGACAGTTTTTGGAACAAGTGTCTTGAGAAAGCTCTTGTATCCTAGTCAGATATTTTTGGTCGCGCTTTTGTAGTATTGAGATTGCATATGCATATTTTGGAGTTACAGGACTATCAGTGCTTGTGAGAGACTGAGTAGTGCCTTCTCGTTTGTTTGTTGTTTATGGACCATGATGCTCTGAGAGATGAGCCACAGAATCACGTTAGCCTTGGAAACTGAATATGTTACGAAAAAAGTAAGATTAGCAACACCTAGCAACCACTTAGATTATGATCAACAAAGTTGTATTGGTCAACAGTTGCCATGTTTATTTAGTGTTACAAATGTATCGATTCCAATTTCGGTTTCTGAACTCATTATCATTAATCGCTTTAAGATCTATAGTCGTCACAGGAATTACGGATGCCAAGCCTAGATTTCACACCTTTGGTCATGAATTAACCAATCAGATTCTTCGTTTTGACAGTCGTGGAGCAACTATTGTTTGTGTACCATTATAAGAATGTTTGTTTATATAGTAAGAGAAGATTCAAGGTTCAATGGCAGGGACGCAAGTCACCTCGCCGAACCACACAAACACTATATCTAGATATATGTAAGTGCAAAGATTTATGAAAGAATATCATTGTTGTTGTTTTTGTTGTTTAATTGGTACATTGACCGCTCGGACATCGTGTAACCATTTTACGCAAGATGCCTGCAATTGCCATGATATAGTTACAGATGATCCATTTTACTTTTGGTGACAGTTTACAGGTGCAAACTGCGTTCCATATCTGTGACAGGGACATCTTCAATTGATTGCCTTGAGCATCCAGTGCTTGGCAAAATTTTGATGTATTTTCACCTTCAGACACGAAAATCAGTAAAAACTTGATCATCTTGCCGATCTTTAAAGTTTCTCTGTGTTGTTGAACCAATGGCCAACTAATGAATCTACCTCACATGGATAATATTCCTTTATTTCTGAGGTCCTGAATCATATTAACAAAATCCATCAGGCAGAACTTAGATTCATCATTCTTTTTCGTTGCAGGGCCTCTCTTAACATATTAGAAGGGTGGGTAATTGCTCCCATAGTCCCTACTTTAGATTAGATACGTTGTTTGACCTTCTCAAATAACAGCTCTATTGTCTCTTTTGTTCAAGGAGACCAATGACTGCCCACTTCTCTTAAAAACAACCACCTTTCGCATGCACCAGTGGACAGTTTGCCCTAGTGGTTCCAGGGCATTAAGATAATGTCCTTCGTCTGCAATCGCTTACCTCTGCGAGTTGTGGTGTCACTCAAAATCGGCTGATGATTGTCCTTGTTTCAGAGTATGAACAGTTTTTCAATTAATGCAAAGTTCAAGCTATTTAAAACAACAAGGGCAGATTTCGTAATACAACAGCATCACTCGCTTTGGTTCACACCTCAATTCAAAGCGATTAGCGAATGCAGACAAAAGAAATTCTCTCAAGCAGAAATTCAAAATAAACGAAGCCGCAAAGTTGCCCTGAAACCAGTACGGCAAACTCTCGTTTGGTGCGGGCGAAGGGAGTTTTTAAGAGAAGATATGTGCTTATAACGAAAGAAGAAGGGTAAATCTAAACTTCTGCCTCACGGTCTTTGGTTATTTGATTCAGAAACCGAACAGAAGGCATTACAATTTTTTCATATTTATTGCTCAGATGTATGCAGTCGCTCCTCAACTCCTGCATCAAATAAACAAAGTCCGCGAGACGGAACTTTAACTCTGAGAAAGAGCTAGAAGAAAACCGCATGACAAAAGTACACAACGCAATGTAATTAAATAGCAACGATTCACTCCTCGACATGTCATAAACGTAATTATGATTCATAGCGCTGATAGTCTTGGAGCAAGTCTATTGGACATGCTGCATTATCTCGATTTTAATGAAAACAAATACTACTATCGAGTAAAAATCATCTTGGAGGTCCCTTAGGGAGATCTTCTATCATGCTACCAAGATCTTTTAAGCTAACATTAGCAGAGCCACGTTCCATTGGTTTAGCCTACAAAAAGACAAGGAAAAAGTTACGGTAGGCTCATTGGGGACAAGGAGTATAGGAACGACGTTGCTTGATCGGACAATTTGCAATGGAGCACAAGGCTCATGGTAAAAATCCCTGAAACTGGCAATAACAGTAGTCAGCGAGTGCTGCATAAGGCGTATTGGGTTTACTTGTCAAAATGTCTACAACTCTGGTCAACAACAGCTTGTCATGGCCATGGCTTGATGCAAGAAATCTCTATAGTCATGAAATATAAAACTCTCAAAATGATTATAGTTGGATGAAAAACTGGTTCGTACATTGCCGTTTGATTAAAGATAGTTAGAAGCGAAAATGCTGATGAAAATGTTTGAGATCTTATTTCATTTTCAAGCCATCCACTGGTTGTAGGATTGGGTGATGGCGTCATTTTGTTTACGCGAAGTAAAGAAATTATGCCGGGTGTGTAAAAAAAGTTCACGCGTTTGACCGGCTATAGAATAAAAAGTTGTGACCGATATTCAAAGCTAAAATGTTAATCTATCAGTCATAGGCTAACATAGATGAGAAAAATTTTGTTTCGTAAAACCACATATCTTTAGGACCCAACAAATAGAAAAATGTCTGTAAGGGATTTGTATGGGAATCGCTAATTCAACAATCCATTCTGGTCCATCATTTATGTGGTATTGAAGTTCACATTGTTGGTTTCAGAAACAGTATTCTAATTTCATAGGAAGCAAGTCATGGACCAGAATGGAATATGGAATCATAAATTTCTGGGTCTAAAGATGAATGATTTTACAAAACAAAAGTTTCTCATCTAATTTAGCCTTTGATTGACAGATGAACATTCTGGTTTTGAATATCGGCCTGATATTTTCACTTTACAGCACGGGGGGGGGGGGGGTTCTTCCATAGTAAAGGTACCTGGGGATGTGCCGCCCGCGAGGGTATACTTTTTCGGACTTCTAGTCTAGCCAAGGGTGTACTTTTTGGCAATTTTAGTCGAGTTAGGTCTAGGCAAGGGTATGCTTTTTGGGAATTTTGGTCAAAGAGATGTCAAAATTCGGTAATTTTTGTAAAAAAACCCAACTTCTTAAAAATTTTGGTCTAGAAAATGCGAAAATTTGGCAAGTTTTGCCTAGAAAATGCCAATTCAGAGCACTTCTGAAGGAAAAATTAGTCTAGCCAAGGGTATCATTTTCACAAAAATTGGTCTAGCCAACGGTTACATTTTCAAACTGTGGGCGGCACCCCCTACCCGAAATTTAGCCGAGAACCCCCCCCCGTGCTTCACAGCCTGTCAAACGCGTAAAAATTCTTTTTGAATAACCCGGTAATTTGCAAACAAAATGACACCATTAGCTGGTACTTAGAATAAGACTGCGTTCACACGATGCCGGCACATTTTGAAAACGATGAAAAAAGTGACGGTAGCAAAATTTGAGCTAGCGTTCACACGATGCCGGCACAATTTGAAAACGGCAGGAAATTTGACGATAAAAACTCGTTGCAGGATTTGATGCCAAAGAATAGTACCTACACCCTAAGAATAGACATTTCTCGATCCAAAAGTGTCGAGAAATGTTCTGTTTTCATCTTTGTTGAGTGTTTAAACGATGCTGTTTCAAATTTATGCCGGTTACGGTTCCGTTTTCAAAATCTACCGTTTTCAAAATCTGCCGGCAAAAAATGTGCCGTTTTCGTGTGAACGGGAGGCCTATCCGTCGAATATTTCACCGTTTTCAAAATGTGCCGGCATCGTGTGAACGCAGTCTAAGTGGACAGCTTGAAAACGAAATGAGGTATCAAAAACATTCAAACAGAATTTCTTTTCCCTCAACAGTGGTGTTTATTTTTGATCAATAAAAATCTTCACGTCAGGTTAGTCAGGTTACCTTTAAGTCAAATGCATGCAGTGCTGCTTGCCTGTGTGTCAATAAGGTTTGAATCTCATATTTTCTACAGTGCATATTACAGAAGAAACCCGCATAAAAGAACCTAGGTTTTTCTTGGGCAGCCTGCGTAGGTTCTTAATTGAGTGGTTGTTATTCTAAATTCCAGCCTGCAAGGTTCTTAAAGAGGTCCTCGTATATAGCACTCACCTTGCACACATTAATACTGTTTTCTGCACAAGAAATCTAAAGACTTTTTGAGAATTCCTTGAAAATTCTTGGGAACATTTTTAGGTTAGAATTATTGTTAAAAATCTCATAGTCTTTTGTACTACTGAAGAATTCTGATCACAATGTCAAGAATTCTTGAAAGTTCTGACGAATTCCAATAAAATATCTAGTTTTGACATTTTATTAGAAAGAGATAAATCGGTTACTATCCACACGAAGAATTTACAAACCCTAATGACAGAAATATTTAAAACGCAGAGAAAAATGAACCCTCCTTTTATGAATGAGATCTTCAGAGAGCGAGAAAATATGTATAACCTAAGAAATAACAATGAATTTGTATTACCAAGTATAAAGACCGTACATTTTGGATCTGAATCCATCAGATACAGAGGACCTCAACTTTGGTTTTCCCTCCCTCAAGATATAAGGAATACTGAATCTCTCTCATTGTTTAAATCAAAGATAAAAAAATGGCACGGTGAAGAATGCTCTTGCAGACTATGTCGACCTTTTATTCCAAAAGTCGGATTTTTATGAATTTTTATGATTGGGCTTTTTATTATCTACATTTTATGTCATTTCTTGTATCAAACCATTTTATCATAATACCGGGTGAGCCAGAAAAAAGTTCCCACTTTTGAAAATTCATAGCATCAAGATTACTCCACAGATTTGAATCATTCAAATTCTAGTTAGAAGCCGAAAGATTGGAGTATTTTTGTGATTTTTCTCATTGTCCTACGAGCACTAGAAGTATTGGTAAATCTAACTTTATAAAGATTTTATGGTTGCAAAATGACGAAAAAAGGGCCTAAAACATTGATCAAATCGTAAGGATTCTATTCAAATCGAACAATAGGCCATGGGCGTTTCACCTCCCTCAAGAGCTATGAGACATCGATTTTCAAACAAATGCGAAAGATTTTCAATCCCAAGGAAGTTAATGCCTAGAGGGTATCTCTCACCCATGAGGAATTGCATTTCCTTAATTATTTTGTGCGAGAAGGCATTTATGCATTGATCGATGTTTTGGCCATTTTCCAGTAATCAATCAACCATGAAATTTTTGTAAAGTTGAATTTACCTATATTTGTAGTGCTCGTGAGACAACGAGAAAAATCACAAAAATACTTCAACCTTTTGGCTTTTAACTAGAATTGGAATCATTCATATCTGTGAAACACTCTTGGTGTTATGAATTTTCAAAAGTGGGAACTTTTTTCTGGCTCACCCGGTATTTTTATAACAAACCATATTATCACACTATTTTTATAACCTGAATATTTTTTAGGTAGTTGGCCTTAATTAGCAATTTTAGTGTTTTTACTATACTTCGCTATGTGCTAGCCAACTATAAAGAAATTGATTATTATTATCATTATTATTTTAAGAACCTCTCCAAGTGTCAGCCTATGAGAGGTTCTTATTTACGGGGTTTAAAATATTGAACTTCAGCCTCAAGGTTTTTATAGAAATGGGTTCTTTTATGCGGGTTTCTACTGTATACACTTATGTCTGTGGTGACCGCAGTGATATGATTTCTTTAGCACAATCGTTTATTGTGAAAACAACAACGGGTATTTTGATAATTTTACCGGGTCATCATCATATGATCAAATCTAAGATTATGATTATGATACAGCCAGTCAATAGAAGCACGGAAATACGATTCACCTCTGAATTTGCGGCGTTTCATGTTACTAAGCAGCCACAACCAGCCACGAATCGATTAGACCATGATTTCTCATCAAATTGACAAAATATTGGAAGGAGCGAAGATGGTGAAAGCAGCCACCCTCAATTCAACGTAAAAGTAAGCCAAAATTGTTTGTACCCAATTAAACCACATCTTTCTTTTATAAAAAATTTGGATTAGGTCACAGTGCTATAAGTTTTTTAATTCAACAAGAGAATCTTCCCATTTTAGTACCAAATGTTTCTTAATTCAATTTTAATTTCTTAAATGCATGAATTTTCAATGTAATCTCTAGCACTGTTGCAGATAGGTTTCTTGGCATTTAAAACATCACATAGGAATACCGTAAAGTTCTATTAAGCCCCAGGCGGGTTTATCTAATTTCGGACCTTACAAGAGGGGGCTTAATAGAGAGCGGGCCTTTTAAAAAAGGGGGGCTTATTCATAAAATCAAGTGACAAGGATATATTTGGTAGCTTTTCAATTCTTTTATCACCTATTGTGCAGAATGAACATACAATTTTAAGGCTCAAATACATAAATTCGACGCGGTTTTTACCGGGTTTTTATCCCAAACCATACTAATATTAAGCCCCCGTTTACACGATACCGTTTTCATTTCATATCGGATTGGTTTCATATCGGATTGGCCTTCTGTTTACACGATACCGTTTTCATTCCATATCGGATTGGCCTCCTGTTTACACGAGAACGCACCAATCCGATATGCTTCATACCGTTTTCGCGTTTTCAAATGAAAACGCTCTGAAAGTGGCATGAAACCAATCCGATATCGTGTAAAAACGGTCGAATCCGATATCAACTCAGTACAGAACTTCATTATCAGTTCTACGAGCCTCGAATCCATTAGGGGAGCTGCGCAGAATGCGCAGTGGAACCATTACCGAATACGGTGAAACCATTACAGTGCAAGGCGAAACGGTATCGTGTAAACAGAACCCCAATCCGCTATGAAATGAAAACGGCATCGTGTAAACAGGAGAAATGTTCATATCGGATTGTCTTACCCAATCCGATATGAAATGAAAACGGTATCGTGTAAACGGGGCCTAACATGCAAGGCTGTGTAGCTAAATAAATGGAAATATTGGTAAATTCTAGAGGGGGTGCCGAATTCAAATTTTGACTCAGCGAGGAGGGGCTTATTAGAGCTTTTACGGTAGACCTTGATATTCCTCAAGAATTAAGGTTCAACGACATATTTGCTATAACATGCAAAAGTTTCTTAATACTTCTAAGACACAGTAAGAGAATTTCTTTAATTTTTGGTCACCTTAGTACTATTTTCTCATGAACTTCATTGAGCCAGTATTCAAAGTTTCTTAAACTATCATATTTTCAGCTATCAGAGTTTCTTAAAGATTCCCTAAAAATCCTCTAGTTTACTACCAGCCTGTGCCCTTGTAACACTATCAAAACAAAGTTTTATGCAGCCTTTCCAACGTGTCTACATTACTCAAGTAACGAGTCGAATTCATTTGATTGGCTTGAACTTTGGAGTCGATAAAGCTGGTTTCAGTGTTTAAATGTAAATAGGGCACCGTAGAAGCTCTATTAAGCCTTCGGGGGGGGGGGCGTAGTTAATTTCGGACACTTAAAAGGGGGCTTATTAGAGAGGGGGCTTATTCAAAATGTCAGATGACACGGGAATATATGATAATCTTTAGATCTTTTACCCCATATTTTGCAGCGACAACGTACAATTTTACGGGTTAAATGCATAAATTCGACACTGTGTTATCCCAAACCATATTTTCATTCAAAAAAAATTTCATTTCATTTCATTTCATTTAGCATACCAAACTTAACAAACAAACTCATTTAGCTAAATAAATGGAAAACTTTTGCTAACCCTCGGCAGATGATATAAGCGGGGGATCAATAGAGATGGTGGCTTATTTCAAATTTTGGTTGAGAGGGGAGGGGCTTTTTAGAGAGGGGGGATTAAAAAAGCTATTGCGGCATTGCAACTTCACAAACCTGTTTCACTGATGGTTTCCAGCCAATCATATATAATATTTGAAACGTAGCTGGTATGCTGCCATCCAAGTTTCCGTAGTATTCTGAAAAAGAAAAAATATCATAGATGAACATAGATGAAAAATTTGCTATCGTAATTTCCATTATCATACGGCGTAATTTGATTGGTGTTGTGGCGCCGTGGTGTAATCCGCTGACATTGCAGCCAGAACAGTCAGGCGACGTGGGCTCGAATCCCGGTTGGGCCCCACCACTTGAGCGTCATGACAAGGGGTCGCGGACTCGATTAGGTCTGCTCTTTTTCTGCGATCCCAGCGCTTGGCGCTGAAAAACGCAACTTCACCTTCACCTTCAACTTCACCTTCACCTCATCATTGCTTCTTGATCGGTCGGCAAAAGCCTTACTTTCGAAGCCATACTGGACGGGTGTTGCCTCAGAAATAAAAAAAACAACGGACGGGCTACCTTGTGCAGGCCTAACTGGAAAACAAAGTTTTAGCTTCGTCTTCGAAGATTCCTTTGCTGTAATCTTGAAGAAGAACTTGCAATTCTTGCAATATACACAAAGAAAATGTGAATGTAGTAAGCGGCGAAGTGACCAGCAATAGTGATGAACAGGATAAAAAACAGAATAAAAATGCAATAATAAGAATACCCTTTCTGAAAAGTTTCTGCCATATGATAAAGCCTTTACCAAACGATTACCTGATTCATGCTGAAAGATATTTGGACTTTACAGGCCCTTTACATGAGACCTGACCTAAAACTAAGGGCGACATGGATCCATGCATGAAAATTTGAGAAGATTCATTCCTGTTTACATGAGAC
Organism: Aurelia sp. 3 sensu Dawson et al. (2005); assembly: GCA_964020215.1. Lineage (NCBI taxonomy): Eukaryota > Metazoa > Cnidaria > Scyphozoa > Semaeostomeae > Ulmaridae > Aurelia > Aurelia sp. 3 sensu Dawson et al. (2005). Next base: position 3,410,835 of record OZ026593.1, read on the forward strand.
CTGATATTAACCCGACATGAAACTTTCCACCTTCGTCATGCTTCTTTCAAGTGACTTGACACAGATATTTGAGAAGGAAAACACGGGAAATTTCGCTTTCATATCGCCCCGATCTGAGAAAAATGTGTTTGCATGAGATTTCTATGCCGGCATGAGAAAGCGACATGAAATTTTTATGTGGCTCCGAAATGACAGATTCAGATCACCCATCGTGTAAACACAACAGTAGCTCAGACCAGCACCCGATATGGGACTCTTGCCGGCACGAAAACTCAGACCCGACATGAACCTTACGGCGACATGAACTCATGCCGGTATGAAAATTCGAGGAAACACACTCCTGTTTACATGAGAGCCGATATTGACCCGACATGAAACTTTCCACCATCGTTATGCATCTTTCACGCAACTTTGCGTAGATATTCGAGAAGGAAGACGAAGGAAATGTCGTTTTCATGTCACCACGATATGCGAAAAGAGTTTACATGAAATTTTCATGCCTGCATAAGTTTCATGTTGCCTCACCGTCAAGTAAACACAACAGTTGCTTTGACCAGCACCCGATATGAAACTGGTGCCGGCATGAAAACTCAGACCCGACATGAAACTTACGGCGACAGGAACTCATGCCGGTATCAGTTTTTTGTCGGGTCTCATGTAAAAGGCGTCTTAGTTTATTGTAAGGACCGAGCCCGTACGTCAAACTGCGGCCCAAGTATTTTCCAGCATTAACCACCTCATTGTTTAATAACCACAAACTGATTATTTCGTTGATTCCGTTTTGAAAATAAATGGAGATGAAAAAAGTCTTTTCACGTTTCGAAGACCATGCTAAATAAAAAACAGTCGCAATTAGATATCACCTGGCCTCTGATTCAACAAACTTAAGGAATTTGGATTGTAACATTCAATGCTCATAATTCTTTGGGAAATTTAATCATTGTCTCTTATTTCTATAAGATTCCGTCTTTCGAGCACTTCCGATTGCATTTGGATTAATCACATAATTAATGATTCCTTATTTTGTGCAATTACAACATGTTTAATTCTGAAAAATATATTTTGCCAGAAGTACGCAAGCTTAGCATTGCTTTGAAGAAAAGAAAAGCTGCAAACAATAATGAAATTTTTTTTGAAACAGTGGATGTACACAATAGATTTAAAACTGAGGCGACAGGCTCGTCCTCCATATTCAGGAAAGCGTCTGCCATCATGGGCGATAAATGGTGGAGGTGATTTTGCTGTTTTTAGCTCCAAGCGCTGGGATCGCAGAATCAAAGAAGAACTAATCGAGTCCGCGACCCCTTGTCGTGAGGCTCTACCAGGAATCGGAACCCACTCCACCTGAGTGTTCTGGCTGCAAAGGCTTACACCACAGCGCCACAACACGTTCAATGCAGCAGCTGTTTCGGAGGAGGCACTGGGAAAATGGGAGGGAAATTTTCACCTATCATCTGTAATGAGTCGAGTTAAAATGTGTGTACCTTTGTAGATCCTTGATGCTGCCTCTACAGTTCTTCTATGAAGTACACTTTTCCTATTTCTAGCTGCATTATTTTCACCCATTCCTATCAAAAAAGGTAAAGAAGTTTTAACAGCAAGTGATCGATCAATCAATCAATCAGTGAATCAATCAATCAATCAATCAATCAATCAATCAATCAATCAATCAATCAATCAATCAATCAATCAATCAATTAATAGATGAATGAATAAATAGATAAATCAATCAATCAATCAATCAATCAATAGATCAATCAATCAAATAATCAATCAATCACCCTCTCCCTCACTCACTCAACCAACCAATCAACCAACCAACCAATCAACCAACCAACCAACCAACCAACCAACCAATCAATCAATCAATCAATCAATCAATCAATCAATCAATCAATCAATCAATCAATCAATCAATCAAGTAATAGATCAATCAATGAGAAACAAACAAGGTAAAATGCAAAAAAGTGAACAGCAGCCGTGCCACGGTTATACATTCAGCAAACTTTTAACAATACTGAGTGACGCAACAACTTTCATCAAAAAGTTGTGTATGGGATGGGGGCTCTGGAGGGTGCATCTAAATATCTGGAAATGATTAATAAGCGTCTGCCGTTTGCGCAAAGCTGAAGACATTAACCTACGGTCAGGGACAAAATCCGAGATGTTCAAAAATGGGTGCAGAAAACATATCCATAACCCTTTATAACCAGTTTCGTCAGCATGAGATTCCTAAATATTCAATATAGACACGAAACATTCTTGGTTTAGTGAGCCCATTAAAGATACAGACGTGTAGCATGCAGTAGACTGGCTTTGAACAACACGATACCTTATCAATCTAATTCACGTTCATGTGTCCATCCATCTCAGCAATTGAATAACCTAAATTAGTTTGAGCTTCCATCAGTATGTCAATAGGGAGTTTACGAAACCACGACGGCAACGTCAACGGCAACGCAATGTTGCTTTTGTTACAGAACTTTAGATTCAAAAGATTCCTTGTTTTGCGTTCGAATTTGCTTCCCTTGAGAGTCTCTGAAGTTGTCCTTTTCAATTTTACAACTTGGAAACCCTATTTCTGGCGTTATGTATTGCAGATCTAGGCCTCCGAAGTTAAACACAGTCGTTTTGAATATATCATGTCCAAGAGAAAAACATGGTTTCAGGCATCTCTGAGCTATAGGAGGCCTTATTTTGGCCTTTTAGATAATATATTAAAAGTAGCGTACGGAAACAATACTTCTTTTGCAGAATATTAGATGACGTTCTGGCTGGCGTTGCCGTCCTGGTTTCGTAAACTCTCTAATAACGATAACTATGACTATGTTATCACTCCATGCATTGTTCAAGGACTGGCAAGAAAAAATCGCAAAAATAATCATACCTTTTAAATCTTTCATTAAATCCTGTATACTGGGGTAATCGACAGTTATTTCATCGAAGTCCTGCAAATAGGAAAGCTTCAAGGTCACCCAAAAGTAGTTTAAAGGAATATTGTGTACATCTAGAAATAACATTAGCTAGTGAATGCAGCGTTTAGGGAAATGGGAACAAATTGCACCATCATGTGTAATGGAATAAAAGTAATAGGCCATTCTCATTCTGTTGACATTACAAGATGCGTTTGTCCCCTCCGGTGTCTCGCAACCCCTCATTTTTGGAGTAAATTCACTTCTGTTGGCATTGCATCACAAAATGACTCTCCCCGTCCACTGCCTGAAGATCAATACGAATTCAGACAAAAACGCATTCAATCCATGGAATAAGAGACAATTTACATGGCTCTGATGACACTGCCTCTGACGTTTTCATTATCGTGTTGGTAAAAATAGGTTATGCGATGTTTCCACAAAACGACAGAGATATCGTAGCTTGCTGATTCTTTGAAAATATTATGCAGCTAACACTGCGAAGAATATTATGCAGCTAACCCTGCGGAGCACCATTCGCAGTCAGTTAAGGCAGCAGCCAAAATAGCACACTGCACAAAACATACCTTGCGTTCCGTTGGCAATCAAAACAATCATGATTGTATTGTTTAAGATTTTAACATTATTTCGTTTCAAAGCAATTAGATCCAGATGGCTAACTTTGAATGAAATCATGATCGCTTTGATTGCCAAAGGAACGCACGGATAATGTTGGTGAGAGCAAATTTTTCGCAAAATTGATTCCACCAAATGTGGGGTAAAAGAACTGAAAAGCTACCAAATATATCCATGTCACTTGATTTTGAAGTCCCCACTCTAAAAAAACCCCTCTCCATTAAGCCCCCCTTCTGGAGGGCGCAAAATCAAATAATCGCCCCCCCCGGGGTTTAACAGAGCTTTTACGGTACTTGCCAACATTTCTGTAGCAAGGGAGCAGTGGCCGTTCAAACGAAAACTGTTCCTTCACTTACCCGGTAGACAACAGAACGAGAACAAGAAAAAACAAGAGCAACAACAAAACAACAACGAAAAAGAGAAGAAAAAAGAACAAGTGGATGAAGAAACCAATAAGTTAACAGACAAAGCTCATTTAAGACCAAGCGAATAATTTTCAGATGGCATTCAGATATCTAATCAAAGAACCCTTGGGGGAACTCATGGAGCCAAGCCACAATTTAAAGATGACATTCATCTTCCGCTTAAAAATTGACAAACCGCAAAGAATGAAATTTCAATCGTAATAGAAACTCTCGCCAAGCTTTCTTTTACTCGTGCCTTATTAATTGTGATATCTTTCTTAGTAAAAAGGAGGGGAAAATTGTCGGTTTCACAAATCAAAATACAAACTCAAAATGAAAGGTGTCCTATTTCCAAGCCTGATAAATGGATTGCAAATCCAAGGGTCCAAAACCCTGATATCGCCATTGAAATGAATCCTTTTATCGTCTGATTGTTCATTTAAACTAATAAGTCGATGCAGAGTCCAACTTTTCTCGTAAAATATTGGAAAGAATTTGTTGACGTCATAGCTGCGGACGACGGACATGAGACATGAGACAGGATTTGCTCCCATCCTGTACACTCCATGAGTCAAAAATGAAACTTTGAAAAATAATACCACTGTTGTTAAGTTGAATCCTGCTCTTGTTAATAGGTTTCCACAATCTGACATCTGTGCAAATGGTGAAATGTGAGGCGCAAATCCCTACAATTATAAACCCTTACATTAGTGGGTAAAATCTTGTAAAAACTTTCAAACGAGTGAAGAGAGTATGAATATTCGATAAAATGTCCAGCATCACCGATATCCATACCTCCACCCTAGACTTATGACTATGAGTCCCTTGTATCCCGGCGGTAAACCTTGCTCAAGAGGGACTCATAACGAAACAGTGCGAAACCTGGCCCTATTTTCTTCAATTATCAATGGAATTATGATGGAATCACGGCTTCGAATCTCAATCCCGTGGGAGTGTTTACAATTCTTCAATCGAATCGAGAATTCTATCATATTTACACCGTAACAATAGTAATTCACAAATCTCGAAATCTGAGTGGTACTGTAGAAATCGCGAAGTTTGGGCCTAAATAGGGCCAGGCTTTTCAAAGTAATATTGTGAGTCTCTGTTGCTTGAAGCGCCATCATCAAGTCAAAGAGCACAGGGAAACAAGAGACTCATCGTCATAAGTCTACCTCTACCCCAGCGGGGTCACTTCAATTTTGATATGCATATCATGTGAGCTCCCAAGACTTTAAATAAACCCGTAATTTTTCATTTCAAATAGGAAAGATAGACCCCGATCTGATGACCCCTTTCACTGAGATGAAATGTTAGTCTTCAAAATTCTCCCCTGTCTGCATCAAGGAGCAACGTTAATAATCATTGCAATCCACGATATTTGTTGCGTACCCAAATCCGCCAAAAATGATAAATGCATCCTAGCCATACTCACACCCTCCTGTTCAAGTTCAGCTAATTGTAACGCTGTCCGTAATTCAAATAACGTCTCACCACCAATCATTGCCGCTAAGAACATTCCGTCTTCTTTCAAACATGACTTCACTTTTGCAAGAACACCAGGTAGGTCATTAACCCAATGCAGACTAGGAAAGAAAATAGAATCAGTTAATACAGAAAAAATGATGCGTGATTTTATCAATTCGGTCTTGCAAATCTTACTTGAGGTAAATGAAAACAATGATAACATAACAAAACATGACGTCACAATGAGATTTTGAGAGTGGCGTGTTTACAAGAAAGTTTCCAGCAGGGGTTCTTGTGAAACTTCATATTTGAAATATTAAAAAAAATCAACATCGATTCAACCACCTTTTCGTTCAATAGCTACGACGTAAAATTGACGAGGATTGTTGGCAAAGATCGGAAACAAAGCAAGTCCCCAACAGTGATCCTTGTTGGACTGCATGCTTTAAATGCAACTGCAAGTTAAACTGCTTCATCCCTTTTTCGTTCAAAAGCTATGATGTTTTATTGAATGAGGACTGTTGGCGAAAATCGTAAACTCTCTAAACAAAGAAAACTCTCTAGACAAAGCAAGCCCCCAACAATGATCCTTGTGGGATTGCATGCTCAGATACAACTGCAGGTTAGATTGATTCATCCCCCTTTTCGTTGAATAGTTTTCAATTGATGAGGATTGTTGCCAAAAATCGTAAACAAAGCAAGCCCCCAACAATGATCCTTGTGGGATTGCATGCTCAGATACAACTGCAAGTCTGATTGATTCATCTCCCTTATCGTTCAAAAGCTAGAATCTTTTATTGAATGAAGATTGTTGGCGAAATCGCAAACAAAGCAAGCCCCCAAAAGTTGATTGTGGGACATGCTTTAGACACAATGACGAGACAGATTCATGCTGCTTTTTCGTTCAGTAGCACCGGTGTTCTATTGTAATGATCATTTCTGGCTAATATCCGAAACAAAGCTCGTCCACAACAATGATCTATGTGGAACTGCATGTTTTAAGTACAATGATAAAGTTGATTGATTTCCCAGGGGGGGGGGGGCACTTCGATGTTTTCGGTACCGGGTATGTGCCGCTGGACAGGGTATAGTTTTCACCATTCTTGCTCCCGAGCCGGGTATCGTCTTCTGCAAAAATGCTCCCAAAATGGTATACTCTTTTCAAATTTTTGCTCCCAGACAGGACTACAGTGTATTTTCTTGATCCTTTGCTCCCTGACAGGGTGTGGTTTTTTTGCAATTTTGCTCCCAGACGGGGGTATTTAAATTGAGGAAAATGCTCCCAGGCAGGGTAAAAATCACAGCACCTCAAAGGCACAGACCCGTACATATTAGGACCAAGTGCCCCCCCGGGATTGATTTATCCTCCTTTTTGGTTCAATGGCGCCAATGTCATATCAATAATGAATTTTGACTAAAACCTAAACAAAGCAAGTCCCAAGCAGTGATCCTTGCAGGACTTCATGTGCTAGATAAATAACGAGGTGCTGGAAGGATGATAGATGCAAAGTAAATGTACCACAGGCTTAGTCTTATGATGATGAGTCCCTTGTATCCCTGCGGTAAACCTTGCTCAAGAGGGACTCATAATGAAACAGTGAAAAAGCAGGCCCTATTTTCTTCAATTATCAACGGAATTATGATGGAATCTGGGCTTGGAATCCCCATCCCGTGGGAGTGTTTCAATTCTTCAATTGAATCGAAACTTCTATCACATTTACACCGTAACAATAGTAATTCACAAATCTGGCAGTCTGATTGGTACTGGAGGAATTGCGAAGTTTGGGCCTAAATAGGGCCAGGTTTTTAGAGTAATACTATGAGTCTCTATTGACCGAAGCACCATCATCAAGTCAAAGAGCACAGGGAACAAGAGACTCATCGTCATAAGTCTACCACAGGCTGGGTTCCTAACAGGATAGACTTACGTTTTTTTATCCTGATGCAGTTGACTAGATTTTGAACGAAGTTGCTGCGGCAGGTAGTTGAAGATTCCTCTGTTATATTTTCATCTTAAAAACATGGAAAATGTAGTTTTGAAAGACTTATTCACATTCACCAGGTAAATTGAAATTTCTTCTTCATATTTAAACCAAGTCTCGTCGATTAAATGTCTGCCTGACATGGTTTTTATCATGCTTTCTTTCTGAGGAGTGACCGTTGAACAGGGCCGAAGCAGTCCAGTCGTTCAATCATAATTCGATCGATCGAATGCGGAAAATAGGGTCAGCTTTTCACTGTTTCATTATGAGTCCCTGTTGAGCAAGGTTTACCGCAGGGATACAAGGGACTCACCTCCATAAGTCTAGTTCACCACCTGCCAATGACAGATTAAACAAATCTTAACGCAAAATGGGGAGACAATGAATAGCTTCTGGTATCCTGCAAATTCATTTTTAATACGTTGAATTTCGCCTCGGCAATATTTGATCAATATTAAGAAGGGAGAGATATCCACTTATCATTAATGCGCAACGGGACCAAAGATAGCGGGTGATCTCCTTATGAAGCAAGCGAAGATTATGTGTCGTTCACGGAACATCGTGTTGTAAGTATAGATTTTATAAGAATATTAATCTCTTCGCGTATGTTTCATAAATCGAACATTACTAAACTCGAACACTAAAGAAACTAAGAATCTAGGGTTGTTTAAAAGTGAAAAATAAGAAAAATTTCGGATTTGTCAATCATGACCAGCACAGAAAACTGTGACAGCCATTTTGCGAACAATTATATGGACCTTTTATATGGATGTTATTTTAGCGACTGAATGGTAAAACATTAGTTTATATAACGGGTGTCCTAAAATGATGTATCAACGCTTGTAAAGATATTCTATTTTAAATTATGGACAAATTTGAACGAGAAACACCACTCATTTTGTAGCAAAAAGCCAAACTTAGATGCTCCGATGTGCGTTGGGTGGGGGCTGGTGGTGTGCCTCGGGCTGGTCTCATCATTTAGATCATTTTCCAAATTTGTTTTTTGGATAATCAACTTCCAAACATGATTAAAATTTTTCAAGTTGCACAAAGGATTTTAATACAGGGGGTGCTCTCTCCTCGATTAGTGTAACTATTGAGAGAGCTCCTCCTTTAAGAAATTCCTCTTCATACAAATCTTAAAGTATTGTTGAAATGTTTTTATGTTAAATGTTTTTTTCTGTTCATTACCTTAATTGATGTTGTTTATTCATAATCTTGTATGTTGTGGAATTTTAAAATGAAACTGAAACTGAAACTGCAGGAATTCATTTCCCAAAAAATGGGTCATAACATACTTGAGCTACGGTTTATCTTGCTAGGGATTAGTTTTGAAAGATACCTCAAAGAGAATTAAGAATCTCCGCAACGTTTCTTAGGATAGGTTCCAAAAATTGGTGTAAAAAAAGGCGGGTGTAAAATTCAATGACCTATTTCTTTACATTGAATGACTTGAAATAAACTATAGCCACTTCTCTATGATTCTACTGTTGGAATTTTCAGAAATCTTAAATGCTTGTCGAAATTACAGCCCATTCCATTTCTCAGCTCATTTTATGATGTGACGTCATCAAATTTCCAAATCACAAACCAGAAGAGTGAAAGAGTTTTGTTTGACACCATATTGTAAGCACCCATAAACTTTGGTCTTCTTGAAAATTATTAGATCCTTCGTGAACAGGTTTAGAAATTACGATAGTTTTAAGTTTTTTCAAAAAATTTTCTTGAATTCTTAAAAAAGAAGAAAACACTGTAATTCTGAAAATATTGCAGATTTCAGAAAAATCCAACGGCAGATTTACTGTAAAATAATTCAAGTTTCTTTGAAATCGTTCAGTTCAAAGAAATAGGTCATAGAATTTTACACCTAGCTTTTTAAAGATTTGAAACCTATGCTGCGTTTCTTACACGTTTCAGATTGAAAATTGAATGCAAGTGTACTAAACTTCCAGGGAGTGAAACTTACTGGAAAATATATGTTTCTTACAGCTTTACAGTGGGATGAAAGCTATATCTTTCCGGTTTACAAAGATTGTTTGCCTTTGGACATCAAACAAGCGTCCTCCCTTGAAATTCCAGTTAAAAGTAGGCTCAAGAGAAATAAATTCTCAACCTAACTCTATCAATTTTTCATTTTGATAAATTAAGATAAAAACATGAATGTAACCATTAATCAATTTATTTTAGTAATTTATATCGTTAAGTTTGGCAGGGCTGTAAAGCAGTCTTCTCGACTGATGAGACTACCGCGTGAAAATGATAAAAAATAAGATGAAAATGAAATTGATATTTCGGGGACAGTAGCCTTTTAAACATCGTTGGTTTTTGTGCGACTCACTCAGTATGGTTTATTCAATATGGCATCTAGCCTTGATAAAGTTCGCCAATTCGAGTAGCTATCCCACAGGGATATTTCCTTGGCACACTACTTTAGAGATGTCTGTATTTAATATCATTTGTATAGCTTAATAGGACTTGAAGCAGCATGGTCCTGTCGGGAATTGGAATGTCTATGCAAAACAGTTTAATATTAGAATAAAAATCTAATTTTGATGAAGTTTCAAACAGTTGGAAATTATCTCAGGCCACCCGGTGCTGTGAAATTATTAAGAGGAATGAAAGAAGGCACCGTTGTTTACCATATGTACCTTCCAGGGAACTTTGAGCAATGCGCTGATGATGCTTGAAAAGTCTAACAAGATGTGGACGAATATTTCACTGAAAACGATCGTATTTCTCGACCGTGTGCATGAAAATAGACAATCCCTGTTTGATAGGGCACTGTTTGATTGGGCACTGCTGCCTAGATATCAAGACGAAATCATCGCAAAATATCATTTAATGAAAGACATGTTCAAATCTCTTTTAAAATTTTAGTTGACTGCAATCGACCATTCTGTTCTGAAATTGTAAGGGATATTCTCGAAAGCGCCTCTTCTAGAAACGTTCAAAAACAGGCCTAAAGTATCAAGACAAAATTCTCCTAATATCATAGCCTCACATCACTGATTTCAACGCGTTTTACCGCATGTTATCCTCTTGGGAGAATGCAACCAGGCAGAAAATTTCGTCGTAATTTAAGGCCTGTTTTCTGATGGTTTCTTGATGGAGACTTGGTGAGGAAATCATTCAGAACGTCAGAATGGAGTTGCCAAAGTATTATCAAGTTCGCTATGATTGATTTATGAAATTGAATCGAAAACTAACCTAATTTCTCATATCTCAATTGTTTTATATTCTTCCTAGGTTCCTTATGCAATTTTGCTTTTTCCACAATTATTCACACATACTTCGCCTATCATGCAAAATGTTCGCACAGTTCACTGTAATCAAAGATGATGCAATCCTACAGGGATCCGTGCTCGGGACATTTAATAACATGGATGTGCCTGAATGCCAGTTTGAATGCATGAAACATCCAATGTGCAAGTCAATAAACACAAACGAAGGAAAATGCAGCCAATGTCAACTTAGTGCAAATTCAACTGAAGATCCTCGAGAACTGAACAGGGTGACTTCACGATTCGGATGGAAATATTTTTCGACTGATTTCAGTGAAACAAAGGTAAGATAAAAATCATTCTCACACGCATAAAAATTAGTGGGGATGGCGCGCAAGTGGCACACGTGACTACCAGTCTGATAGTTGGCGGTTCGAGTCCCTGCCCCGGTCCCTGCCATGCCTAACCTGCAACGTAGAGCACGGGATATGGGAAACGCTGAATTTTGAAGATTTACCTATTATACATAAAGTGATTCACATCCTAATTTATCATTTCGTTCGTCATACATCAACTTGTTTTCCGTTAAGTCTGTCTTTGGAATTCATGACCCAATAGGCTTATCCTATCTCACTCAACTTAGAGTGGGCCTTAGCAAATTAAACCTTCAAAAATTTAAGCACAATTTTCGGGATACCATAAATCCAATGTGCCCTTCTAACGATGGTATTGAGAGTACGGAGCACTTTTGTTGCTTTGCCCTTCGTTTGAGGTTCAACCTCGAAACCTTCTAGCTGGAGTTTTTGCATCACTTCGACCATTTGGATATATTGATCTTTCAAATGAAGTTTTGACGCAACTTTTATTATTTGGTGATAAAGGCCTCCCAAACGAAGTCAACAGAAATATACTCAAGTTGACTCTACTATACATTCACACAACCGGTCGACTAAATTAAGCCAAATGTAACTAAGCCACCGCACCATGTTCACTTTTGTAACGTTCCCCTATCATAGAGTCTCCCTTCTCTGTTCCATTGTTCGTATATAGTTTCTCGCAATTGTATATTTAGTTGTAGTTTTAGATTAATATTCTTCATGTGAATGGCCCTGGGGTAGTCATGATCTTTTGCTCCCCTTGGTATCGTTTTGTGGTATTGTATAGTAGATCGTTCGTAGTCGTAGGTAATTCGTAAATTGTAAATTTTTATATTGAATTTATATATATATATATAAAAACAAACATGTTTTCCTTTTAAGTGTACCTCTCCTGCGAAGGCACCATTTTTAATCCGCGCGAGTGGCGGCAGTTTGTCATGACCTCAAGGGCCCCGGAGAAACTCATTGTACCACACAGTGGCATAACTTCTTCAGAGCCCTCGAGTTCACGTCAATCTGCCGCCATGCGCGGAGATTAAAATGGCACCTTCATAGGAGATGTACACCAAAGAGAAAAACAAGTCGATATATCACGAACGAAATGACAAATAAGGATAGGAGTAACTTGATGTATCGGGTGAGTGGCCGAGCGGCTTATACAGTCTTTGTCAGGTGACTGAAGCTAAGCTTGGTCGAGTGAGGTCAAACTCCGGATGGGTGACCTCGGAGGCCTGACCTCACAACTCACCTCGTTGTCCTTCGGAAGGGACGTTAAACTAGGGGTCCCATGCCTCACCCCGAGGCATGCATAGTGGGCCTAAATTAGCTTTCAGCAGCTAGAAATCCTCACGAGCCCACTCAAAACAAATTGAAAACAAACATATAATTTATAAATCTTTAGCATTTCATACAGCCCGTGCGTAGAGTGGGAAGAATTTCCAACTCTCTGTAATTCCACGCTAAAGGAATCAAGAGGTGTAGCTTCTTCCCACTGTAAGTGTTCATCCTTGGGACAACATAACGCCGGATACAATGAGCGCGTGGTCGAGTGGTTAAGGCGTCTGACTCGTAAACCAAAGGTCAGAACGGCCGTAAGTTCAAATCCCGCGCTGCACAGTTTGGTCGCTGTCCTGTCCGTAACTCTAGCCCGGGTCGACCAGAGCCATGTGAGGGAAATCTGGTAGCTGCGGCGGGTAGCTGCGGCGGACTGATGGTAAAACATCCGTGGCCCCTGCTGGAAATAAGTATCTCAGACTTTCGCAGGCTAGGCATGTTAAATATAAAAAAGATACCTAGCTGCAATGCCCGGGCATTCATGTAGGAGATCTAGCTTGAAACAAGTTTTAGTCCAAACTGGGACATGATCCTACCTCACTCTAACGCTTGAAAACATTTTACTTTTAGGTTGGACAAGTATGCAAAGCAGCAACAAAAAAACTCTGCCCTGACGAATTTCGATGTGAAGACATATGTGAATTTCCTGGCTACCAATGTTTCCCCCCTCTGTACAGAAGTAAGTAATTTTCCAACGTTCAAACTTAGAGCAAACCAAATTGTGTTCCAGTAAGTGACTTTTCATTATTAATTTATGGAAATGTTCGACAAGATTGGAAACATTGAAAACGTTTTATTCTGTTTTTTTTCGATAACAAGTTCAATAACACATTTTAAAAAGCCTTCTTACGATTTCCAACATTTTCATTACCTTCCTGCATCATCTATGTAGACTTATGCCTTTTTGTCCCTTGTTTCCCTGCGTTCTTTGACTTGCTGATATCACTTGGTCAATAGGGACTCATAATATTACGCTTGTATAATGGGCCCACTTTTTCAAAATGGCCTAAAAAGGTGGGAGTTCTCGTACACTCAACAAAATCGCTTCAAAATCTGGTTTACAGAGCTCGAACATTGAAAAGCGAAGTTTTAGTACAAATAATGATGTTGTGTTGACTTAAAAAGCGCAAAATGCATACGTTTCAGACAGTAATCTTCCTCTGTAGAAGCAAAATAGATCCATCGAAGCTGCGAGAACTCCAGGCTGCTTCAACCGTTCTTTAAGAGCAACAACAACAACATTCTGAATAGCGGCCCCTGATTGGTTAAAAACTGAATTCAAGCGATTTGTTTGGTGAATACGGAACCACCCTACGCGGGCCTAAAGTGGGCCCACTATTTCAGAGTAATGTTATTAGTCCCTCTTGACCAAGGAACGCAGGGAAACAAGGGACGAAAAGGCATCAGTCTATCATCTATGCATTTGCATCTATCGCAAAGTGTTGCGGTGACAGACACTTCGCCAGAATCAGATCTCGTGAGTTTGAAATTTCAGTAACAATTTGCCAAAATATATATTTATTATTATTATTATTCATTTATTTATTGTTGGATAGTAAAATATAGCTACAGTATATAGCTAATTAACTCCAACTCTAAAAATTAAAATACAAAATAATCCTTTAAAATACAAATAATACTCAATAAAATACAAATAATACTCATATATTTATGACTGATCTTTATCCCTTAGCAGCGACAAAGAACTGCAGCGAAGCACTGAATGTTGAGGGTCACAAAAAAGACGGACTTTACCTTTACCAGTCAATACCAAAGCACCATGGCCATAAAATCGTGTTCTGCACTGTCATTGGAAGTAGAGGATATGTTGTTATCCAGCGTAGAATCAACAATGACGTAAATTTTTACCGTGATTGGGATGAATATGAGCAAGGCTTTGGAAATTTGGAAGGCAATTTTTGGATTGGCTTAGCCAAGTTGCACTTTTTCGCTTCACGTGGCAAAAAAGCAATTTTACGAGTTGAAGTGAAGTATAGCTCAGATCCAAATGTCTACTTTGCGGAATACAAGAAATTCACTGTCAAAGAAAAAGGCACGAATTACCAGTTAGTTATTGGTGATTACAGTGGAAATGCAGGAGATGCTCTTTCCCTTGACCATGACGGGCAACAATTCACAACATACGATAGAGACCACGATGAGGACCAGACTAAAACTTGCGCTCAAAAACACAAAGGTGGTTGGTGGTATAGCCGTTGTCATAAATCAAATCTTAATGGACTATATCCCGTCAACGGAAACGAAATAGAACCTCAGTATATGACATGGTATCATTTGAGGTATGTGTATGGTGGCATTGTTTATTCTCAAATGAGTATCACTTACAATAATTAGACAGAGAGTATAGAAAGGGGACCTCCTAAGGAGCCATAGTCCCAACTCGAATCTGTACAAAGCTGTGTCCCGTCAACGCAAACTTTCAACTTCAAGAATCATCTTGATGGAATAGCTTCGTCGGAAATGATCAAAAATTATGACAATCAAAAAGTTACGTGGGGGATGCACCTCTTATCTACAACTAAAGGCAAAATAAACGATGCAACACCTATCTCCTTTGGGAAATACCAAAAGTAATAGCCACAGCCTCTGCACAAAACTGAGCTTACGGTTGTCGGTTTATATCTTCTCGTATTGTCTTTGGACATAAAACCTGAACAAGTCCAAACTGCAAGTGTACGATATGTAAATAATTCATTCTTAAATCGGTATTTTGGATAGATGCAACATAAGAGATAGAGCCCCATCGCCCTTTTCCGATCACTGAAAAAGAAACCTTGTATTAATTGGCTTTGAAAAATTTTAGGGGAAAAGTTCTTGCTGTTGAATTGTTCCTAATTTAATAGCTCAAAATATGAAAACCATTTATTATAACTTCAGCCACCCTCTTCCGTAAAATCGTCGTCGAAAGACACAGCGGTAAAATCGCGATATATTCATTTCATCGCCCTTTTCCGATCACGCAAGTTTACGCATGAATTTCGAGCAGCACCACCGCCGAGGGCTCAAGAAAGCGCAGTTTCCAGATGAAATGGGTGCCATACAGATAGCAGGAGATGTTTAGTTCCTGTTATCATTTGATAAGTGACATTTTGCCGCTTTATTCGTTCAATAGCACCATAGTCGAATCTACTATTGAAAATTACAGGCTTTTACAAGATAACTGGCAAAACTCTAGCATAGCAGCACCGCAAAATTTTTTATTGTTCTAGGAAGTACGGAGATATTTCATACGTTGGATCTGAAATTTCTATCAAATGTATATTTGGGGTCTTTGAATATCTAAGCTGGATTTGAAAAGCAGCAAATTATTTTTCGGCTGCTCTCTTTTGCCCATGAAAACGTCAATTCTCTTTGCCCCCTCCCATTCTTCGACGCCCCCTGGAATTAATTCAGACCCTACCTCACGCACATCCAAAATTAACGGAACCCCCTGATGAGGTTTCTTTGTTTATTTCACCTTCCACCCCATCTCTTCATTGAGAGAGAATCCATTCACTAGCAACCATTCACAGGATTCGAAGCATAAGCGTACGGGAAGAAAAGATCTAGGGGGCTGCCCGACACAAAGCCCATCGTTTACTAACATTTTTGCCCGACTAGGGGATAAGTTTTGCTCGAGTGGGGCTGACTTTTGAAAATCTTTCCAAAGTTGGGGAGACTACCGCCCCCCCCCCTGCCACGTACGCTTATGATTCGAAGCCAAACCTCGTGATCGGAAAAGGGCGATATGTAGCCTATCTGACTGCAGTTAGAAATTTACCCCCGGCTGGGAAGCCGGAGATATTATGTTCGAAATTTTTTTGTAAATATCCGTTTAGAGAGTTGGAGTAAAGGTTGAAATGTTTCGACTGCGGTTCTGATGAACAGCAGTAGAGGAACAAGGGAAAATATAATTGCGACAAGGAAACACGAAGGGAAAAATGGCGACTACTTACGATTCCATCACAGGTAGGCCTTTTTCAATCTATCATATCGTTGGATTCACACACCAGAAAAAAGTAAACCACGTATGAACATGAAGCTCATGGTATCAGCAAAGTATTTTTTCGCGCACTTTTTTAATTAAAAGCCCCAGTCCTCATGTAAACAAACATCGTGCGATTGTACACAAAAAGCGCTCACAGCAGCCTGTGATCGGAAAGGGGCGATGGGGCTCTAGTTGCTGTTAATCTGTGCCTTCTTTGAGATTCACTAAAGCAAAATAAATTCACTTTTTTCAAAGCTGACTGTCAGATACTCTGGGTATCAGAGCCTCAAACTTTAAATGAAAGGAAATTGGTACCCAGGGTAACTGCCAGAAATGTTTTCATGGTATATTTGTGATTTGTTTGCCATTTAAAACTGTTAAATGATTTAACTGAGCCTTGTATAATCCAAAATATAATCTAGAATATTCTAAAAAGAGATTTTCTTACACAGCTCTCTAAAGGCTTGGAACGAGATTTCTATGTATATTAGGGAGCTTCCTACATTGTATCAATATACTGAGCTTTGAGCTATCATCATTACTGAAGAGAAATTCGAATGATAAAAAACAATTCTTCGAAAATGGTATTTTGCTCTATAACTCCATAGTAAAGTCTATTCTCCTGTATGCAGGAGAAACATGGACCAATATCACTAAGACACAATGCAATAAGCTTGAACAAATCCAAGCAAAAACCTTGAAAACAATATTGGGTTTAGAAAAAAGTACACCAAACATAGGGCTGCTAAATGAACTTGGTATTCTTCCAATTGAACTCCAACTCAAGAAAATGAGATTAATGTTTCTTCATAAAATCAGTAGCCTCCCTAATAGCCGACTTGTAAAACAAGTCTTCAACGAACAAAGACGAATCGGCTTTCCAAATTGTTGGTGGGAAGAGGTAAAACAAGATCTTGTTTGGCTAAACCTACCCACCTCAACAGATGACATAACTGAATCATCTAAATCTTTGTGGGGTAAAGAAATCGATAAACGTTTAATAAGCGAATTCAATGGAAAAGTGAATGATTTGCGCAACAAACTTAGTTGTAACAATAAACTTAGATACTTAACTCACTTTACTGGTAAATTAAAGAGTTATCTTAAAGGAAAACATTCAGGCGATATCTTGCGCACCAAGCTGTGTATGCAAAAAATAAAGAATAACTTCAAAGGAAATTTTGAAAATATTACATGTCGTGCATGTGGACTTGGCCCAGAATCATATGAACATGTAATCAAGCACCATACAAAAAAATCAATAATAGATCACATCTACAGTGATAATTATGAGAGGCTAGTTAAATACGAAAAAGAAATTTTAAAATTTGTTAACAAGGGTTTAAGCAAATCCATCCTTTGAGTCTAATCCAGTGTCACGTACCATATCGTAACTTGTAATAAAGTTAAGTATACGAATGTACGTAACTGCCCCGAAATGGGGATTTGGAATTATTATTATTATTATTATTATTATTATTATTATTATTATTATTATTATTAATAAAAACAAGACTGTTTAAAAACAAACGTTTCGATATTCAAATCTTCATCAGTGTTTACAATCCACAGAACAGCCAAGTATTTATACCCTAAAACTTACAAAATAACACTTCCATAAAATCGTGGTAAAATTCCCCCGAGTCCCCCCTAAAAAACATACCAAACAAAACACCCAGAACACTAAAGTATTAGTTGTAAAGCCAAAACTTTCAATTTCAAAAAAATATTTTTTGTAGCCAACTCCCTTACTTTAATTTTTATGTTTGCGGCATCAGAATGGAAGCTCTTTGTACGTGAAGTCTCAAGCCAAACCAGAAGCATGCCCCCTAACGATCCTCCTGGGATTTGCTTAAATTGCTAAATCCCTAGATGGCAAGACAAGGAATTCCACCCTGACACCACGTGCACACTGACACGAAATACGGAAGGAAGCATGCCCCAAGAGAAAGCGAAAGACTTGTTAAAATGTAGTGACCGGATTTAAGCGGTATTATTATTATTATTATTATTATTATTATTAATAATATAGAAAACAGTTAAAAAGTTATTTGATTAGCTGAAGCTGAGAACCAGCACAAACACGGCACCCTGGAAGATCAGCAGTAGTTTTAGATTAGTTTTTTTTCTATTTTCGATTAACAATGATTGTAATTAGATTTCTGTTAGTTAGCTAAATATGTTTTATCAAGCTGAAAGGTTTTCGTGTATAAACAAATTAGAAATAGAAAACAGAAATATAAAAGAATTTTGAAATTGATTATAACTGATCGCTGAAGCAAATCCACCTGCCACAAAAAATAGACAGATAATTTGCAATAAATAGTTGGAATAAATTGCTTTCAATTTCCTCGCGCTTATAACTTTGATAACTGTATAAATTTGTCTTCCACAATGGGTGGAAAATTAAACAGACTCCTAGCAGTAAATGTAAGTAAGCTTTTTCACAGTTTAGAAGGCAAACTTTGAAAGTTTCCGGAATTAATCCGTTTCTGATGACTGTGAAAATCTAAATATTCATTTTGGCGCAACCAGTAATGCAAAGGAATTTGACAAAATTAAAAAGAAGTAAACATGAAATAAAAATTAAAAAGAATGACCCGTGAGTATGAAGTGAAGTGGCACTTCACCATTTTATTACCTGAATGACGTTTCAAAAACGAGGCAATACAAAATCCCGTCACTCCTATTTGTTAATCGCACTTTTCCCGCGGTATTCCCGTAGCCTTGTATGATACGATACAAGGACGCGTTTTTGTCGCCACAGCAACTGCTTTAGGCCTGTAAGATTTACAGTAAACTCGAACAACATGACTGTAACAAAATGTGTTTGATTAAAGGATGCAAGTAAAGATTAGAAGCTGTCAGGTAATGAAACTCATACTAACCGGTTTTGTTGTTTTACAGGAAAATATAAAGCCCTCGGTCTTAATGCACAGACCTCACAAGCTCGGTCTATACTTTTAAGACCTCGGGCTTTATATTTTCCTGTACAACACAAAACTGGTTAGTATGCGCATAATATCAACTTGACTTCTGAGACAGATTCACGAATTTTATGGCAGTTTTATCCACCTACTTTTTTAGGAAATACGAACAGCTTCAATCAAAACAAAACTTGAGTAGAAACACAAAATATTTTCATATTGTACTCAGTTGATAAAGCCTATGATATGACATTGTTTTACTCTTTATATTTATGTTGTTACAAAAAAAACCCTGCAAACAAGAACATACTCTTCTAAAAAACAGACCAACTAGGTTTTTATAAATGAGGTACTTATGGCATTTTCAGGGTGTTGTTCTTATCACAAGGACACTTATTCCAATATCTTTACATTCCTGCCCTTCCATTTCACCCTAACCTTACCCAGTTTACCTCTGCCTATCACAATTCTAATTGCAAAATTTTTGGAGGTCATGAAAGAAGTTGATTGGTAAACAGGTAAAATGCATTTTCCAAGGAATGAAAGATTGAATTCATGAAACCCTTTATCAAGAACCACCTCAAGATGAAATGGTTTTATCCATTGCATGATATACCGTAAAAGCTCTATTAAGCCCCCGGGGGGCTTATTTAATTTCGGACCTTCCAGAGGGGGGGCTTAATAGAGAGGGGGCTTATTAGAGAGGGGGGGCTTATTCACAAAATCAAGTGACAAGGATATATTTGGTAGCTTTTCAGTTCTTTTATCCCATAGTTTGCGGAATCAAGGCACAATTTTACGGCTGAAATACGTAAATTCGACACAGTCTTTATTCCAAAGCGTGCCAAAATTAACATGGAAGGTAGTGTAGCTAAATGAATGGAAAATATTTGGTAAATTCTAGAATTAAAAGAGAGGGGGGGCTTATTTCAAATTTTGACTCACAGGGGAGGGGCTTATTAGAGAGGGGGGCTTAATAGAGAGGGGGGGCTTAATAGAGCTTTTACGGTATTCCCAGTTATCGCAACAACCGCAATGATAAAGCCAACAATGACAACAACAACAGCATTTTGATTTCTGCTCAAAGTGGGACTTACGCACCATAATATAACAAATTGACACGGAAAGGCAAAGATTTATCGGTCCACTCTGAAACAAGACTATGTCGTGGTCTTGGCAACCATTGACAATTGGAAACTCTCATTGCTGCGCTGAAGCTCAAGGACGTTATTTGGCCTTCAAAATGAGGAAGTCCTGGTTCAAAGTGAAAGGTTTGTTCTCTATTGGATTGAGGAAGATACTTAGGTCTTTCATTCATGGCTAGTATCACTTAAAACTTGAATTCTGACGTGTTTCAACATTGGAGGCTTGTGGCTGCAGTCAAGGCCCATCCACCATTGCCAGAGGTACTCAGGCCATGTACAGTAGTGCTACTATGGTTTCAATATCCAGACACGAAATGGAGGGGGGAGGGGACTTTGTTCCAATATTCAAATGGAAGGTGGTTTGAGCATCCATCAGTCTATCTAATAACTGCGAATATGTAATCAATCTATTGGGTATGAAATATATAACTTCAGGCTGTAGGTTCTTATATGAGCTGGTTTTATTGTATGGACAAAGGGTGTGTTTGATTGGTACCTATTCGGACAACAATAGACTTGGAAGACTGACTCAGAATTTGTCCTTGATTGACTCCCAAGGTCCTAAAAAGGCAGGTCTGGCAGGTCTGGCAGGTTTGGCAGGTTTGGAAGGCCTTCTGAACCTTCTGCTTCAAAAGGCGGAGGGTTTGGCAGGCTTTAAAGAGATTCTCATTTTCATTTGCAAAATGCTGAGAAAAGGCATATTTCCTCGCCTTGCTACTGTATTTGAGTCAGTGCAAATTTGTTGCCAAGCACCAGAATTATCTCCCTGTTTTTCTACGGAAAAACATGGTAATCAGCAGGCTGACTCTGAAACAATGCGCTTCAAAGAATTTTGTGTTTGATTGGGAGATGTGTTACCTTTTCTGTGAAGTCTGCTATTTTCAGAAATTGGCAGTCCAATCAAACACACCAAAAGATAATTTCGAAATCTTAGGAAAGAAGACAGAAAAGAGACCTATATACCTCAGGCTACTTAAAACAGCATCAAATGAATCTTCTTCAAATGGGAGGTCTTCTTCATCAGCAAGCACAGAAATGGTGGGAACTTCTTGTGTTGTGCATCTATCCTATAAAGTAATAAATATGATTTTCAGGTATTTGTAGTACCAAGTGTCCTAAGAAAAGGTACTCCTGTTTGCCAAATCACTAGAGATCGATTCTCAAACCTGTAATAAAATTTTCTTCCAATTTGTTTTTACATAGACCCAAAGTTAACTTCAAGATGCTAAAAGGAGGTGCAAAAATCAACACTTAAAGTGCTTTCATTGCCCTTTGTCCATTTCTTGATAACTAGTCACTAATTCTTTGCAACAACTTATTAATTCTTAAAGATTGTAATTACAGCAAGAGTGATACGAGGCTACATTTTGTTGTAACACAATTCTATCAAGTTAATATTGTAAGCAGGGTTTCTTCACAGTGCCAATTGCAAAGCAAACTTTAGATAGAACTCTGAACTGCAACCAATCGTTCAAAATGAAAATGAAATCAGATACCAAGTGCACATAAACATACCAACATTCCTTGAGACATGTCGCACTGATGCAAAACTCCAACATTGTCCTAAAAAGGAGACAAATACCATCACCACACAAGCAATAAGAAAACAGGCTTAACTGAACAAAAGCAATTGGCATACAGGGTGTCAAAAAATGACCCTGCCCTGTCTGAGTGGCTGCTGTGGAGGAGATGTACTTTTAATTGTCCGTTTTATTATACAGTTGCATAAAGGCTTCAACTTAGAGTTTAAGATTTTCTTTGAGCCAATCTGACAAGTGGTTGCTGATTTATGGCAGAGAAAAAGCAAAAAGTGGCCTACTTCAAATACAATACAATGCTTGAACCCTATTTGGGATACCCTTTGTAGTTGCAAGTGAATTGATACATTCACAAATTAATCTCAGTCAGACTGGACTAATATAAACAGTTCTTGTTATGTTAATTTTTTTTCACAAGGTCTGTACATTATGCAAATAATGTTTAGCTTACTTTTGTGAGGTGCTTTGAGATATGCCCTTTGCCACAACCTAAGTCCAATGCAACTGGGAAAAACCTACAAATGTACAGGACAATGCAACATGAAGAAAATTCATAATAGACAACAGTGTACAGTATATATGTATAGATCTTTAGTGTGTTAACATGATAGAGATTCTCAACAATATTTTAGCATATTCAGGAATGCTTCACATTCTAATAAAAAGTCTTGAAATACTGTGAAAATTCTCAAGATTTCTCAAAGAATTCTTGAGAAAATTATCAAAAACTCTATACAGTATCTAAAACAACTACTAAGAATTCTTAAGAAGAGCAGGAGCTATGTGCACAAGGCATGTAGTGTACATAGAAACTGTAAACCCTTTCAGTGAGACAAAAAGCAAATTTTGTGAATTTCAATTGGTTCACAAAATAAAACAAATGTTTTACTTTTTCTAGACTCAGTAAACAGGTTTAGATGGTACAGGCCTTACACATATCAACAGGACATGAATTATTCACAATATGATAAACATTCTGGAGGCAAAGGAAAGACCACAAATTTTGTTAGCTTGATTACAGTGAGGTGGTCTTTTTACATGCATGAAGAAACTTTAAAGATGGGTTCTTCCACTAGAGAAGTTGTGCCCTTATTGGTGAGCTAACGTTCTGCATCATGCGTGAGTGCAAACTTTGCTAAAAAAATTGAGACCAATTTTAATGTGAATATTGGATCACTTGAACAGAAGAGATGTTGACATACCATAATCCATATAAAAAACAAACTAAATTACAAAATTGAACTAATAACAAGAAGATCATTTGAATGATCTCCAAAAAAGAAGAACCTATTTCAATTTTCAGGCTGAATGCATTCTTATACAATGGGGAACAATGTGGGTTTATAGGGACCATCTCGATCTACTGGACAGAACCCATACCTCCACAAAATATTTTGGTTACTGATCTACATAAAAACATAAATTACCTGGATACATCACAAAGACGATCTACAAGCCTGTAAGCAACCTAGAAAAAAATCATAAATCTAAGCGGCGCATGGCCCTCAGGAATGCACTTCTGCAAAAAAATTATTTGCACTAAAAAAGGTCTAAAAGTTTAAAGTAGAGTAATATCGCCCCTATCAGACCACCTTCGATTCCGTGTTGTCCAACGGCCTTGAATAAAATGTTAAAATGAAAAGGGAACTTGGGCCTAGCTAATCCAAAAAGCGCGCGAAAGTTGTTTGCTGATGACATCTCTTTGATAATTCTTCGCTTTCGCTGTTTTGTTTTGCTCTGAAGTCTTGCAATAAAGTTTTGAAGTTGACCTACCTGCAACGAAGGTGTAAGTACAATGCACTTTTCCTTTGATGTTTCCACACACCATGTCTATTTTGTGTCGTTTCTCGATATCTCTTTCAGTTAACATAGAATAGTCTTCATGAATGTTTCCTCCAACTCTTCTCGTTTTATATCCAAAGAAATTTCGAGAATCGCACACAAATTGCGAGACCTAAGGCTCCTTTTGGAAGAGCACTGCAACTGACATTATGCCGCCCAGGTGCGTCCACCGTGTGAAACCCTTTAGTTTTGTAGACTATTGATGCATCGTGTGGTTAGAGTTGACTGAGGTCAAGGCTTAGAGAGTTAAAAGCGGGAGTGAAATCAACAATATTTTGAAATCATTTTCAATCAAATTAGAATTGGTCATAGCTTCCTGGGAAAGTAAAAAATACTTTGTTGAATTGTCAACGGCCTTGAAAAGATTTTGATGTGCTAAATTCATCATTCTTCTACGGTGGTCTGATAAGCGATACAGCCTAATTTATGCGTTTCAGACCTGTCCGTATTTGTGTGGTTCCAGCATGACAACAAGGAAACGGATGGAACAACTCTCACTTTGAGATTTGTAGCAAGAGTTGAGAAGCGTATTCAGCGCCTATTCGGCGCTATCCTAGAATCGCACACCCCTGTTTGACCGTAATGTTATACTGTCTGTTACTTTTATACTTATATCTTTGTAATTGTATGTGTGTTATACATGTGTTATATATCAATCGATAGCCCAAAATATGGGGATTAATTTGATATATAAATCATAACTTCTAACCTCAAATTCAATCGTTTATTACCACGCCTCTTCAAGGTGAGTTCTCTTCCAGAACTTCTCTGACCTCTCAGAAAATCTTAGTTTCCTGAAAAGTGGTCTGATAAGGGCGATAGTGCTCTAAATAATTTCTCAAGAAGCTTACTGTACCATACACTTTTGAATATTTCTCAATGTTTGAATTTTGTAATGATTTTGGATGGAAAATGAATACACTGATTACCGCATATGTGGCTGAAGATTTAGGCCATACATAGTATTCAGGTGTCATGGTTGCTGGTCCAGCCAGTGTGATCAAACTAGTTGAATCGCATTAGATTTTGCATTTTCCAATCAGATTTCTTTCACTACTGTTTTGATAAAAGTATTATTACCATCACAATACTTCACGTGAACCATCATAAATTTCAAATAATAGGCCTACCTACCTCATCCTTCAAATAATCATAAACATCATGATCAGCCATTTTTGCAGCCACATTTCTTTGATGCATTTTTGCCTTCCTGTCGAAGATATTCATAGAATTTTCCGAACTAGATGCTGCTAAATTATTTCTAAAACACGAAATACATCGGATAATTGGTTTCCTTATTGATCTTGCACTGTTTACAGCCATTTTGCGTGACTGTTTCATAAGTTGGCCACTTCTGATGGCCGCCATCTTCTTTAGTTTGTTCTTTGCCTCGTACTGGGACTTCAGGAAGGAGGTCGGTCTCTTTGGCGCCTTTGTCTTTGCTTTAGGGGTCTGGGGTTTCGGGTCGGTCAAGCAGGGAAGGGATGGAAAGGAGAGATCACTGGAAATTTCTTTGTTAGGACCCATTGTTGGTCCTTGAAAGGTGTTTCATCTGTTTCACCAAAATTCTGAAAAAGGGCAGGGCACTGATATCAAGGCAGTGTTATGCTTCCGGTCATGCCTACTGACTGAGAACAACCAATAAGCCCAGGGGGGACTCCCTATTGGTAAGTGACGGGGGGTCAGACATTTTTTTGGGTTTGTAAAACGTTGTCTAGTATACCTTTGGGTATGCGATTTGGAGCATAATCGGTATATTTTTGGGGTTGCTGATGAGAAAATTTGACAAAATGAGTGCTAGGCTGAGTTTTTCACCAAAACATTGCAGGTCACTCGCCGAAACGCAATAAAACCTTTAGTTTTCATCTACCATGAAGCTATGAGTATATTTTTGGGGTCTGAAAATGTCCTAAATTTAGTATATCTTTGGGCTGAGTATGTTTCTGGGATCTAAAATTTCCTAAATTTAGTATATTTTTGGGTTTTTCAAAAATATACTATGTCTGACCCCCCCGTCACATGCCAATAGAAGTTCCCCCCTGGGCCAATAAGGGACTGTTCATTATTTAAAGAGGGGTTGGTACTGAAGAGAAATGTTTTCTCGTTCAAAAAATATGTTTACCCAACTGAAAAGTTGACTGCAAAAAGATCTACCCAACTATTTTTACGATGAAGAAAAGTTTACCCAACTCCCACCTATACGCATAATTTCAATGTCAAAACTATGAATTGGAAATGTTAGATACTGTAATTATTGCAAATAGTCATGACAAAGATGGAAACAAAGTAGACATTAAATGTAAAATGGAAATACTGATGGTTTTTATGATGAAGTTGACAATTTGGGACTTTAAAAATTTAGCATTAATTAGTGGGAAAATTTTGTTTACCCAACCTTTGAAATTGCATGAAAAACCATTCACCCAAACTTTTTATGTCAGGAAATTTCTTTCACCCAACCCATTTCTCTTCGGTACCAACCCCTCTGTAAATAATGAACGGTCCCTGAACGGGGGCCTGTCATCACATGATCGATTTCATGAGAACTACTTTTCACGGAAATTCTTCAGTATGTGAAGAATGGCTCTAATTATAGTGTAAATCAAAGATGAATCTATTATGTTGTGTGACTTTTGTGTTTAATGTATTTCGTGACTATCCAAAGCAATCTTTTAGTGAAACTTTTAATTTTCACTTTTCCAATAAAAATCTCACTTTTTCATTGTGAAACAGATTACAGACACAGAAGATCGCTCTTCGTATCACTTCCTCACTTCCGTGTTGTGGTAGGTTGAAGGCTGACAACCCATTGTGAACTGTTGATCTTATTGTACAATGGATAATGAGTGATAAAAGAAAACCAAACAGCCATTAAAGGTTCCATTCAAATATACCCGAAAGACCTACAAGGCTCAAAAACTCAGCATAACAAACCAGAAGAATTTCGATAATTCTGTCATCGAAGTTTACCTTGGGTATCAAGGAACAAGGCAGTGTTAAATCTGTGGAAAACCGAAGAAAAGAATTAGATACAGTGTTCAAGATTTTTGCTTCTGTCTGCTCGCTCTGTCCACACTAAAGTATTACATCCTGAGCTCAGAAACGAATGTGGAAAATCCATTACAAGAACTGGATGAAACGTTCAAAGTTTCTGGTTTTCTTTGCTGTTTTTTCAATATCTTTAGTGACTTTGCTTTTCTACAATAGCGATAATGTTGTGCGCAGAATGATCCAGCGATTGCTAAGCCCTGCTGCAACATCAGAAGATAGCCCCTGGCAACATGTACCAACTTTGGAGCTTGTTTTGCGAATGAACAGCAATCCTTTATTTGTTAAACTGTACAAGAATTGGTTTCTAAAGAGCTTGAAGTTGTTTTGGCCCAATGACTGGCTCCATCTTACCCTCGTATTAGATGATGAAAAATCTATGGATCATTTTGTAGGCAAACTCTGCTCGAAATCATGGCCTAGGCCTAAAGTTGTTTATTTGGAACCTGGAGATCGCAGTGTTTATCAGGCCAATCAGAGACGAAGAATGTATTTGGATTATTTTTACCCAGATAATTACGTCACTGCTAATTACGTAGGTTTCGTCGATGTCGATACCATGTTTACGTCAGTAGTAACGCCGCAAGTTTTGTTTTCAGGTCCTAAGCCCACTGTGCAGGCGCGTATCGGGGAGCCGTATTGGCAAGAACACTGGGAATGCTGGTCTGATGTTACGGAGAAAATACTTGGGAAGAAAGAGGCTTTGCAATGCATGTCATATTTTCCAGTTATCGCTAAAGTACAACATATTATCGAATTACGTGAATACGTGGAGGAACTTCATAAAAAGCCCTTCAAACAAGTTTTTAATGAGAGTATACGGATAGAGAACCCGTATTTTAGAGGCAGCAAACTCAACGACTGTATGTGCCAAGTTAGTATAATATGTAATTACTTATGGTATTACCATAATGACGAATACGACTTTCATCTGCAAATGGTTCCCGATGACACATGGGAAGACGAAGCGAGAAGAGAATCGCAAGTTTCATCAGCATACTTAAAAAAGATTAAGCCCCGTTTCAAACTGCCAAAACCACGAATATCAATTCATGCCAGACACTATATGGAAGGGGGCAAATATCTATCAGGTTCACTTATAGATACTATGAGAGACCCAATTAGTTCACATTTAGAAAGACGTTTGCAGGAAGGAATTTGTTTTGCTATCGGATTTGACAGATGTCCGGAGAAATGTTATTCGTTTGATAAGAATGAGCTGCAAATGTCACTGTTCTCCTTCGAAAGATTTGAATGGTTTTGGGACAAGCGTTGTATTGAAACGCAAAAGAAACATTATCAAGATGTCAAAAAACTGATACAGTATAATGAACTCAATGGCAAAGAGATGTTTGGTTTTCATCCACTGACTAAAGTTTGTGATGGAGTATTTTAAAGGGTCTGTTTCATCCTGGTTTCATCCAGCATGCCTTGTGCGTGTGGTATCTTGGTTTTCCTTAGCCTACGCGTAGACCCATGGGTCTACGCGTAGGCTAGGTTTTCCTTTGAAAATGGCGAAAGCAAAGTAGACTTACAACGATGAATCCCTTGTATCCCTAGGGTAAACCTTGCTCAAGAAGGACTCATAATAAAACAATGAAAAACTTGGCCCTATTTTCTTCAATCTTCAATGGAATTATGATGGAATCATGGCTTCAAATCTCAATCCAGTGGGAGTGTTTTCAATTCCTCAATCGAATAGAAAATTCTACCACATTTTCACTGTAACAATAGTAATTCAAAAATCTCGAAATCTTATTGGTAATATAGGAATCGCGAAGTTTGGGCCTAAATAGGGCCAGGTTTTTTCAGAGTAATATTATGAGTCTCTGTTAACTGAAGCGCCATCATCAAGTCAAAGAGCACAGGGGAAACAAGAGACTCATCGTCGTAAGTCTAACAACAAAGGCCAACCAAGAGATGACACTTGCAAGGAATGCTGGATGAACCTTTATCCGTCACGGTCTTTTGAAAATATTGTAAGCATAATGCTTCATCAATACATTCTGTTTTTGAAACGTTAGCTGTTTTATTGATAAGCGAGACAAAAATTTACCATATCGGCTAAGGTTTGTTACACCCAGTTCAAGTTATGTGGTCAATCTCTTGATAAAACTTCCACAGTCAATTGGGCCCAGGTTGAGTTGGACACTGTAACAGGGACAGATATTGCAATACAATCTTAAGCCCGGGGGGTGGGTACATGACTTGCGGATGGATGGGGGATTGAAGGTGTTGTGGCGCAGTGGTGTAATCCTCTGACATTGCAGCCAGAATAGTCAGGCGGAGTGGGTTCGAGTCCCGGTAGGGCCCCACCACTTGAGCGTCATGACAAGGGGGTCGCGGACTCGATTAGGTTTGCTCTATTTCTGCGATCCCAGCGCTTGGCGCTGAAAAACGCAACTTCACCTTCTCCTTCACCTTCACCTTCACCCGGTTTTCAGAAAGCTGCCCTCTTCTAATTACCGACAGTTGCCGTCATACTCACATTTATGATTAATTTTGGCGGAAAACTACCCTTTTTTGACAAATTTTGCCAATTTCTGGAAAGCACACCCATGTTTATTGAATATCTGCCGAAAAAGGGACCCTTGTTTAGAGAATTTTGGGCCCAAAAACCCACCCATATGGGCGGCACATACCTGTACCCTCAACATGTTATGTTACCCCCCACCCCTCCGCCAATTTCCAGTCAGCGGAATTTTCCGAGCGGGCGGAATTTTAGACAATTAAAAGTTGCTCAGCCGTAACTATCTATTCAATCTCAGAGCGACATTTTCTTTTGCAACCAATAGAATTTCCGCCCGTTCGGAAAATTCCACTGACTGGAAATCAGCCTTTAACAGTTGCTTCAATTGAGGGCCTATTTTTTAATTCAAAAATCTGTCGGATGGACATTTGATACTTTGGAGCTACCGCCTGCCCAAACCTTAATGCGCATGGCTGCCTGAGCTGTAATCCTGTTTAAGACATCTGGTCGTCTACGAAATAAAACTTATGGACCTGCATTTGACCTTCCCTGTCCTGTGAAAATCCAGGTTTTACTCGTCTGTCGGACGGACTAGATAGAAAGCGAATTTTTAGTGCTTCCTTTTCAGTTGCATGTCTTTGCTGCTAAACAGTAGTATCTTGTGAAGTTTTGGTATCTATGAATAGTTCAACTCTTCAGGATTGCATTGCAATCCATCTCTTTGCTTAAAATGATTATTTACATAGCATGAGCATACATTAAGTGCATGCAGTCTGTCTGTCGGACGGACACTGTCGGACGGACAAAATTTTCCTATCCTTTTGGCAGCTCCTACTTCATACTAGAGACTTGTATGCCTATATAGGGCTACTTCAAGTAAAATTCAGCATAATTCCATGTGAGAATTGGTTCTCAGCTCCATACTAGCTGAAAATTTCATTGCCATTCAGCACTGTGAAAACAAGTTCAAAAACGGCACGTTTTTGATCAAAAATGAGTTTTTACGCAGCAGAAATTACACCTTACGATTTTTTCGTGAAAATAATGATAAAGTAAGTTACTTTCTGCCGCCTGCAAGTACTGAAAACAGTTAAATTACTTTGCAACTCACAGGAAATCTGTTATTAGCAAAAATGCGATTTTCTCTGAGTGTGACCAATTTCAAAATAGGCCCTTGACACCTCAATTCAAAGCGATTAGCGACTGCAGACGATGGAAATTCTATGAACCAATTTATCAAAACAAACACGGGTGCAAAAGTTGCCCAGAAAGCAGTAGGGCAAACTCTCGCCTTGTGCAAGAGAAAGGTGGTTTTTAAGAGAAGTTGTATGCTTGTAACGAAAGAAGAAGTGTACATCTAAAGTCCTGTCTTGCGGATTTTGTTTATTTGTTTCAGATGCAGAGAAGAAGGCATGGTAATTCTCGGGTATTTGGGTCTTGAATGAAACTATCACAACACAGCTCCTGAATCAAATAAACAAAATCCGCGAGACAGAACGTTAGATCTACCCTTATTCTTTCGCAGTAAGCGCATGACTTCTCTAAAAAGCCACCTGTCACTTGCGCGGGCGAGAGTTTTCCCTGCTGGTTTCGGGGCAAATTTTGTCGCCGTGTTTCTTTTGCGTTACTGGTTGAGAGATGTTCCTTTTGTCTTCAGCCATTGATCGCTTTGAATTGAGGTGTCAATTAAAGCTACTGTTGCTATTGCACTACAGAGCCTGCCCTCGTAAAACACTGTAGGATATTTCAGAACAAGCTATTTTCAAGTTTTGTGTACCTAATTGTTAGCATTGAGATATTTCAAGAAAGTGAACAGTGCGTATAGAGCAGCAAAATAAAAGTTAGACGAATATTCGTCCAGACGCAGATCCATATTCCAGACTAATATTCAAATCTCAGACTAATATTAAAAATTTTTCAGTTTTAATTAAAAATTATCAAACCAGCATTGCAATTTCGAGATTTCTATTGATATAACTGTCATGTACACTGTATTAGGCAGACTTTAAGCAAAAAACCGCATTTCAAAATGCTTTGGACTTCTCAGAAAAACGGGAAATAGGACACTTGCCCAACGGTAATATCACCATAGCGAAACTCTGTCCGGCCTTTCAATGACCAACATTTCAAGAAAAAATTTCAATTTTGAGATTTCTATTGATATAACTCTGATGTACACTGTATTAGGCAGACTTTATGCAAAAAATCGCATTTGAAAACGCTTTGGACTTCTCAGAAAAACGGGAAATAGGACACTCGCTCAACGGTAATATCACCATAGCGAAACTCAGTCCGGCCTTTCAATGACCAACATTTCAAGAAACAATTTCAATTTTGAGATTTCTATTGGTATAACTCTCATTTACACTATCTTAGGCAGACTTTAAGCAAAAAACCTCATTTCAAAACGCTTTGGACTTCTCAGAAAAACGGGAAATAGGACACTCACTCAACGGTAATATCACCATAGCGAAACTCTGTCCGGCCTTTCAATGACCAACATTTCAAGAAAAAATTTCAATTTTGAGATTTCTATTGATATAACTCTCATGTACACTGTCTTAGGCAGACTTTAAGGAAAAAACCGCATTTCAAAACGCTTTGGACTTCTCAGAAAAACGGGAAATAGAACACTTGCTCAACGACTTTGCAGAAATTACAGAACAGAATAGGACCTCTATTATTTAACATCTATAATTACAGATAATAGGACCTCTATTATTTAACATCTATATCAATGATCTTTTACTGTTTATTCAAAATGTAGATGTATGCAACTATGCAGATGATACCACAATCTATACTTGCGATAAGAACCTGGGGAATATAACTCATAGGCTTGAACATGATTGTAGTGTAGCTTTGAAATGGTTTTCCGACAACTTCATGAAATTAAATGCAGATAAATGCCACCTTTTGGTTCTTGGGCAGAGTAGCGATGATCCAGTTACTGTTAGAATTGGAAATTCCGAAGTTGTAAATAGCTCTGAAGAGAAGCTACTCGGCGTTCAAATTGATAACAAACTTTCCTTTGACAATCATGTCTCGAAATTGTGCCAAAAGGCTAGCAATAAACTTTACGCACTTGCTCGCATATCGCCATATATGGATCAGAGCAAACTAAGAACCCTCATGAGAGCTTTTATCACTAGTCAATTTCAATATTGCCCTTTAATCTGGATGTTTCATAGCAGGCAGCTCAACAAAAAGATTAACAAAATACAGGAAAGGGCTCTGAGAATTACTTATAAGGATGCCGAATCTACTTATAGTGAACTATTAGAGAAGGACTGTGCCGTTACTATTCACACAAAGAACTTGCAGTTACTTATGACAGAGATGTATAAAACTAAAAACGGGCTTAACCCTTCATTTATGCAGGAAATCTTCTGTGAAAATGCAACTCACTACAATTTACGCAATAATAACGAATTTGTACAACCAAGAGTGAAATCTGTTAACAACGGGACAGAAAGCGTCCGATTTAAAGGTCCGCAGTTGTGGCAAATGTTACCACCAACGATACGAAATTCGAATTCGCTTTGTCAGTTTAAAACAAAGATCAAAAATTGGTACGGGGAAAATTGTCCATGCAGATTATGCCGCACTTTTATTCCGAATTTGGGCTTTTTATGATAAAACAATTTTAGATTTCTGCTTTTATACTATATATTTTTGATGGCATGTAAATATTTTATCCACGTTTTTATTGAGTATTATTTGTATTTTAAAGGATTATTTTGTATTTTAATTTTTAGAGTTGGAATTAATTAGCTATCTACTGCAGCTATCTTTTACTATCCAACAATAAATAAATGAATAATAATAATAATAAAAAGAGCTGCTAGAATTGTTACAGGTAGCCCGTTAGATACTCTAGCCGCTCCTCCATTGCAGAGACCATGAGTGGCAGGAAACTAGTTATTTGGATTACGTAGTATAAAATTCTTTTCTTACCTTAGATGCCATAAAAATCTCTTCCTTGCCTTTAGTAGCCTTCCTCAACCATACTTCCTTGCCTGGAACTGAAGAGCTCTATCACATGTGCTTTCAAAATGTTTGGGCCTAAATGAACTTTGTCATCTCCTGCGAATTGCTGTGCCTATGCAGCGGTCTCGAAATCGAACTTTCCACTTGAGAAGGCCCAAACATTTTGAAAGCACATGTGATAGAGCTCTTCAGTTCCAGGCAAGGAAGCATGGCTGAGGAAGGCTGCTAAAGGCAAGGAAGAGAATTTTATGGCATTTCAAGGTAAAAAAAGAATTTTATACTACATAATCCA
The DNA here is from genome assembly GCA_964020215.1 of Aurelia sp. 3 sensu Dawson et al. (2005). Lineage (NCBI taxonomy): Eukaryota > Metazoa > Cnidaria > Scyphozoa > Semaeostomeae > Ulmaridae > Aurelia > Aurelia sp. 3 sensu Dawson et al. (2005). The sequence goes on from OZ026593.1 coordinate 3,444,409, forward strand.
AATGACTAGCGTCCTGCCACTCATGCAAAGACATGGCTGGCCATCAATTGATAAACTAGTCAATCGAGAAACTTGTAAAATAGTGTTTAAATCTTTGAATGACCTCGCACCTGAAAACCTAGGTAATATTTTCTCCAAATTGTCTGATGTTCATACCAGGGTTCTACGCAATACCAAATGCAATCTTCCTGTACCAAAAATGAGAACAGCTTATGGTCAAAAATCATTCGCGTTTCGTGCAGCTACTGCATGGAATAAACTCGAATTGGAAATGAAATTAGCCTCTTCGATTCAGTCATTTAAAAGTAAACTAAAAGCTTCGAATTGAGAACATTCAAGGAAAGCTGATCTGCATCGAATCGCATCGAATGAGGTACCGTCTTTCCTTTTCACGTTTTTGTAGCTATCTAAGTAGAAATTATTGTAAATAGGTTTATAGATTATTAATTTTTTTTCCTTTGCTGGGATAATTGGAAAGCAGTTACTACATTACTTTTTTAACTGAATTGTATCCCAGGATAAACATTTTTAGAATGAAAAATGAAATGAAATGGTCTAACAAGCAACATACAAAACATGCATAACCTCTACACCATTCGATTTGGTATGAAATCAGAGCATTTGTGGCCATTGATAAGAACTCAAATATCTAAGAATGGCACACTGTACGCCAGAAGATGAGAAAATCAGACATTACCATTTCTATGACCTGTACCCGTTAACCTCAATGGGATTCCCACAGAACTAATAGAGCTTTGCCTGCTCCTCGATGAAAAAGGATCACAAGGGTGGAAAATGTTGGAAAACGAAAAAGCAACCTTACCTGTCTCACCCTGAGACCGTCAAGTACCATTGCAGGGTCCTAGGGATCAAGGGTCAAAGGGTCCTGTTTTTACCATGGGTCGCAGGAAACGAAGTGTAAAGGCAAATATACCTGTGTCTTTATCGTGACTTCTTCTGCCTTTCTTGGCTTTCCTTTGCTTCCCTGACTCAGCAAAATCAATGGATTGAGCTGAGGCAGGGAAGCAAAGGAAAACCAAGAAAGGCAGAAGAAACTACGATAAAGACACAGGTATGTTTGCGTTTACATTTTTAACAATTACTTCGTTTCCTGTGATCCATGTTTTTACTATATGCAATGCCCCAAACGCTTAGGGTGTCTCAGATTTACTTTCGTCATATATTTGTTTCACATCTTTCTCTGTAAGCACTGACTTCCATACTGCGAAATCATCTGCATATAAATGGCACCGTCCACCAGAAGTCCAGTGGTATCCAATTTGAAAGTTTTTGCTGTATGTTGTAACGTGCGTGGCCTTGTTTGAATTCCCACAAGCAATGCGATTCCCGTTGATATACGAACAAATGCCGCTGTCTTGGTGAAACGTCAAGGTGATGTGTGTCCATTTATAGGGATCCACGTCTTTTCCAAAGCCGTTCATGTACCTTGAATATATGAAAGAAGGCTGTAATCATTATTCTCTTACTGCATGAATCAACAGTCCAATCTGATGACAAGTGTAAGGACGAAGAGTTCTACTAAAACCGCGCATCCTCTCTCACATTCATGTTTCGGCCTTACCATATTTATGATTTATACAAAAGCACATACAAATATAATGTTTTAATTTTTTACAATTACCTCTAACGGGACCATTATAGAAACAAAGTCAACTCGATCTTTTAATGCTATCCCTGCCACTATAATTAGGGGTATTTTCAACTTGTAGGGTAAGACGGGGTAAAGTGAACTATTTTGTAGGTTTTCGTAGAACTGACTTTTTATTTCGATGAAAATATCAAATCTTCTTGCGTTAAAGTGACATTGTGGCCTGTGCTGAAATATTGATGCATGTTTTGATTTTTTAATGATTGGCGTTTCCACGCATCAGCGTGTTTTTGGCAAGCAGTTGGGTAGTTCACTTTACCCCGCAAAACGGGGTAAAGTGAACTAATAGAGTGATGGTCAAAACTCGGTTGTTTTGTCGAATTTGAACTTCTTTGGAGATCAATCTATGTATTTCTAAGTGGAAAATAGTTCAGACAGGGCCGAGCAAAGATTTTTGACGCCCCAGGAGAACCCTTGGAATTAGCAAGTCGAAATATTCATGTATGAAGCAAAAGTGAAGGAGACATTCCGATCTTTCTTGATGTTTTATCATGTGCTTTAACCTTGACTACAACACCTTTGCCAGAGTCGTGCTTTTTCATGTTTTCACACAGAATTTTCCAATGAATGATCAGCCTGGTAAAAACCAGCAGAGCACTTCATGTATATTCATAATTATAGAAACTCAACCCACAGATCGTCAAAAAATTAAAAAACTCCAGTACTGGGAAAACATAGAAGAAACGATTAATCTTTAAAAAGAAATCCTTGACATATTTTAGTTTCTTTCACCAGTTTCTTTCATCATATTTCTCGGCAGAGATGGCGCTAGAGATGAAATTCTGGGAGGAGGGGACAAATACTGTCAGAGTGCTGACAGCGATTGAAGCAAAATAAAATTTAAGGACCTTTCAGGTAGGCTTAAAATGCAACCACATTCTCTGAAAACATAATATAGAAGTTATGGAGGTGCCAACAGTGGATAGAAATTTTCAGAAATTTAAGTGCCAGTGAGGCTCAATGAAATTGCTGGGGGGCTCTTGCCCCCAAGCATCCCCGCTGGTGATATCATCTCAGTTTCTTGGCATGTACTTGAATGATGTCTAAACATCGGAAAGGCTTCAAGTAACGTCGTTTTGAAAAATTCACAAGGGTACAATTATTGAACATGAAGATTGTCATGAACCCTTACAGAAACTCCAATCAGGGACACAAATTATGAGACAAAGTCATTTTTTCAGATATTTTGACCTGCTGAGCATCATCCGCCCCCCCCCCTCATTCCCCTTCAATGAATGTTGAAAACTCAGAGACCCTCCATGACACATCACCAACATTGAAAAAGGGGGAGAGGGGCATCTTCATCGTCAGCTCTTAAATTCTGAATGTGTCCAAGCTATTTTGTCTATGATTGTCGTAAGAAACTCTCCCCAAAGATACCCCTTTGCGGAGATTAGGATTGTTTTCAATTTCACAACAAAAACTGAAATTGAATTAATTTTATCAATGTAAAATATTACACAGAGAAGGGACTTTTTAAGTAAAGAAATTCCCATTAGATCAGTTGCTATTAGTTCTGAAGTGTTAACATTTAGTGCTGAAATATGATTCTTTGCAAGCCTGACAAAGGAGCCCTACATTATTGATTTGCGCTGCGCAGCAGCATGCAAATCATTAAAACGTCTTCGGTCCTGCACTCACGACATAGAGTGCACTATTGTTTCAGGGCTTGCTTTTACAATAGCTCTATTTTTGTCAACCAATGAGATATCCCTTGCGCAATAGTGTTTGCATGCGCGGTGTTTGCTGAAAGGGCACAAGCTCGTATGCGCAGATGATAAAACAAGTTCAGTTGCGAATGGAAGCTTCAGGGATATCTCCTGGAAGAGCCGTGAGGCCGTCGTGAAAGCCTAGGAGGCAGTGAAACGAACGTATGTGAGTGCTATTTAACTGTGAAACTTTACCTGTTATATTTCCTCGAATGCCGTTTTCTCTTTCCTTGTAGGAAAGTAGGATTTTTGTAAAGTTGCTGTGTGCCGTGCCTTCACAGTCTGTGCCTTCACTGATCATAAAACTTACGAAGTTCTCACAAAGGCACCTGTCAATACCTTTCGAAAAACATAACGAAAATTTGAGGAGGATGCTCAGAAACTGCTGAGAGACCAGCAGTACTCAAATCTGATAATTTCAACTGTTTGTGAAAGCAGAATGCGACATTCAGCTATGAGTCATGTCATATTTTGATTTGTCAAAACATACTGAGCTGATTGCTGACACGTCCCCTACTGGACTTGGTGCAATAACATTACCTATCTTTACTCATACCCCCAGTTGGGATATAATATTTATGAATATGTAAAAATATGTACATCAAGAGTCACTCTTACATCGAATAGACACTACTTGAGCAACTCTTTTAAAAAGTAATGAAAAAATATTAATAAGAAATGCAACAGCTGACAGCTAACAGCCGTTAAACCTTAAAATTAAGATTTGCAGGAGGTTATTTTTAATCGTAATTTTGCGAAATGAGAATAACTTGGAGATAAATGTAGAAACCTTTTTTTACAGCGGGAAGGGTTCCTTTCATTCGATAATGATTGAAATTTGTAATAAAACTTCTGATCTCCTGACTTAGAGCAAGTTACATCGGTCCCACATTCCGTTTCATCATTGAACTGGATGATCACACTTGCATGGCACAATACTTCAAATTACTCAAATCACAAACAAGCACAACTGCGACATGGAATCAGTCTAATGATGATTTTGAATCGAAAAGGAAATCTGCAACTACATTAGAATGCGGAAGTTCGTTCTGGTGCTGCCGGGGGTTTTGACACAATAACAGAAACGTCAAAGCCTCTTGGAATGTGAATTTGTCTAATTTCAGTTATGACCATAAAAGCTCTTTTGTCTGCAACGACTGCAATTTTCAATGAGATCAAAACAAAAAGCAGTAACGGCCAAATTATTCGCAAGAAGGGGGTGGTTAGACAGCACTCATCATGTCAACAGGACTGGAAAGGCCTGCCTTCCTCCGTTGAATTGAATTCATTTTCTGACGGGAGATCTCAACTCAACGGAAACAATAGGGGATGCACGCGCTACAAACAACAAACCTCATTCTGTGAAATTATAATTTATTTTCTTCAGCACAATAGCTTCTACACTATACGGCTACTAACTAAAAAATAACATAACATTTATCCACCAGAGATGTGCTATTTTTCCGGGCATCGTTTTCGCCTATTTTTCCTGGAACGGGGTGTCAAAATAAAGCAATTTTTCTAGAGCCAATTGTCAAAACATGTGAAAAGGGGAAATTTTGCTAGGTCGGGTTATCATATTGTCCAATTTTTGTGTTTTGGAGTATGCTTTTCACCGATATTTTCTAGAATCGGGTATCATTTGAAGGCAAAAATTCTGGAGCTGGGCAAATTTTTTTCCGTAAGCACACCCCCGTACAAATTTAGATCCCTTTCCGCCGCTGCGTCCCCATCCTGGTCCCCAACGAAAAAATATCATCAAAAATTGAAACTTCACAGAATTTGATGAAAATCACCAAAAAGTACAATTCCGATATGGAGATTTCGAAAATTTAGTTTCTGAAAATTTCAGGATTTAGGGGGGCTAAACTGGGGGCAAAGGTGAGTGACTTGAATTAAATTCGAAAGAAAATCAAAGTTAACAGAATTTGATCGAAAAGTCACTAAAAAATACAACACTGATGCAGAAATTTCGAAGATCGAAGTGCATTTCACAAAAGTGTGAAAGATTTTCAGAAGGAAAGGATTTTTACGGATTTTGGTGGATTTCCTTGGAAAACAAAAAGGATTTTGGGCAGTGGTGTATGATTGTTTAGGGAGTGAAATGCCCCTTTTGGGTAGATGAGTTGCTGCCACACAAATTACATTTAGAAGGTCAGCCAGTTCTCATCCGAAGCCACCTTATTAGTCCAGAGCAATGATATAGAAAGTTTATGATGCATGCTATAGCGCAAATCTTAAGATAGGAATATCTCTTGTTCATATTACGTTGAAACACGCAGAAATTGGTTTAATTTGAGAAAATCTGGGAAAGGCTACGCTTTCTCACTTAAAGGAAGCTTGGAATGCATCAAAACTCCAGTTTCATGCATGCAATGCAGGAAGTTCACTTTACTACCCCGGTCAAGGCAAAATCTTGACTGAACAGTGGGTCTTTCAAAATGCCATGCTAGCGGACTAGAAAGTCTTTCTTGGTTATCTTTTTTCTGGAAAAAGGAGCCACATGGTGTGAGCTTTTAATCAATCAAAAATCTCCGAAAATAATTTCGTTTCGGAGTCAGAAATTAACACTAAAAAAGACGGGCTAAACCTAAAACTGTGATTTTCCAAAGTTGTTTTCACTACCTAGGATTAGGGGATTTTTCGCAACAACAGAAATAACCCTTCAGCAAAAATATTTTTATTTTCTGTCAGCATATATAATCAAGCATCCGTCATAAATTATGTTTTATCATAGCGTTTCTACGTTCGGAGCAGAGCGTGAATGTTCTGAGTAGTTCACTTTACCCCGTCTTACCCTATATATCAATTTGCTTTATTATATCTCATTTTTTATTCTCAGGACGATATAATAGAAAGCCCGGGGGGATACTCATATATTTTTCTGCACGGGGACGTGCCACTGAACAGAGTGTCATTTTCAGGATTCCGACTCCGGGACAAGGTACCATTTTTGTAAAAATCGGCTCCGTGACGTGGTCACCACTTGTCATTTTTTACTCTGGAAGGTCATTTCAGGCCATTTGCACTCTGCGAATGTGATTCAAATCGCTTGGATGGCAATATTTCCGCATTTCCGATAGATTTCTTACAAATTTCCTTTGCAGGGTAGACTGACGACGTGATTCCTTGTATTCGTTCAACATTTATAATCTGATGTTTTAATTTCACTCATACAAAGGACTCACGACCAAACGGATTCTAAACAGGGACTAAAATCTTACGAAAAATCAGAAGAAACTTAGAACATCTTCCATCCTATGAACGTCGAAAGAAAATTCGAACGTCCCTTCGAACGTCATTTCGAGCGTCGCTTCGCTTCGAGAAGTCGAACTTTGAACTAATAACCAATCAAACGCTACAAATAGGCACGTGGGTTGACCATATTAAGAAAGATGCGATCTGATTGGTCGCGCCGTGAACGCGGCGGACTTGGCCTAATTAGTCCCTGTATTGAAGCGTAAGGACATAAGTCCCTCAACTGAAGCGATAACAACAACAACAACGAGCGCAAGTTAGAGGGACTTATGTAAAGTAGTCTATTTGCAGGGTACAATTTTGTCTGAAGAAACTCAAGGGCAATGCATTATTTAAGAACATTTTACTGTGGAACAGGATATCATTTTCAGGAACTTCTTTGTCTAGGACAGGGTACAGTCTCTCGCACTTCAAAAGATATTCAGAAATTCACATCAAAACTTGAAACAAGACTCGCTGGAATAGTAGCAAATGAGTCCAATCTAACAGTTCTGAAATTACTTTTTCTCCCGGTATTTACCGGATGAGTCAATTAAAAGTTTATGCATTTAGAAAGCTGTGGAATATTAAATAATGCGGCCGATATTCAAAACTAAATGTCTATCTATCAGTCAAAGACTAGCCTGTGTTCCAGACCACTTGAAAAGAAAGGTAAGTGGTCTGTGTAACTGAGCGCAAATTCGTGTTCAGATGTTTTCTTCGGAATCTGAAGAAAAATTAGTATTTGTGACGAATAATTCGCATAATCAGTATTTGTTTTGTTATGGGAAAGAAAAGCCCGTCTCGTGCGAATAGCCACAGGAAACTTATCTTTCGTTTCAAGTGGTCTGGAACACAGGCTATCAAAGACTAACTTAGATGCTGAAATTTTATTTGTTTTCTAGTTTAGGGCTCTTAAACATGAGAGATTCTCCAAAACAAAATTTTCTGATCTAAGTTAGCCTTTGACTGATAGATTGACATTTCACTTTTGAAAATTAGCCACATTCTTTTTGTTTCAAAGTTCCGCCAAACGCGTACATCTTTTTTGACTCACCCGGCATGTATATTCAGTTGTATTAGAGATTATAACTTTGATCAAGGGTGTTAGGACACGGATGTTTTGATTGATTATTTATTTACCTTGTTTTGATCCCTGTGTCTTGTTTTGTTGTCTTGTTTTCTGTTCTGTTTCGTCTTCAACTGAGCGTGCCTAGGCCCAACTGCTCTCAAGTTGTTCGAATACAGCTCCCTTGTATTTCTGTATCTTAGTGCGCTTTCGCACAAGATAGGATTTGGCTTTTCGGTTTAAAACCTATCTTGTGCGAAGGCGCACTAAGACACAGAAATACAAGGGAGCTGTATTCGAACAACTTGAGAGCAGTTGGGCCTGTGCACGCTCAATTGAAGACGAAACAGAACAGAAAATAAGACAACAAAACAAGACACAGGGATCAAAACAAGGTAAATAAATAATCAATCAAAACATCCGTGTCCTAACACCCTTGCTTTGATTTGTATTTTTCAGGTTGAAATGATTTTGTGTTATAAATAATTTGATATAGATGTTTTATGAATATACCATTTCCTGTTTGCTGTAGCATAGACAGAAAAGTAATATCCGTTGCCTTTGTTTTGTCTTGATACCAAAGCTATGCCAGTGTTCCTTCCAGCGTTGTAATTATATAGGATTTCACAGGTGCTCAGTGGATGTCCAAGTTTGACCCAAATGCTCCAGGTTGCTCCTGTTGTGCAATCTGTCATTGTGCTAGTAAAGATCACAACAATGATGATAAGAAACACACACAACTGTTAAACTACACGTGCTTCTCGATTAAAAATCTGCGTCATCAATACTTTTCTAATACAGTAAAACCCGCGTATAAGAACCTAGTGATTAAGAACCTACAGGCTGAAAATTCTCAAATTAGACCCCCAATATATGAGAACTCATTCAGCCTGAAATTGGAAATAGGTTCTTATTTGTGGAGATCATCAAACTAAATCAAACTCTAGTTGCTTTGTCATTGAGCCAATACGCACTGATTCTGTCATATGTGCAAATCGAAAAGAGCTCTAAAGGTACTTTGAATGCTTTCATTGTATTCTGTAAAATTTCTGATTCTTCCACAAACTGATGTTTTGAATAAGGGCTCATGAACTAAGTGTCTCTCAACTGACAGTAAATAATCGGCTTGAAGTTTCAATCTGAACAAAAGAAGTACCTGGAAGCCCTGAATGAAATAAGAACCAATTTAAGAACCTGGACAGCCTTATATCCTACTAAATACTAAATACATAAGAACCTAATCAGGCTGAGTTGCAAAATTGTAGGTTCTTATACGCGAGTTTTTACTGTAGGACAACCGAGAATTTATACTCCCCAACAACTTCAATACCGTTAAAAATAAACTAAAATTACATTTCACTACGAAGAACCCTATCCTTAGTTTACTAATATTGTCCTATTAGAAAAGTATTGCTGACGAAGAGTTTTAATCGAAATGTACTTGGATTTTAACAGTTGTGTTTCTTTTTATTTTTATTTTCTGTTGTTTTATTGATGGTGGTTCCGTTTAGTACAATAATAATGATAATAATCAACTCTTTTAAAGGGAGTACAAAGACCAGCATGCCTTGCGGGAAGTCAGTGACTTGCTCTGCACAGCTTCCAGAATAATTTACTGTACGAAATTCACAAAAACAAAAACAAACGATGGAAAAGGCTGCTGGTCTTTGTACTCCCTTTAAGTTGGGTACAGTCAGCGGCGGGGACAGACAAAATTTAGTTGAGGGGTAAAACCAAACATTTTTATACTGGGATACCCAGGTATACCCAGCCACTTTCCTCGCACTTTTCAATTACAAGTTTTGGTAAGTTTTTGAAACGGGGCAATTGAAAGTAGGGGCGATGGCCCGCTCATACCACGCCACTGGTTGAAGTAGGAAAGAATTTGTCATTTTGCAACAAAATCGAAAGGAGAAACATTCTTCTCATGGCAGTACTTCCAATCTACAGCATTAACAGGTCGTTGAAGATATTCAATTCGAATATATTTTCACACTCTGTGAAAATACATTCAAATCGCGCACCCAAAAAATTTAGCAAAGTCAGTCAACTACGTCAAATTTTGTCGGCTCCTTTGTAAAAATCTAAGAAGAGATTTTATTCTGACCCAGGATCAGAATAAAATAGTCAACGATGGCTCATTAAAGACCCATTGCTAACCATGATCCTTTGTGCGCCGATTGAAAAGCAAGACAAAGGGGAATTTAGGCCAAAATAACACGAAAGTCACCTTTGGCGCCACAGAGGATCATGGTTAGCAATGGGTCTTTAAAACCAAAGATTAAAAAATGGGAGATGAGATCAGGCTTCGCTTTAAATGTTTTCTTGCTACACGATAACTTTTTGCTAAATGTTGAAAGTTTTCGGAAAACTTGACAAAAAGTTTAGGAAAAACGCCAATGTAAACCGGTCGTTAGATCATTCACAACGAGACGATAGTTTTTCTCCTGGAAGTGTTCAAAGGGAAACTTTCTTTGTGACACTCCGTGATTTTACAATTTACCCAACAGTGCATGCATACTTTTGTTTGAGTCACCTGGTATAAATTTTCAAACTGTTTTTAGTAACCCTGCATAATTGGTTCTCAAAGTGACATACTGAGAAATCTGTTTGATACGATCTGTGAGATTCCCTTCTCAATAGAGATCTATGACCAATCCCCCTCAAGGCCTGAAAAGTGATTCAACGCCCTTGAACACAGAACTTACGTTATGCATGGCAGTGGGCCACTGAATCTTGCACAATACTTTCCGCTCGTCCCACAAGTGGCTACTCGACTGTGTCGCCCAGCCTCATAAACATTGGGGGTCCACGTGTGGAATCTATAGGCTGGCAGATCATGATGTTGCCCACTCTTCACAGTCTCTGGAAAACTGTCAAAATTCCAGTAGTAGTCTGCAGTTTCAAAGACGGCTGAAAGACAATACAGTGAGTACATTACAATTGAGTACCGGGTGAGCCAAAGAAATTTCCTATTTTGAAAGATTCATAGCACCAAGAGTACCTCACAGACTTGAATGATTTAAATTTCAGTTAAAGCCAAAAGATCGAGGTATTCTTGTGATTTTTGTCGCAGTCATCGTATCGGTAAATTTTAACTTCGTAAAAATGTCATGTTTGCAAAATGACTTTAAAGGGTCTAAAACATTGATCAAATTGTAAAGACTCTCCTTGCACAAAACAGTACGTAATGGGAGTTTCATCTCTCTCAAGAGTTACACGAAATCAGCTTTCAAACAAATACTAAAGATTTTCAGTCCCATCGTATCGTAATAAATGTGCAGTGGATATCTCTCAGCCATAAACAATTGTATTTTCTTTATTGATCTGTGTGAGAAGTCCTTTATCATTTGATAGAAGTTAGCAAATTTTCAGTTAATTTGCAACCATGAAATTTTTGTAAAGTCGAATCTATTTATGTCTCTAGTGCTTGTGAGACAGCGAGAAAAATCATAAAAATACTTCGATCTTTCGGCTTTTAACTAGAATTTGAATAATTCAATCTGTGAAGTACTCTTGGTGCTATGAAATTTCAGAAATGGGAACTTTTTTTGGCTCACCCGGTGGTATATTGAAAAACAAACAGATTACATTGATCGTGGGTGCTGGCGTGCTGCCTGAGTGAGGCGATGGCATTTGTGTGTCCTTTTGCTTGTGCGGCATGTTAGCATCCGTGGATCAATGTAAAATCAGTTTGAAATACAACAATCTTCTAAAAACTCTCCTTCCTATCTTCCTGAGTGTTCCACACCAAACAATCCAAAATTTCCCATAACGCTTGATTTTAATGGCCATTTTACGGTCCAGTTGTGCTATGATGGTACATAACTGATGGAAGTCTATGACATATAAGGGTTAGGCCCATTGCATGGTTTAGTGTGGAAGAGCCCGTCCCATTTCCTTTTTTGACCATTTCTGTGTTGTTTTTGTTTTGTTTTGTCACTTATATTGCCTTTTTTGTCTTGAGGTTGCATTTGTGAAATTGCGATTTGACGGTACAAAACTGACGGGAGTGTACGATATACTTGGGTTAGGCCCATTGCATGGCTTAGTGTGGAACAGCCAGGCCCATTTTCTTTTTTGACCATTTATGTGTGGCTTTTGTTTTGTTTTGTCACCTATATTGCCTTTTTTGTCTTGAAGTTGTATTTGTAAAATTGCGATTTGATGCTACAAAACTGATGGAAGTCTACGATATACTGGGTATCTAAAAAAAAGTACCCCTTTTGACTGGAAATAGGAACGAAATGATAAGATATTATTACTCTCCGAGTGGACAGCTAAATTTATCAATCTTCAACTTAGATTCACATACCATGCTTTTAAAAATCGTCCACCAAACACAGGAGATGCAAGCTTGCAAAGTAAAAAATTACAGTCAACCGAAACCAGAGGCTTTGAAAAAGGGCCTAGTCATGATTTGTATCATGGATGTTTTCCACAGCACTATTAAGTGTTTAGGTTAGTTCGTTTAATTCATTTCGAAGAGAGGAAAGAAAAATAGAATATACTTTGAGCAAACAAAGGCTGATACGTTTCAAAGCATGCAGTTTGTTTGTTTACCTGTCAATTAGATGCCTCAAAAATCAGTCATTAACCATGGTCCTATGCGCGCTGAATGAAAAGTGAAATGAACAGAGCTCAGGGTAGACTTGTAGTAGGGTTTTCAAAACCATAAAGCCACCAAAACATTTCAGAAAAGCTGAAAAAGCGTCTCTAATATTAGCTAAAACTGCCATGATATTTTCCTGCACTTTGTAGGTATAACCACTCGGCATGACTGCCTCGTTATCGTTTCGTGACCCAAAAATGAAAGCCAATGCTGGAAAAAAATGAAAATTTGTAGAATTCTCCCCGAAATTATACCAAACTGGATACATTCTCGAAGCTGTATCTTAAATTTTGTAGTAATTTGCCTCCTCAAGTCATATTTGATGGAAAAATCTGAAGGCCGCTGAGAGAGAAAGGAACCATAAGCTGTTGACCCAGAAGTGTGACATAACAGCGATACTATCCTATTTTAACCAATTAGATTTATAATCAAAGTTCGCGACCTTGCAGCCCCTCCAACTCCCCTCTTGATGGTCCTGCTGTCAACATGTTTACTGCAGAACCACCAACTCAAAACCTTCAAAACAACTACTCTCGAGTACCGAATAATCGTCCCCCCCCCCCGCTTATTAAATTTTCAAAAATTTTCCAACCCCCCCGCTCTTATTCCAACCCCCCTTTTATTAATTTTTGGAAAAATGAAATGGTAGTAAACAAAATTTCTGAATAAACGCAAGAAAAAGTCTCAATAAGCGCATTCAACAGAACCAGAGTTCATAAGTAACTGTATCAGTAATATCACTGTTCACATGAATATATAAAAGGTACGTGTTTACCTAAGAAAACGACTATTTTCTATTTCTCTAATCACCCCCCTCGATTATTCCAACCCCCCCAATTATTGTTATATCGAACCATTTCCAACCCCCCCGATTATTCCCACCCCCCCCGTTTATTCGGTACTCAAGAGTAAGTGCCTGTTTACATGATGAGGGAAAACACCTCACCTGCCAGACCCAGGCATGACAAGCGAGGTTCAACCTTCCCATACAGTCCTTTGCATTTTCATTTTACGTTTATATAACAAACACAGCACTATCGGTATGATGAGATATCACCTTATCAGAGGTGGAATCTCGCCTAAGTAGGTGAGTTTTGTCCATATAAACGACTCACCGCCGGTACAGTGCGATGGATTTGTTTATTCGTTCGTTGTGACACAGGAAGCCCAGGCTAAGTTTACGATCTGAGCAATGATAAGTTTACGATCTTAAAATTGTTAATTGTATACTACCTTTGTGTGTAATTTGTTGCACTTCTCCACTGCTGTACTTCTGCACTGTACTGCATAATTGTTCGAATGCGAGAGTTCGATTCAAAATTTCTTGTTGGTATTCTTATATTTGTAAACAAGGATTGCAACTAATCTTCAAGCCAAATTCAATAAACTGTTTTGTCCTCGCTCGTAATCCGGCATCCATGCTCCAAATTCGCAACACAGCATATCAAAATGTTCCATAATCATTAAACTATACTCTCCAATACTTTGTTTCTTCGTCATCAATGCTTAAATTGCAACAATTTGCAGCTTCTTGATGCATGTCTCGTCAGATGTGGATTCTCCCCATGCTCCGGCCATCGAACGGTCCCAAAGCGATCGAAATTCGAATGCTTTTGTCAGCCAACTTCGCTTAGCTTTTCACAGAATGTAAACAGGGATCCCCCGATCCATCTGTTGATCGATTCAAACCAACAACTGTGCTCTATGGTATGTCAGGGGGTCCCTGTTTACATTCTGTGAAAAGCTAAGCGAGGTTGGCTGACGAAAGCATTCGAATTTCGATCGCTTTGGGACCGTTCGATGGCCGGAGCATGGGGAGAATCCACATCTGACGAGACATGCATCAAGAAGCTGCAAATTGTTGCAATTTAAGCATTGATGACGAAGAAACAAAGTATTGGAGAGTATAGTTTAATGATTATGGAACATTTTGATATGCTGTGTTGCGAATTTGGAGCATGGATGCCGGATTACGAGCGAGGACAAAACAGTTTATTGAATTTGGCTTGAAGATTAGTTGCAATCCTTGTTTACAAATATAAGAATACCAACAAGAAATTTTGAATCGAACTCTCGCATTCGAACAATTATGCAGTACAGTGCAGAAGTACAGCAGTGGAGAAGTGCAACAAATAACACACAAAGGTAGTATACAATTAACAATTTTATGATCGTAAACTTATCATTGCTCAGATCGTAAACTTAGCCTGGGCTTCCTGTGGTTGTGAATGATTCATTCGTTCCAATTTTGTGGAAAGGAGACTCTTCACTATATCACGACAGGTGAGATAAAAATCTCATATATACAACAGCTAAAATCTTACTATTTCCTCGTCTGCCCTGCCCTAGGTCTGTGTCTGGCAGGTGGAGATGTTTTTCCTCATATGAACAGGCCCTATTCGCAAGAAAAGTTAATGGACTTACGAAGACGCTTTTCACAGTGCTTCCCAGTTGTTATGTACGTGTTATTTCGCACACATTGGCAAGAGTATGTATTGTTCATGTAAAACGGATTGCATATTGCTTTGTTTTGGCATGGGTGCTTGCTACATTTACTCTGCAAGGTAAAGAAAGTTTACAATACAATAGGTGTAAAAAATTTAGAAAGGTGGTCGCAAAATAAACACAAGGTATCGTCGTAGTTATTGCAACAGCAACGACGACGACAACAACGAAAGCAACAACAACAACAAAAAAATCAACAACAACAACAACAACACTTTTTGCACACTTTACATTCTCTTACTTTAGTTGGATTTCTTGCTCAGACTGCAACTGATGGACTTTCACGTAAAAATTTGAGAAGGCCAGACACAGATTTACCTGTGCCCTTAGAAGAGAGGCTGAGGCTGCGTTCACATTGCTTCTTTTTCTTCTTCTCTATGCTCCATCCACTGGGCGTGGGTTGGATGATACGGCCTTCCACCTTGGTCTATCCTGTGCAGTTCTTACAACATTAGGATAATCGAGACCAGCAGTCCATTTGACAATATTATTCACTCATGATGTTATTGGCCTTCCTCTCCCTCTCTCTTTCCCTCTATCAGAACTCGGTGTATGTTGTTTCTTCGGACTAGATGTCCAAAAAATTGCAATGATCATTTGTAACGATTGGGGTTCTTTCCATTGGAGAGTACGAGAGTAGAGGAAGCTAGGCCCAAGGGCCTAACTCTCGCTAGAAACACACTACTGTTTGAGCGTCTTGTTTCTATCTCAACGATCCACGAACTGACAAGCAAACAACATGTGATTACCTAAATGTATAGTCAACAGGAAACATCGATTATCACTAATACATTTAATGACACATGCTAACAGAAAGTCCTTTGAAAGTCCCTAATGACCTACGTCAATAACTCAGCGTGCCTACATACCATACACGCTACAATTGTTGCACATAGCACGATGGGCTTAAACGCTCGTGCAGATTTCCGCTTAGAGCGTTCGGACTGCAAAATATTTGCACGCGCAAAGAAGATTGCTTACGCGTAAAAGCTTGCTGGTTAGCAGGCAGATTACTTACGCGCAGGTGCAAGTGAGATGGATTCTGACCTTTTCATTTCAGAGGTAAAAAATGACCTACTATATCTGATCTGGGGGCCTTTTCAATCCGAATGGGAAAACGCAACAAAAGTACGTTTACGCAAGCAAAGCATGCACGCAAAAACAAGCCTTTAATGTTAATGCAACCTAAGGCGTAGCCTTGGCAGCCTTCGTCAGCTGGAAATTCTTATTGCTGCAGCCCGGGGGGGGGGGGTACATAACATGTTGAGGGTATGGGTATGTGCCGCCCATATGGGTGGGTTTTTGGGCCCCAAATTCTCTAAACAAGGGTCCCTTTTTCGGCAGATTTTCCATAAACAAGGGTGGGTTATCCAGAAATTGGCGAAAAATAGCAAAAATGGGTGGTTTTCCGCCAAAATTCATCCGCCAAAATTCACACAGCCACAGAATACTTTCCTCTTTAAGTCCTTTCATTTTGTTTCCATTCTCATCTGTTTGTTTTTGTCAGTAAACATCGTCAATATGTAGCTCTTTGTATTGTATATTTAGATTTAGTTTTAGTTCCATGTTCTATGTCAAGGTAGAATCCCTATGACTTTTCCAAATCCAACATATCCAACATCAACAAATATCCAACTATCCAGAACAGTTGGAATTTGATCGAAAGTTATAGGGTTTCTACCTAAATGACCCTTGGGATAGTCATGGTTTCTTGCTTCCCGGGTTATCGTTCTTGTTATGTAGTTTAGTAGTTTGTAGTCCAATAGTCTTAAATACCTCGTTTTGTAAATTTTTATATTGAATAAAAAAAAATTCATCATAAAAGTGGGTATGACGGCAACTTTCGGTAATTAGAAGAGGGTACCTTTCTAAAAACCGGGCGGCAGACCCCCGTCCATCCGCAAGTCATGTACCCCCCCCCCCCGGGTGCTGCAGTGAGGCTAATTGGCCTTCAAAATAAGGAACATCTGGTTCAAAGTGAAGGATTTATTGATTCTGGAATGAAATGAAACTGAAATATGAAAGACTAAGCAACTGACTAACCTCGATATATAGATGAATGAAGTCAGTATTTGCAACCACCCTATCGATATGGGAGAACATATTCTCTGCCAAAACATGGCACTCATATTTCTTTGCAATGCTTATGTTGATATTAAGTGAGAAACATTTTGGTTCCCTGTTGCATAAGATCTGACATGCTGTTTTGTTCTCTACTGTATGTTTGCTAATGGCAGTCGTGTTGAGGTATGCTTTTGGGAGTTCATTCATGCCCATGTATTTGATTTCAAACGTCTTGCAATAAAATCTTGAACTGCATTTCAACGAACCGACTGAAGTCACAAGTGCTGTGATGATAGCGATGCATAGCCTAAAAATACAGAGAAGAGGCTAAGATGTTAAGTTTTGAATTGGGGACGGATGCATCAAATGTGGACATTTGTAACAGAGGCAGATTTTGTAATGTAATAGCAGCAGTCGCTTTAGCTCACACTTCAATAGACAAAATCGGCTGAGGTTCGTTTACATCCATCTCAAATCATGTGACCAGTTTCCTGATAGAAAAATACCAAGACTTCCCAAGAGTATGGTCACATGACTTGAAATGGGTAAAACAAACCTTAGCCGATTAGGTCTATTCAAAGTGAATGGCAAATGCAGACAAAAGAAATTCCCTAACTAGTAATTCAAAACAAACAATGTCGTAAAGCTGCCCTGAAACCGATACGGCAAACTCTCACCTGTTGCGGGCGAAGAGAGTTTTTAAGAGGAGTTTTAAGAGCAGTAAGAGGAACAAAGGGTATATCCATGAGTGATAGGACACCCAGTAGTGTGCAGCCGTTTAAACTTATATCAGTAGCGAGCCACCTTAACTTTGTGTCTTGAACTCGTTTTACTTCGTACACAACCACCTTCAATGTTTCGTAAATTTGAAATTTTCAGTAGTGAGCCACCTTAAATGAAGATCCAACTTAACTCGTAAAGCTCTCACTACTGAAAATTTCAAAATTACGAAACATTGAAAGGTGGTTGTGTACGAAGTAAAAACAAGTTCAAGACACAAAAAAACAATAAGTTAAGGTGGCTCGCTACTGGTATAAATCTAAACTGCTACGCACTGGGTGTCTTATGGCTCATGGTATATCTAAAGTTCTGTCTGGCGGATTTTGTTCATAAACTGTAGTGTCGTTTTCAATAACATAATTCCCTATTTGCTACAATCAGGCTAATTTTAGTTCACCTGCATTGTTATATTGCACGATCAAAGTTAGATAAGATTTCGACAGCGGATTTGGTGGGAAGTTTGACAAACTTTCAATTCATCAGCAGTCATTACGAGGCACCATCAAAATCAAATGGCATTTCAACAGTGGCTTTGCGGGGGACTTTGATAAACGTATCTTCTGATTGTATCATTTTACATCTAGCTTTGTGTTTTGAATCTGACAACCATGAAGAGATTTTCAATAATAAATTCGTGGGTTAAATTTTTTATGTCATATTGCTGTTGATAGTGACCTACCATGGAAGTACTGGGCAACTGCTTACCACAAGTGACATCGTTTTAACTACATTGATATACCCTTAAAACAATGTGGTTCAAACGATATGTTTATACATTTATAGAATTTTCCAATAAGCACAAAAGGGGTAGAATCTTCAATGACAGTCTGTCGAGCCTATTGCTTAGGAATCTGTAATTATCAATGCCGGTTAGGGGGCTGAAAGATATTTTTATGGATACTAAAAATTATTCATAATCTCTTCATTTCCTCGCTAAGATTTTCAAGGGCCCCTGATTTTTTCACTGTAACTTTTGGTGGCCCCTCTCTGTATCAGAATTGATGACATATTCCTAAGCAACAAATCATATTTTCTAATGACAAGTCATGCAAAGAGGATGTAAAATTTTTTCAAGAAGAAAAGGTGGCGCCTTGAGATTTATGAAAGATATTCATTAATGATACTTTGATGAAGAGAAACGCAAGACGTCAATGGAAGGACGACGTTTGCGTTTCAAATATAAGAAACTAGTTTATAAGAAACTAGTACTAAGATGGCCAAAATTTTAAGAAACTCTAGTACTATGTCTGAGAAGTGCTAAGAAACTTTTCAAAGTTGAAAGCATGGATTTTATAGCAAATAGATCGTTGAACCTTTATTATTGGGCAATATTATCTAACCATTTGTGTTTTCAACATAACAGAACACTGTTTATTTCTACATGATGTTTTGAATATCAAGAAACATATCTATAACAGTGTTAGCGACCACATTGACAATTCATGCATTCAAAAAATAAGAAACCAATTAAGAAATTTTTAGTACTAAAATGGACAAAATTTCTTGTTAAATTAAGAAACTTCTAGTACTATGGCCTGATCCTAGTTTCTTATAAAAAAAACGAGTAGCTCATTCCAGCTTAACAAAGTTTTCATTGCCCCCTTTTGTACACTTAAGGCTTTCAGTGTTCTCCCTTTCACTGTCCAAAGGTTTTGATGGCCCCCTACCCGGCATTAATAATGACTGGTTCATAAATGCCGCTCTATCCCGACATTTTAGCAGCTAGCTGAAAGGTCTTATTGCTAACTAAAGCCTGGTTTCCATATGATCGCAACAGTCGGCGACGCGTCGCCGAGGCAGGCTCGGGGACACTTCGGCGACGAATTTGTTAAATGGAAACATTTTCTGAACGACGTCGCCGACGTCGCCGATCAGACGGGGAAGCATCGAAAGAGTTGAGATGAGTTTAAAGCCTAGTTTCCATATGATCATAGCAGTAATCGTTTCCATATGTCGCCGACTGATCGGGGACACTGTTACGATCATATGGAAGCCAGGCTTAACGGGTGAAATTGCCAACGTTTGTAGCAAATATAAAATCAGATTTAGGTATGCTCCTATTGTAACGATTTAGTTTATTGTACTTGTTGTAACCTCCTTTTGATGTAATTTATGATGATGATGATGATGATGATGATGATGATGATGATGATGATGATGATGATGATGATGATGATGATGATGATGATGATGATGATGATGATGATGATGATGATGATGATGATGATGATGATGATGATGATGATGATGATGATGATGATGATGATGATGATGTTGATGATGATGATGATGATGATGATGATGATGATGATGAAAGAGAAAGAGTTGTGTGGGCGGGACAAGCAAGATAGCAGACGAGACAAGAAGTGAAACTGCACGGACCATCATGTACTGTAGGGTAGAAAAGGGAAGACAATTGTAAATAGCTGCTGTCTTGTACATAGTTATAGTTATGTTGCTATTTGCCGCCGTTTTGTTTTGTTATCTGCTACTCGAACGAACTCAAAAAGAAGATGATATCACGGGCCTAGCCTAAGCGGAAGAAGAGTGAGGTCAGACGACGTGACACTGTCGACGAATTCTGGAGAGTCATTTTCATGGTCATTTTCATCGAGACTCAATTTCATGTCGATGTTTCACTTTTTACCTGAATACATATATAAACAAAAAATAGGATACTAATAGTGCGGATGAAAAACGAACGAGAAATGAACAAAAAAAGAGATGTTTTTTAGCACACTAAGGCCTTCCAAGTTAGTGCTATCATCAGAGTGAATATACATATATTTTATTAATTTATTAATTTATCGATGGGATGAAGCAAATTATTGAGAGGACAAACTGCCTTTAAACAGAATCCGCCAGACGGAACTTTAGATTTACCTTTCTTCTTTCGTTATGAACACTTTAGCTTCTCTAAATAACCACCCTTCGCCCGCACCAAGCGCTAGTTTGCCTTGCTGGTTTCAAGGCAACTTTGCGGCAATGTTTGTCTTGAATTACTAGAGGGGTATCGCCCTGGTTGAGGGTAAACGCGATTTGACCGATTTTAACTCTCTTGCGTTTGTTGCTGAATAACAGGCGTTTGGGCCTAGTTAAGTGTGCAAAAATATTTTGGTGACTCCATTTGCTTAACATTTTCTTGTTTGTGTTTCTTAAAACTCCGTCCACAAAACAGAGGGAGAAGTGCACAAAGAAGCTCACCTAAGATGTAACTTTAAGCATCCGCCATTTTTCCTTTCACATTTTGTTGCACAATTTTCTTTTTGCTTGGTTTCTTGACGTTGTTAAAACTTTCACAGCAAACAAATGGCCTCTTGCCAAGCTCCACTTGTCCAGAATAAGTACTTCACGTAAATTCAGAGATATGGCATCCGCTTCCGCCACGACGGGCTTCTTTTTGCACGCCGTCTGATTGGCCTAAAGTCGCCCTGGTTGAGGGTACTGTGGTATCTTCCGGTTCTTGAACGAAATCTACATTGTCAACGTATGACAGGCGACTACTACTTGCTGTAAAAGGACATATTACGGGGCAAAAACAGGTTTGTTCTATCAGTGGACTGTAAAAACTATTTTGTTAAAATCATAAATTGATTTAAGCATCGTTCAGTTCACCGAAGGAGGAAAACTTGATGTCAGCTTGCTTGAAAAGTCTTTGAACGAAGGCGGCAACGAAGGTCAGTGTTTAGGATAACGAAACACAGCTAACACAATCAGAAAGCATTTGATAACAACAAAAACTCTTTAATCGCTGATATGCTGCTAATTTTCGCATCATGTTATCTTAAATTTACCTGAAACCATGTGAAAATTTGGATACCCTCAACCAGGGCGACGTTGGAAATTTAGGCCCTCTCAACCACTCTGTTCTCGAGTAGCTCGCTCTTAAAAACAGCATCACCAATGACAAACATATTTTATATCAACAACAGTAAAGAGTTAACGAAGGTGTTCATGGTAAGTTTCGTTCTGAAAATATTTTCGTTCAACAGGAATATTTGACCAACGTGAAATACCCTCAATCAGGGCGACACCCCTCTAGTTGAGAGAATTTCTTTTATCCGGCTTCGCTAATCGCTTTGAATTGTGGTGTGAACCAAAGCAACTGATGCTATTGTATTACAAAATCTGCCCTTGTTAGTGCCTGGTGCTAAAAGCTGCAACTTGTTCTTCATCTCTACCTTCAAAGTATGCTTAATCAAAAATTGGTTAATTTATAGCTAATCAAGGTCTATTAGGGTAAACCGGGGTAATTTGGGACAAGGGAAATTTGGGACAACCCTGGGGTAATTTGGGACATTACTTAAAATTACATAGTTATATCACTTATTGGCAATCATTTATTCTTTTAAGCAAGTTTTTCAACATTTGCATTGATGTTGAGTACTTTTTTGATATTTTGAAGCATTGATTTGATTATGGCTACTTTACCGTACATTTATGAAAGTGGCCGTTTTTGATGAAATTGGAGTGAACTGTAGCAGATGCACTATTTTCTTATCTGAATTTGCCATTATGTTTGAATATGTATCATTTGCAGGTGGAACTCGGTGCTGTCCCAAATTACCCTATCTAGGGGTAATTTGGGACAGCATCATTTACACGCTAATATATCAGCAACAACATGAATTAAGAGAATCTTTTACTCAATATCAATTATTTACCACTTAAGTGTCTATAAAAAGCTGAATTAGTCTTATTTAAATATGCAACGAAGCAGCCATGCCTCAAAAATGACAAAATTGTCCCAAATTACCCCGGTTTACCCTAAAAGAAGTAGAGTCTGTGGAGAGACTTACCGAAAGACGAACATCAATGTCATCTTTATCTTTAAGGTGATTTCAGCTCAAATCTTGTCTCGCATCTGTTATCTTCCAAAACTCCTTTCAGGACCATCGAAGGATTCAATGAGAGTTGTTCGATTTCGATGGAAAGTTAATATCTTTGGTTTTTTCCACCTGCAGTTGCGCTCTTGTTTCTATCGTTACACAGACAATACTATGGCAGATTTCGTGACAGTAGCATTTATCATTTGTTTTGAATGACGCGGCAATTCGGAGTAATTAGGCTGTTTTAGCAAGAAGACGTTAATCAAGAAGACGCCAGCATAATTCTTTTGTTAGATATAAAGGCGAAATCAACTTCAAACCTTTTGCAGGTCTCGAGAGACTTCGCGTACGTTCTATGTATTTCTGAAACTGACAACCTGAAAAGAGTACTTTTGAAGGCTGCCCCTCAGGAAAAGAACGTCGAGAAGGGAAGCTAAATATTGTGTGAGCATATATTTATAAGCGATGGAAATGCGAGAATTCAAGCCAGTCTTAAGGATTTTGTCTGCCTATGAGCAACTTTCTAGGAAGGAAACTCCTGAAAGCTGCACTGATAGTAACCGTAGCTTAAAGTGATCATGCAGCATCCCCCGGGGGGGGGGGGGGGTAACTTAACCACGGGTTTTAGGAGAAATTTGGAGGTAAATAAAATTATTATGACATGAAGAATATACATTACCTTGCCTCCTTCTTGTGTTTGTCTTTCTCTTTACCTTCTGGGGCAGCAAATAAGCTTCTTTCAGGTCCAAAATAACAGTGAGAGAGTGCAGTTAGGCCCTCGGTCATGTCAACCGCCACTGCACTCAAAAGGGTCAAATTACAAATCGTCACAATCGATTTTTGCTCCTTCGTAACTACAATGCCACGCAGGGAAAAGAAGGGAAAAGGGAGAGAGAGAGGAGAGGAAAGATATGGGAGAGAAGGTAGGGGACTGGAGACAATAGGTTTATTGTTCTGACTTTCTCCATAGGCTCGTCCCATGATGTCATCGCTGTTTCGCCTGTAGACACAGGGAATTGAGGGATAAGGCCTCGTAATCCCGGGGGTAGCATATATTTAGCTTATTATCATCAAATCACCAAATCAAGATGGCGGAACTTTTGACTCCCTTTTTGCTCAGCATCGTACAATGGAGGAACAACGGTGAGACAACATGGATATATCGAAAAAGGAGTCCCCCGTGACAACATACAACATTTGGTTGCTCGATAGCAATTTTGGAGAGAAGGAGACCACGAAAGCCGAAGCGCAACAAGCGAAAAGGCCTTGCGAGTCGTAAGTTACGACGGACGGCAGACAGGCAGAGGCTGGTTTAAACTGAGGTTTTGAAGACCCTCGAAAGTCAAGGCAGAGCCTAAACAAAGTTGTGGCCCGATGAGCTCAAGGAAAACATGCCTGAGAACGATTTTCCACGAAAATAGCCCAAGATGTTTTGCAAGGAAGCGAGGAACATGATGCAAGTTGAACCTACGCCATTCGGTTCGTCTGGTTCTTATTTTATTTGTACAGTGGATAGGTGCGAAGAGAGCACAAGCACACAAGGTGAAGGCAAAGAGGGAAAGCAACCAGTTGCAGCCACAGGAACCTCCAGCATTTTCTTGTTTTGTAACAATGCAGTACACACTCATCTCGACAAGACTGATACTTCATGAACGCAAAATATTTCTCCTTACGACAGGCCTCATGTATGGTTATTGTTTAAATCTCATAGTGTCCATTGTCATGGCTTAATGGAAGACATTTCAAGTGCAATAAATTAACTTTGCTGTCAAGCCTCAAGATGGTTCAAAACTTTGAAAATGACAGTTGTTTATATTTTGTAAGGTTGTCATAAGTCAAGAACAAAGCTGCTCAATAGCTTAAAATTGTGGTGTCTTTGTTCTTCAGTATTCATCAACATCAATCACAGTACTTTTTGTCACATAGTCAGAAAAGCCCATAATGGGCATCACTGATTGATATGATAGGTGTAGATGAATACTGAATAAAGACAATCTTTTGTCAGCATGTTATTAAAAAATAAGGAAAAACAGGACATTAAATTTCAAATAGAATGAGGATGTTGCTCATGATTTAGCTATGAATGTATGATAAAAATCCAACTGTTGGAAAAGAAGATGTGGGTATTAAAGCTGAAACTTTCAGTTGATCTGTTATATGCAATTTTGATACAGTAACGCCCTACATTTAAGAAACCATCAAAAAGAAACTCTTAGGCTATTGAAAAATAATTAGCACCTTTACTCATAAGAAACTCTTGAGTCTGACACCCAAATTAAGTTTCTTGTACTTTGCTTGAAACTAAGTCTGATCTAATGGTCTGGAAATAATCCAATTCCTGCCGGGTTCAGAAGAAATTGCTTCCAACTTATCTTACATTTAACAATTTTTTACTTAAATATTGACTGATTCATGACAATCACTGATAGCATACAAATATGGCTAATGTATCTATAAAACCCTATTCTATTGTAACATGTGTTTCTAGGACTTTCCAGAAAAGAAATTAGAAACTTAAGAAACTTGAGCCAAAAAGTAACAAGCATCATAGATATAAGAAAACATCTTAGGCTAAGGTGTGTTAAAGTGGTTTCTTAATTGCAGGGCCTTACTGTAATCAAGTGAAGTGAACACAAGAAATTCCAATAATTTTATGACACCATGGTTTACAAATACACAGGAAAGCCCTCACTAATGAAAACAACAGCCATTTGAGCAACTTTCTAGCAATGATACGACATATGATATTAAACACAATTCCATTTACATGGTCTTTCGTTGTCTGTTAAAGAAAAATTTTTTACAAATTTACAAAAATCAGTGGTAAAACCCATTAATGGTAAAACCCGATAAGCATTTTGTCTAAATGCTACAACCATGTAGCATGCAAGAGGTTAGTTGCCTGTTCTTAGACTTCCTAATGTACACAAAACCTGTGTTTTGTGTTTGCTTTCTTACCATTGGCATACAATTTTTCAAAATCCTTTGAATATGTTTTGTTATAATTCCCTTTATTCATTACACCACATCCTTAACACTTTTCCATCCTTTTTCAATGTGTGAGATTGAATGGGATATGCTGTGCCATACTATGCGATGGGATATACTGTACAAGAAGTACCTTATATAATAGTGGTTGCTTGCAAGTGAAGATCAAGAATTCTGAAATCTTAAAGTTAGTAGACGGAGATAAAGGCAACGGTTTTTTAAAAATAGATTCAATTCAACTCAATTGAAACTCAGAACACCCTGGGAACGAGGTTGAAAACTTAGTGAATTGAATTGACCAAATTGAATTGATCAATCACCGCATCCCTTCCAATCACGCCACTGAATTTACGAAAAGGGGAAATCCCTGAAAGACGAACAAACAAAAACTGTTCATGGAGATCACCCCATACACCGCAAGAGTTCCTGATTTTCATTGGCTAAGACACCAGATCTATTTTTAACTTCTACATGTGTAAAGGGACTGGGCAAGCTTGGGTGGCTATTTATCTCCGTCTACTAACTTTAAATTTTGTTGTGAAGTTTTAGCAGAAGTAGTCTGTTTATTGTCTTTGTTCTTGAAGTATATTTTCTTGAGAGTTGTTTAGCACAATCTACCTGAAGTTTTTTCCATGTCTTTTATCTATTTTGCCTGAACAGAGATCATATTGTCATGCATGGATTGGGTAAAATTAGAAGCAGACAGGAATAGAGGGTTCCCAACATCAATATGTGATGATGATGCTTGAAAAGCATCTATGTTCTTTTTTAGCAACTTGGCTTAGGGCAAAAGTTTGTTGTTGAGTTTCTTGATTTTCACAAAGATGAGTTTCACCAGTTCATCACATTTCATCAAGAGCAAATCCAGCTGTTGATCTCCGGGAACTACAGGGAAGAACCAAATCATCAGAATTATACATTTCAGTGGTATATTGGGTGGTAATGCACTTTTTGTGTAAAACCCTGCAAGTCATAACGAAAACTGAACAAGTTTCTAACTTCGAATTGCCGTCAGGTCGCTCCTAGAAGAGTTTCTTTCTTGACTTTCTGGAAGAGGCTGGTGACGAAAAGCAAAAGCTTTATGAAATATTTTCTAACTTTGTTACCTACAGGAAGTCATATTACAATTGTCTATATCCTCTAATTTGTGTCACAGCTGAATGGGATGTATCAACCTTGAATGACTGCAAATCTTTCTGAGCTATGATTGATTGTTGATTTTGGAGCATTCGAAGGCCGATAAGATAGCCAAAATATTCTCTGAAAACAATGATAATTTGTCGCAAGGTCAATTGACTTCCAACTGTGTCGTCAACTAAAAAATCTGATGTTACAACTGATGTTATATTTGTGCAAGTCTCTGAAGAGCCACGACATCCTACACGCCACTTGGTAATGTCTGAAGTGTTGAGCAAGAACTTTTGGTTGATTTTGCAATCGATGGCGTGAATCTTTTTTCACGCGCCGTTGCTTGAATCTCCCTAGATCCCTGTATCACCTCGTTTTGTTAAACCAATACGAGACACCGTTTGTTGTTGTCGTTGCTGCACACCCCCTGAAATCAAATCACTTCTATTTTAAGCATTACGTCACCGCCATGGCTAATTTCCATATATGGGCAAGACCGTGGGACTAGCCTCTGGAGAAAATCTCGTAACGGAGGCTGAACTCATTGCTTTCCCATAAGTTTCCTTTGGGCTTTAAAATTTCGTAAGCTACGAAGGAGCAAAAATCGATTGTGACGATTTGTAATTTGACCCTTTTGAGTGCAGTGGCGGTTGACATGACCGAGGGCCTAACTGCACTCTCTCACTGTTATTTTGGACCTGAAAGAAGCTTATTTGCTGCCCCAGAAGGTAAAGAGAAAGACAAACACAAGAAGGAG
Source organism: Aurelia sp. 3 sensu Dawson et al. (2005) (assembly GCA_964020215.1). Lineage (NCBI taxonomy): Eukaryota > Metazoa > Cnidaria > Scyphozoa > Semaeostomeae > Ulmaridae > Aurelia > Aurelia sp. 3 sensu Dawson et al. (2005). The sequence continues at coordinate 3,471,756 of OZ026593.1, forward strand.
GCAAGGTAATGTATATGCTTCATGTCATAATAATTTTATTTACCTCCAAATTTCTCCTAAAACCCGTGACTTAACTTGTCCATGATCGGAGTTGTGCCATTTTTTAGGATACCTTTTTCATGATAGATTCCGGATTTATGGGTATGGTTTTCAACAATTTTTAGCACTTTCCGGATTTATGGGAATGTTTTTTTGTAAAAATTCACTTATTGGTGAACTGTTTTGGCATTTCCGGATTTATGGGTATGATTTTCAGAAAATTCTCCAGATTTATGGGTATACTTTTAAGAAATTTCTCCGGATTTATGGGTGGTACTTTTACGATTTGAATGGCACAACCCCGTTTCTTTGAAACTCAAGTTACCCCCCCCCCCCGGGGCAGCGTCTTAACCCTATCTGGACCGGGGGGGGCTAAATTAGCCCCCTCTCCAGGTTTTTTCTATGTAACTTTTTTTCGCTAAATCCCAGGCCAATAATTTTTTTTGACTTTTCCTAAATATCTTTGTCACATCTTCTGCCAAAATTTTGTCAAGATATCTCATGTATTTTTTTAAATATAATAATTTTTTCAGAGAGTAGTTTTAATTTCTTGTTTGTTTTACGGTCAAACCCTTTAAAACTTCAAACTAAGATAATTCTTAACATAAGTGAGATAACTGGATGAAATTTTCTGTGCAACCATTAATCAATGAGGGAATATCAAAAATACCTACTATTTTCGTTTTATTTTCATATTACGTCATTGATGACGTCATATATGTAATGAATTTAGGTAATAAATATAAGATTGCAAATTTCATAATTTTTTCGAAAATTCGTGTTTTTATGATATTTTGATGTTTTATCTGTTAATTAAACTTCAAGCAAGCATAATATTTCACGCGAGTGAGTTTTTACAGTAAAATTCGTAGGAGTACTGTTTTTGGCCAAAAACAAAGAAAATTGATGACGTCATCGAAAATATAACAATTAGAGTAAAATAAACACAATATTCAGACTTTTCAGATCAAGTTACATAAGATAGCCAAGTTTCATCTTTATAGCCCGTGTCAATTTGGAGCTCTGAGGGGGGGCTAATTTAGCCCCCCCTCGGCCTGAGGATGCTCAGAAAAGCCCGGTCCAGATAGGGTTAAAGAAAGCCAAACCTTTCAACTAATCGGTGATAAAAATGGTTTGTCAGTAACTTTAATTGCAGGGAGCTTGTGCTTGTTGTGATGCAGCTGGTGGAGTTTTTTGTATGTCATACGGTAATTTATGCACCAATTGATGCACTAGTTTATGCACAAATTTATAAACTGACTTATGCACCAACTTATGCACTAATCTATGCACCAATTAACGCATCAATTCATACACTAATTTATGTACCAATTGATGCACTAGTTTATGCAAAAATTTATCAACTGACTTATGCACCAACTTATGCATTAACCTATGCACCAACTTATGCATCAATTCATACACCAATTTATGTACCAATTGATGCACTAGTTTATGCACAAATTTATAACTGACTTATGCACCAACTTATTCACTAATCTATGCACCAATTAACCCATCAATTCATACACTAATTTATGTACCAATTTTTGTGCAAAACCATGAACTGATTTATGCACAAATATAAGCAACTATGTTTGCACAAATATTTGCAACTATTTATGTACAAATTTATGTACTAATTTATGCACCAATTCATGCACAAAGTTTTCATCAATTTAAGCGCAAAACTATGCTTCAATTTGTGCACCAGTTCATGCACTAATCTATGCCCAAATCTATGTACTAATTTATGCACCTATTCATGCACTAATCTATGCACCGATTCATGCATTAATCTATGAACCAAATAGGCACCAATTTATCCACTAATTTCTGCACCAATTTATGCACAGATCTATGCACCAATTTATGCACAAATCTATGCATTAATCATTTGCATTAATCTATGCATTATGTATTAATCTATGCATGATTTATCCACTAATTTATGCACCAATTCATGCACTAATTTTTATGCACAAATTACAAATTCAAAGACATCAGTGTTTTGCGCAACCGAGCAATCATTCTAGGTGCAATGCAAGAATATAAAACTTAACAGTGCCACTGTTGTCCTGTTCATAGGAATTATCAAAATCCTCTTTGTTCCAAAACCACAATTTCTGGCCATGCTGTATTTTGATGACATCATTGAACAAAATGAGATTCGAATCACTTTCATTCCCATCATACGAAAATCCTTTGGATCCTGGTAGGAGGTACTTTCTCTTGGCATCACTGACAACTAAATCTATAGGCTTTGTCCCTCCTGTTTTGCTGCATCCAAATTTTGTTTTCATCCATGTGACTGGATGACAATTGATATATCCGGAATGATGCACGAGAATAAGCCGGTAAGTTCCGGATGGAATTTCGGCTGTTACCTCAGCATACCCGTTACTCTTTGGTTTCATCGACACGAGGCCGTTATATTTGCACTGGATTGGCACGAAATCTAGAAAAGAGGCATTTGAGGCTAAAATTAGAGGCAAATCTGTCTCATGTTTTCCGCCTGACGGATCCCTGATCCCTTTCCTGCCGCTTCATAATTCTTAGTGCCCAATTCCGTTGTTGTGTTTTGAAATCAGCATAATGGAGAACCACAGCGGGTGAGGGGGAGGGGGCTGGGGGCGAACCCCCCCCAGGAGACCATTTGTCGGAAAATCTTGCTCTCTTGTCGGATCTTTTGTGATTTAAATGTCTGGTTTTAGGAGGATTTTGAAGAGAAATAGCTCATAAAAGCATTAATTTATTATCGTTAAAAACGAATGCAAACAGAAATTATTGAATTTACAGCATATTTTTGATTGATATTCATTAACTGTGTTGATACCCTGGGTACCAGCTGGTACCCAGGGTACTGTGTTGATTGCAAGGTTGGAATGCGAAATATGACTAAATTTTAGTAACTGGGAAGATAGATCAGTCATTTTATGTATAAATTCAACTTATTCTCCTTCAATGGTTGTTGTTGCTCTTGTTGTTGATGGCTTTATTGTTGGGAAATGTTGGTTCTTCGCCCCCTTATGCAGACATGGCATGTATCGGCCCTGCCTTGAGGCGAGCATGATAGGCTTTTGGTTATCAAATTCATTATTTTCTATTTTGAATTCTTTATGCACAGTAACCCCATCAGCCAAGAATGCCTACTTTTCAGGAGGCCGTGGCAAAAACCTAATTACAATAATGCTAAAGTAAAAAGGAGTATCTAAAATATTAAATTAGAATAAAGTAAAAATTAAAAGCTATTTGCTATTTTTAGTCTACCTTTTAACAGTAGACAGAGAGTGGGCTAGCTTGACCTCATGTTCTAATTCATCCCAAACCTTTGATCCACGGAAGAAACATGCTTTTTGGCCACTGCTCGTTTTCATTCATGGAGCAAGCAAGTCAGTCTTAGAATTTATAATTTCTCAAATTCACAATGTCTTGGGTCCAGCTTCTCGTGAACAGAGTAGAGAGGTAAGTGGGCGCGAGACCTCTCATGGATTTGAAAGCAAATGTAGGCGGTCTCTCGTTTGATCATATCTTGGACTGTCGGCTATGTGAGTTAGTTCTTTTATCCAATTTGCTACTGGTCCATCATAGCTACTGTTGGTAGCTATTCTTGCAGCACAATTTTGTAACATTTGTAGCAGGTGAGAGTCTCCACTGCTACCCCCACACAGAGCAACAGTAGCGGAAGTGGGGCTCAATAATACCTCTTTACATCTGACCAAGGGTATGTTTTGGAAGCAATTTCTTAGCATATTTTAGGAGACCCAAAGAGCGAGATACCTTTGAACGCAGAACCTTAGTATGCTTATCTCAAGTAAGATGGTTAACGGAAAATTTCAAAGCCAGTTTTTTATCCTCACTGTTGGGCTGTTTATTGGAATGGAACAAACTTGATCCTGAGATCAGAGCATCACCCACTTTTTTTTTTTTTTTCTACATCAGTCTAAAATTTTACAATGACAGAACATAGTTACAAGACGATGCCACAAGGAGAATGAGAATACATTGCAACCCTGTGGCATTAACAATTAACATAAAACATTTACACGAAGAATAATGAACGAACAGTACATTACAGCACAAACTACAAACTACGAAAAGAAATAAAATGATACAAAGGTGGGAGGAGGAGAGGTAATTTCATTGAAATGATTTACGATCTTTTTGATGATTCGATGAACTCTAGCGTTGCTTTAATGATCGCTTTATTTGATTCAATAGGTAACCTTTCATCACCATACAAGATTAACGAAACCAGTTCCTCATTGGAAAGGTTCAACAAACCGTATGAAAGCAAAATTGCTTGTACGCGGCTGAGGAGACTATTTCTCTGCAGATGGTAAGAGTGGCAATGCAGCAAGAAATGTTCCGTGTCCTCAACGCCATCGTTTATAGGACACATCGGGTTTAATGTGTCATTGAAATTGTGCCTGAACTTGTGAAAATTAAGTGCACTTAACCCAACTCGAAGCTGTGTGAGAGCGGCTAGTCCTTTAGGGTCATGAATACCAAAGACCTGTTTTGGAGTGGGACGGATAATCTTCATCACCCACTGTTGGCATTTTTAAGAAGAAACTGTCTTCACAAATAAGGCCACCTGCGAACTCCGTATATGGTATTCATGATCCACAACGGGTTACATAATTAACTCAACTCAGGGTCTGACTGAGCAAACTAAATTTCAACAAATTTAGGCATAATTTTAGAGACACAATAAATCCAATGTGTCCAATCAATGATGGTATAGAGGATAAGGAACACTTCTTGCTGCTTTGCGACTCTTTTAAAGAAGACAGATGTAATCTTCTCGCTGATGTTAATGCTTGTACTTCAAAATAATGGGCATTCTGTCTGGAGCAACAGCTTTTTGCAACTTCTTTTGTACGGTGATGAGAGTCTGTCTTATGAGGTAAACAGATCAATTCTAACTTTGACTATTTTGTATATCCTCCAGACAGAACGTCTTGATTAAGGAATCTTCATATCATCCCAAGAAATTGTCCCGTTTTCTTCCATTTCCTTCCATTCTCTTCTTCTCGTCGTTACGTGTAATGCTATGTTCGTGTTTCCTGCTTTGTGTTACCATGAGGTGAGGTAGTCATAGTTTTTTGCTCAAAATGGTATTGTATGTATTGGAAGTAGAGTATAGTATTTTGTAAGTAGTGTAGTAAAGCAATATGTATTGTAATTTTTTTAGATTGAATGTAAAAAAAGATGGTTATCAACATTAAAGACCTCTCTACTTCTTAAGCAAGAGATATTGCTATCTGAAGACTTGCACCCTTCAGATTCTCTCAACCGGTAAATTAACATAGATACAACCGCAGAAGTTGCTCCGAAACCAGTAGGGCAAACTCTCGCCTTTTGCAAGCGAAAATGGTTTATAAGATAAGTTATGGGCTTATAATGAAAGAAGAAGGGTAAAATCTAAACTTCTATCTCACGTATTTTGTTTATTTGATTCAGAAGCCTAGTAGAAGGCATTATATTTCTCGTGCATCTAGGGCGTAAGTGAAAAAACTATCGCACAGCTCCTGAATCAAATAAAGATAATCTGTGCGACAGAACTTTATAGTCACCATTCGTCTTTCGTTATAGACACATAACTCATGTCAAAAGTCACTACAGTAGTGTCCCGCATATAAGAAACACAAATTTAAGAAACACCAGACCTTGATCTTTAAAATAATACCCTCTCTTATAAGAAATTGGCGCAGGTCTGAAAAAAGGCTTGTTTCTTATTCAAAAACTATGCATCTATTAGAGATTTGAAAAGCATAACAAATTCAGCTTTGCAGTTGAATCAGACAGCACAAATTCAAATGAAATCAAGAATTTTCCATGCAAATGAAGCAAAAAGCACTTTCCTGGAATAATTGAGCCTTTTCTTGGTAGTTAAAATTTGCAAATCCAAATTAAAATAATGTAGTTTATATGACAATGAAGCTTGTGTCTCAGTAGTTCATCGATAGTACAAGACTTTTCTAAATAAGAAACTTAAGAAACTTTACCCTGATTTGAACTTTGTATCTCATATTATAAGAAACAAATCAGACCTCAAATTGAAAACATTGTTTCTTATATGCAGGACACTACTGTATTCGCTTGCACAAAGCGAGGGCTTGCCCTACTGGTTTCGGGACAATTTTTGCGGCCGTTATTGTTTCTATTTACCGGTTGAGAGAATTTTCTTTTATTCATATAAAAATTTTACAACAGATCTTACATTCTACAAAACTTCCCTAATTACTTTACAACACTACAGGGACGATACCATGGGGAACGAAAGACAATGACTACCCCATGGCCAATATATAAAGACAAGCAAGTTAATCTACCTTACACGTAACAAACTATGAACGATTAAAAACTAACGGATACTGTACTAGATTCTGTCCTACATTAAGTGTCAGGTTGCGATGATATTTAAAATGTCACGAGCGCCATTCGTGCGATGTTTTTAGTATTTCTTTTTTTTCAAAGCTTTTAGTAGTGGGAGAATTTCCTCTGTCCACAGTCTCTAACCGCTTTGAAATGAATTTTCAATCAAACCATGTTTTGCTATTGTTTGACAAAATCTGTCCCTGTCGTAAAAACCAGGTTTTAGCGACTGAAATTGATCCAGTAAGTGAATTAGACTAAAATTGAAGGTCTGAACTTAGAAGGATGCAGCTATAAATCTGACGATTCTACGAAACTTTCATCATTACCTCGAGATAAAGATTTTTGAAGGTTGAGTTGAAATTCGTAAATCTCCTTACCTGGTAGGCATCTGCAGCCAATGTCTTCATTGCAGTGGCACTGTGGCAAACCATTTGCACTTGTGCTTAGCTATGAGTAATGCAATACAAATATTTAAGACCAATAGCCAAGATTTTAAAAAGGTCTAAGATTCACGTGGATCATTTGTGAGAACTTGGAATAACGCAAATGAAGGTTCATCTCGACCTAATATGGATCAACAGTCGTTGGCTGCCAACGTTGGATCCCTTGCCAACTGTCCTAGCACGCTGAGCAGGCCCAACGTTTTTGGCAGGTCCAACATTCTTTTTTATGTATACATTCCCCCGGCGGGGGGGGGGGTGCATAACATGTTGAGGGTACGGGTATGTGCCGCCCATTTGGGTGGGTTTTTGGGCCCCAAATTCTCTAAACAAGCAACGGTCCCTTTTTCGGCAGATTTTCCATGAAAAAAAGGGTAGGTTATCCAGAAATTGGCGAAAAATAGCAACAAATGGGTGGTTTTCCGCCAAAAATCATCATAAAAGTGGGTATGACGGCAACTTTCGGTAATTAGAAGAGGGTGCCTTTCTGAAAGCCGGGCGGCAGACCCCCGTCCATCCGCAAGTCATGTACCCCCCACCCCCGGGATATATTCCATTAAAATAACACAATACATGATCACTAATTACTACGCCTACACATAACGCTACTCTACTAAAGAAATGATACCTCGAGGAGCAAAACATTTTGTCTACCAACAGCATAACATAAATACAGTGAATAGGCAATGAAACAGACACATAAAGAGGGGATCTGGGTTCTCTAGCCATTGGTGGGCCAACAATTTTGGCAGCTCTAGCATTTGTTAGCAGGTCTAATAATTGTTTGCAGACCCTACTTTTTGCAAGCTCTACACCTACATTTATTAAGGCCTATCATTTATTGCAGGCCAGATTTAACGATCCAACGGCATTCAAAAACAGCTCAGAACTCGGGGGGGGGGGGGGGGTAACTCAATCTATTATGTGACGGAGACGTGCCATTTGCCCGAAAAATGGGTACCCATAATTCCGTAAATTCTGGTGGATTTTGGGGACATAATTCCACAAATCGAATAAACATCTGGGCCATAATTCCGGAAACTAGGAAAAATCCCCTGAAAATGACACTCATAATTCCGTGAAATGTCAAAAAATTGTGAAAATGATACCCATAATTCCGTAATGGTTTGAAAAAAGTACCCCTAAAAAAGGCACGTCCCCGTACCACGAACATTACTACCCCCCCCCCCCCGGGGCTCAGAACCATGCCAATTCATATCAAGGGTATCCAGAAGTTTTGATCGATCTCAACCTTCAATCCACTCCTAAATCTACAATTTTGAGGCTGCCAAAGATCTTGTGGGTCTGCCAGTAAGGTGGTCAAACGATCCTGAAAGGCCATTTTGCAAAGGAAACGGCAAATGATTAATATACGGTGAATCAAAATCAGAAGAGAACTGAGTCAAGATCCTTGCGGCATTATAAAGCCAATATATCATCTAGCTGTGCGGAGACACTGCCAGATTTAGGGAAATACAAATCAGGTATTTCTCTTAGACCGATGATTTTTGCAAGTTCTAAGCATGCTACACTGATCTGTACACAAGGAGCCCCATGGAGAAGTAGCAAAACCAGAAGAGATGTGTCTTCTGCGAGTGAGATGCGGCGAAACATGGTATATCTGCTACATGGAACAACGAGAAATGAACGATGGTTCTCCTCCACTCTTTCCTCTCTCCTTCGCAAAACGTGCATATGGTTCATCCTTGATTGCTCCTTCACACATGCCTCATTTCACCGTGTCTCACTCGCAGAAGATGTATTTCGTCTGGTTTTTGCTACTTTTTAAAAGGGCTCCCTGTTATCTGCAGTCCCAGCGACACCACGGAATTGGAAACTACGTTTTAGCAAAATTAGCTTGAATTCAAGCTGAAATCAGGAAAATAACGAAATAGACTTGGTACATCTACGGGCATCGTATACGTTTACGTTTTGTAAACGCATAGAATGTTTTCCGTCCACACTGATCCACTAATCGTTTATGGAGCGTTTTAGCATGTCCACACGTAAACGCCAAAACAATGGGAAATGAATGATGAGAATGACATCTATGACGTCATCGTTTACAAAAGTATGCGTTTACGACCGTCCATATGAAAACGCGAAAACATTGTTTTAACTAAACTGCAAATGATTGGTGAATATGAAGTCTGTGACGTCAACGTTTACGAAAGCATGCGTTTACGACCGTTCACACGGAGACGTGAAAACAGCGTTTTCAAAAGTATCCACTTTGGAAAGCGTTTTCGAATGTATGCGTTTAGGATAACTTGAAACGCCGTTTACGTGTGGACGCAAGGTGTAAACGTATTAGAATGTATGCGTTTACAGGCGTAAACGTATACGTGTGGACGGGGCCTTGATCTCATATTGATTAAAAATTATTTTCAATTCGAACAGTGTTTACTCGGTATTTTGTACACTAAGCAAATCATGACAAAATCATGAAATGTCAATCTTAGCTAAGCAGCTGGATAAACAACTCAGTAACTGTTCAGACAGTTTACATTGAACATATCACTTAGACGCTGAGTAATATTCAATTTCACATTATATATTTGTAATTACAAGGGTCGATTGCTTAGCTTGCCTTACCTGCAGGTTAAAGCTAATGCTAGCAAAAGATTGTCGCAGATGTTTACATTTTGCTAGCCACTTGGTTGTTAGAATTTTTTGTTTTGCAGCTGGTTCCCACTGCAGACCCAGGATTCAGAATATTTTTTATTGCAACCATCAGGGCACAAATCTTTGCAAAACTTTAAACGTGAATCTGTACTGAATCGATCGGATAAGGTTTTGGGTGGCTTGCCATTATTCCAGAGAGAGGATCTTTGATACCGTAATTATTCAGAGGTACAAGCAGGCGCGGTCTGGCCCGGGTGGCGAAGTGGCGATCGCCACCCGGGCCCTCTGATATTTAAAGTAAAAAAGAAATTACGGGCCCTTTCTGCGAAAGTTGGAGGGAGGAGATAATTTGCATAGTTTGAAGTATTACAGTAATAACCAGGGCCCTACAGTTATCTGCTCTTGTTTAATCAAAGAGCACCTTTGAATTACTCTCTTTCATAAGCGAATTCAAATCTAGCATAAATACACTGGCGAATACGCACAGTGCTTGGCCCCATACGATTTTCAGCAAAGTACGTATTACATGTTGATTTGCATCGAATACTTTAGGGCCCATCTAAATTTGGCCGTAAGTGTTTAGTGAGTTGACCACATTTAGAATAAAATCGAACACAAGAACTACACTTGAAAAAAGATTCTTAACCACCTCCTAGACAGCATTAACATCTTTATAGAATTGCTTGACAGGCCAAATCTATTTCTATAAGCACAGTTTTCAAAAATTTCATGGCGAAGGCTTTCTTCGATCACAAGCTCCTTTCCTCCACTCAATGGTGAGAGTTTTACGAGAGATGGATTTTCCGACAATCCAAAGAGCGTGTTGCAAGAACATTGCCTGAGGAGGTGCCTTGGGCCCCATTGGCTGGCTATGCCTCGCCTTGTACTTTAGCCACCCTTCAAACTCGATATTTTTCTATTGCCAATGGGCCTTCGTATAAAACATGTACTGGGTTTGCCTTTAAAGCGATATTGCCCATAAAACACCATTTTCAATGTTGAAAATTTGTCAGACATTTGTTGATCTATTTGCAGCCGGAGGGGGCCACTGAGTAGCCAAGTTGATAAGGGCCGAAGCTGCTTTGTTACGCCACTGCACAAATTCACGTTTCGGAGAGATACTTCGCACCATAGGACCTGCGACCATGGGAGCTTTTAATGCAGTCCTCCTGCCCCTACCCCATGGTTCTCATTACTCCCATAGGTCTTACGTCGAGCCCCCATTTTATCATCAGGAGATCAGTTTGCCTCGACAGTCGTTCTGCCCACTCCCTACCCCATTCCCATTTCAGCAGTTTCATTCTCAATCAAGCCCTTCGGATATGGAGGCTTGGGGGCTTCGACTCCTCAATAATATGCTGAAGCTCATTCATTTTGTAAGAAACAGGCTGTGAAAATTACAAGCTCGTCTAAATCAATATTCAAACTATCTTTATTTGAGGAATTTACTAGAATTTATCAAGCTATTAGTTTTGATATCATGAAACTCAGATATAATCTGTATCCTTGTGAAATTGAAGTCCTATTTTCAAATTTTCCGCGAAAGACCCCCAGTCGTGATCCTTTGCCTCTTTCGAAGGCAAGTAGTCCAAAAACAGTACGTTTTCCAGCGATCCAGAGGGCTTGGCTTGGTTATGGAAAATTTCCCGGGGGCAAGCTCCCGGAACCACACTTCTGCCACCTGAATATGAATTTCGTTCCGATGAGGCTGGTCAATTTAATTTTGGAGTTGAAGATATCAAAATAAGAAATGTGCAGCGAAGAGCTTTGATTGCAACTAGTCTCTTAATCTTATTTTCCACTGTGGCCATTATTATCATTTCCCAAAGAAATTGTATTTTAGAGCCATGAAGACCTTTCATCATGATGTTTTATTAGAATCTATGCTATTAATGTGCAAGCATTGCTTTTCAGTTTATCTATCAATCAGTCAGTAAGTGCTATCGAGGACTGAGAATGTTTGAAGAGATTTCTCTATTGGGTGTGGCTCAGAATTATCTGCCACACCCTGAACCGGGCCCTTTTGGCTTGCTAGCCACCCTACAATTATGATGCCAGACCGCCCCTGGGTACAAGGACCGAGATACAGAGGGGTCCAGGGGGCCATGGCCCCCTCAAAGATTCAGTAGTTGCTGCACGGATAAATCCTTATTCTTTTATTATTTTAGTACTCCAGAATATAGATAGATACTCCTTGGTCTTATGTTGGGTATATATCGTTCAGTTTCTACCTTAAACTAGTCTAGGTAGCTCTTTGGGGGGGGGGGGATATTCACAAGGTAATAAACTTGTTTCACACCAGAAACATGATGCTATTAACTCTAACGTGGCCTACCGTGGCCTTTGGTAAATTAGGCTTTTATACTTTTGCGGGGGATGTGTAAATTCCAACGTAGATTTACCCGTAAAAGTTAACTGAGGAACAAAACTTTGCGTTGTTTTAAGCAAATCTGAAGTCTCAAATTTATCCAGGAAAGTACCCCCAGACCCCCTTCAACGTTTTGCCTGGCTTTGCTCGTTGCCCGGTTTGCCCATGGCGGCCCCCTGAAATAAAGAATTATATCTCGGTCCTTGCAGAGGTATGGTATCTTTAAACTTTCTGTTAATTTCGAAGCTGTGACACCATTATATTGCCAAAGCGTAAACCATGAAAAGCTACAGACTTCTGCGTACTACCATCTTGTAGCATAGGTCTCAAATAATTAAAAGGTTGGGTGTAAAATTCTATTGCATTTTTCTCTGAAATAAAGTGCATGAAAGGAATTTTTGGTAATTTGCTGTAAATCTGCCAAGGCAATTTTTATGATTCATTAATTAGTTTCAAAAATGGTGGCATTTATTAATTTTGAGCCTTTAACATCATCAAAAATTCTAAATCCTAAACTAGAAGAGCTACAGATTTCTGATTGCCACCATATTGTAGACCTTCATAAACCTTGGTTTTCCTGAAGACGTTATCTACGTGCCTCAAGTAATTTGCTGATTTTAATTTTTTCAAAATTTCCAAATGAATTTTTACAAAAGTAATCAAAATGCCGCCATTTTAAAACTAATCAAGATATAAACAAATATCCACGGCAGATTTACAGCTAATTACCCAGTCGCTTTCAAGTCATTCAATTCATACTATTCTTTCCAAAAACTATATCAATGAATTGACACATAGAGTAGGTAAAACTTCATATTCAGCATAATTGGGAAGAAAGAATTATTCAACAACCTATAGCACTTCCATTAAGTGATTGAGATTATAATTTTTTAAACACAAAGTTCAGTAATCCAAAAAATGACGCAAATTTTCAATGAACCAAATAAAAGATGGCTATTTCTTCAACCCCAAAAAAGTGATGCCAACTTAGTGAAACCCAAAAAAATGACATTTTCGTACATTTCAAACCCAAAAAAATGGCACGAGCATCCCTATCAAAATTTTCACAAGTGCCCCCCTGGGTCTGACTGCATGTACTAGCGTTTGCAGACAAGACCAGCATCGATCTTTGGAGTGTGCAATGCCAAACAAATATGGTCGAGGATTATTAGGGTAAGGGTTAGATATCACCAACTGTTTCAAATGTTGCTTCAGCCTGCTTTAATGCCCAAAACGCCGCTCCACAGGCTTTCCCTGACTGATGCTTTTTCTGGTTTCGTTTCTAGACATTCTGATCAGAATTTTTCAGTGGCGATATCAGATTTTTAACCCACAACTAGGAGCGTGAGACCGCCAATTGCAGTCTCACTCGAACATATGACATCCTTCTCTTTCTTCTGCGCAGTAAAATTAGATTCGTTTCACTCCCCGCTGAAGCATGCAGTGGAAATACACGCTTCGAGACACATCTAGGCTGGAAAGAATTCTAAGCATCTGAACATCTGGAAATATGATGCAGCTTCGCCGCAATTATACCGGGTGAGCCAGAAAAAAGTTCCCACTTTCGAAAATTCATAACACCAAGACTACTGCACGGATTTGAATTATTTAAATTCTAGTTAAAGGCCGAAAGATCAAAGTATTTCTATGATTTTTCTCGCTGTCCTACCAGCACTACAAATATAGGTTAATTCAACTTTACAAAAATTTCATGGTTTATTGATTACTGAAAAATGGCCCAAAACATCGATCAATGCATAAATGACTTCTCGCACAGAATAGTGAAGGAAATGTAATTTCTCATGGGTGAGAGATATCCTCTAGGCATTAATTTCCTTGGGATTGAAAATCTTTCGTATTTTTTGAAAATCGATGTCCTATAACTCTTGAGGGAGGTGAAACGTCCATGGCCTATTGCTCGATTTGAATAGAATCCTTACGATTTGATCCATGTTTTAGGCCCTTTTCTGTGATTTTGCAACCATGAAATTTTCATAAAGTTGAATTTACCAATACTGCTAGTGCTGGTAGGACAGCGAGAAAAATCACAAAAATACTTTGATCTTTCGACTTTTAACTAGAATTTGAATGATTCAAATCCGTGTAGTAGTCTTGTTGTTATGAATTTTCAAAAGTGGGAACTTTTTTCTGGCTCACCCGGTATGATGAACGCAACAATACTCACCGTTTCTTTTTCAAAGTATGTAAAATTGTTGCTTGGAATCATCGGAAAGCTTCTTGAATCTACATCTAGAAGTTCACAGGCCATTTTATTATTTCCAGTCAGTAAATTCAAAGAAAGACACTTCGTTTGGCTTTTGCAAGTAAGAATGCACTCCAGTTCAGTGATCACCGTCCTAGTTTGGAATGCGATTCCACTAAGACGCATTGATCCAAATTCTTTGAACCTTGCTCCAGCTGAATACATGCAGGAGCTTGCCTTGTCACACAGCATGGTTGCCAAGTAGATGAGTACTATTATTTTAGAATGAACCATTCTAGAAGCCCTGCAAGAAAGGGAATTAAATTTTAACAAGTTCATATAATTTTTGTAAGATTTAGGGTCTTCGTACCCTGCCTGGGTACCAGACTCTCCCAAGAAAGAAAATTGAGATCAATTTTCTTTCTTGGGAGAGTCTGGTACCCAGGGTAGGGTCTTCGATGATTCTAACTTTTTTCTCATATGTTTTTTAAAAAGCGGAAATGTCGCTTGTCGTTCTAAAATTAATCAAGATATCAAAAATCGCCAGATTCAAATTTCAAACCTATTTACTCTCAGTTCATAGGACTGGAATTGATAAGGGCTCAGGCATGGGTTACACGATGCCGGATTGCTCTTTGCATCGGATTGGTTTCGTCAAAATCTTGAATATAAAGCTGCAAAAGGCTATGATGAGTTCAAAATGAAAATCAGAAGTTGGTAGAGATCTGGATGTAACTGTCGCACATGCATAGTTTAAATAGGATAGAACATAATTCGAGCGTTGTAAATAGGGTAGAATTGGCCTTCATTAGTATTTATTAGCTATTATACAAGGAAGTGGAAAGAGGTAACACATCTGAATCCCTCCGAGGCGAGATTCTTCGAAGACATTGACATTTGAATCAACTTGATTATATTACACCTTTTTTATCTTCACTTCTATGTGGTTTTCGACAAGGTTACAGTGCACAACATGCTCTGGTAAGGCTCTTAGAAAAGTTCAAAATTAGCCTTGATGAGGGTGGTAAGGCAGGGGCCGTATTGATGGATCTCTCCAAGGCGTTTGATTGTATTAGACATGATCTCTTGATTGCAAAATTACATGCTTACGGTTTTTCTCAAGAAGCATTAGCACTCATTAACGATTACCTCACAAACAGACAACAGCGAGTTAAGGTAAATGGTTCCTTCAGTTCTTGGAAAGACCTAGCACGTGGTGTTCCTCAGGGGTCAGTTTTAGGACCTCTGTTGTTTAACATATACATTAATGACCTTTTACTTTTTATTCAAAACTTAGATATATGCAATTATGCAGATGACACTACTATCTATTCTTGCGATAGGAGCCTTAATAACATAACTCATACGCTTGAAAATGACTGTAATGTGGCTTTAAAATGGTTTGCTGACAACTTTATGAAATTAAACGCAGATAAATGCCATCTTCTGGTTCTTGGGCAGAGATGTGACGATCCAGTTACAGTTAAGATTGGAAATACTGATGTTGTTAATAGTTCTGAAGAGAAATTGCTCGGAATCCATATTGGTAGTAAACTCTCCTTTGACCATCACGTGTCGAAGCTTTGCCAAAAAGCCAGCAATAAACTTTATGCACTAGCCCGCATATCCCCGTATATGGATCAGAAAAAACTAAGAAACTTGACGAGGGCATTTATTACAAGTCAGTTTCAATACTGTCCTTTAATCTGGATGTTTCACAGCAGGCAACTTAACCAGAAAATCAACAAAATACAGGAAAGGGCTCTAAGAATTACTTACAAGGACACTGAATCTACTTTTAGTGAGTTATTACAGAAGGACTGTGCAGTTACTATTCATACAAAGAACTTGCAAATGCTTATGACTGAGATGTACAAAACTAAAAATGGGCTAAACCCTTCATTCATGCAGGAAATCTTCCGTGAAAATACAACTCATTACAATTTGTGAAATAATAACGAATTTACTCAACCCAGAGTGAGATCCGTCAGCAACGGGACAGAAAGCATCCGATTTAAAGGTCCGCAACTGTGGCAAACGTTGCCACCAACTATTCGAAATTCGGAAACCCTTTGTCGATTTAAAAAAGAGATTAAAAATTGGTACGGAGAAAATTGTCCCTGCAAATTATGCCGCACTTTCATTCCAAACTTGGGCTATCTATGATGATTGCTTTTAGATATCCTTTTTAAATGTATATATTGATGACTTGTAAATACTTTTATCTATTACTTTTTTATCTAATACTGTATATACATCTTTTTACGTTGGAATTAATTAGCTATTTTTTATTTTAGCTATTGTATTTTATTATCCAACGATAAATAACTTGATAATAATAATAATAATAACAGACGATCTAAGAGCACATTCTATCTTCTTTCCAATGATATCCAGGTTGGGTTTATTAAGTGAACTAGTCATCGCATTCCAAAAGATACCTACCTAAGGAAAGCCTCATTATGTTGTATAGAAGTCTCGTTGAGCCCTACTTTAGGTACTGCTGCCCTGTTTGGGGCTCTTGCGGTGCGGCAGCCCTCGATAAGTTGCAAAAACTTCAAAATCGAGCTGCCAGGATTGTCATAAACAGCCCCTATGACGCCTCAGCTCTGCCTTTGATAGGGAGTCTTGGCTGGCTGACCATTAGAGAATTGATCGACTTTGAGACGAGCAAGATGGTCTATAAATCTCTGAACGCCCTCGCCCCTGATTACTTGCGAAACATATTTCAAAAGGTATCTGAAGCTACAAACCGTCAGCTGAGGAACTCTAAAACTGACCTCAGATTGCCACTATTGAGAACATCAACTGGTCAGAAATCGTTTGCTTACAGAGGGGCTAGGGTCTGGAGTGATCTAGATAGTGTTGTTAAAGCGTCCGCATCATTCAGCTCCTTTCGAAGAAATTATAAAACCAAACTATGACTCATCTCGTTTTCCTTTCCTTTTTTTGACTGAGATTATTGTAAATAGGGTTGTATATTTTAGTTATTATTAGGTTTTGTTTTTGCATGGCTCCCTGTAAAACAGTGTGTTAACTGAGTGGATTACCATGGATAAAAAAGTTAAAATGAAATGAAATGAAATGAAATGTTTACTTGACGATTCCGTAAGTATGGCCTATTTCAGATGCGGAAAATGACAGGACATTTGCACGGAAAAAATTCATCTTTGTCTTAATTGGAGGTTATTTTATGACTCTTGAAACAAGCATTTTATGACTCTTCCGCTCTTGAAACAGGCATCTCAAGGGGATTGATTTGTCTTATTCCTACCTTGGAGCATCACAACAACAACAAATGCATCTAGGTCTTAATTGTTTAGATAAAGTCTGTTTCACAAACAAGGTCAGATTTTGTGATACAATAGCATCAGTTGCTTTGATTCACACTTCAATTCAAAGCGATTAGCGATTGCAGACAAAAGAAATTCTCTCAAGCAGAAATTCAAAACAAACGAAGCCGCAAAGTTGCCCTGAAACCAGTACGGCAAACTCTCGTTTGGTGCGGGCGAAGGGATGTTTTTAAGAGAAGGTATGTGCTTATAACGAAAGAAGAAGGGTAAATCTAAAGTTCTGTCTCGCGGACTTTGTTTATTTGATTCAGAAACCGAGCAGAGGGCATTACATTTTTTGCATATTTATTGCTCAGATGTACGCAGTCACTCTTCAGCTCCTGAATCAAATAAACAAAATCCGCGAGACAGAACTTTAGATGTACCCATCTTCCTTCGTTATAAGCACATACCTTCTCTTAAAAACCTCCCTTCGCCCGCACCAAACGACAGTTCGCCGTAATGGTTTTAGGGCAACTTTGCGGCTTCGTTTGTTTTGAATTTCTGCTTGAGAGAATGTCTTTTGTCTGCATTCGCTAATCGCTTTTAATTGAGGCGTGAAACAGCGCGACTGGTGCTATTGTTTTACACAATCTGCCCCTGTTTGTTTCGCAATTTTCTGCGATTTTGAGTTTGCTCTTAGTGCATGCTGCATATAAAGTCGGCCACATGCACTAACATGTCAACTAAATGATAAGCAAGTCCATTCATCTAGTATCCAAACTGCATTATCATCAGAGAGAAGAAAAACTTTTCTTTCAGCCGGTATAAAAGTCCTTGAATTCGCTTCGCTAAATTTTCGGATAATAGTGAGCGATTTAATGATGCTGATCTAATCTAATCTAATCTCATCTCATCTCATCTAATCTAATCTAATCTAATCTCATCTAATCTCATCTAATCTCATCTCATCTAAATATTACAGTACAGACCCCAACACGCGTATTTCGTACTATCAGTTGGTAGGTTAGTATTAATCAAGAAAATGATGATATTAGGAAGTAAACTGGTCATCACTGCCGGATTGCCAAGCGTTCATACACTGAAAAATTTTGTTTTAGTTTGGTACACCAATTTCAATACAAGGCTCACCCAGTGATCTTCACATACCGCTTATAAAAGCAATCAATGACCAAAACGGTTTTTTCTTATGACGGTCCTAAACTGTGGAACAGTCTAGAAAGAGCCTCTTGGCACCCTCCCTGAAAACCTTCAAATAACAGCTATAGACGGGGACAACTTTTACTTCATTTTCACGTTCTCTTTTTGGAAACATGGTTTTGTTGTATATCATAAATTAGGCAAGCAAATACTTAAATCTCACCTATTGATGCCTATTTTCAAAGATCTTAAACTTCTCAAACTCTCTGAGATTTTTGAGCTCAGACTCTTAATTTTTGTTTTTGAATCTGTCAACAAAACTTCACCTACTTGCTTTCATAGCTAACTTTTTCTTATTCAATTCATCTGTTCATCAATATTCCACAAGACAGGCCAGTCAAGGTGATCTATATTTATTCCGAAAAAATAGTGTTCAATATGGTCTTAAATCAATTCGTTATCTTGGTGCTAAACTCTGGAATTCTTTACCTGTGGAACTCCGTAATGCTCCATCTAAAGTATCATTTAAAACAAAAATGAAATTTTACTTTTTGAGCAAGAACCAATAGATCTGATCTATTTGTCATCTTGAATAATTTCACAATTATTATGCAAACATGCTATGGTGCCTGTGTGCTTTGTGGGTGGTCCTGTGCTGGGTGGGTTGTTGTCCTGTGCTGGGTTTGCTGTCTTGGATGGGTGGGTTGCTATCTCTGATGGGAATGGTGGCCTGCCCATTTGGGATGGTGGTCTGTGTGGGATGGTGGCCCATCTGGTGTGGGGTTGTCCTCATGTTTTTGTGCAGGGGCTCCATAGCGTGATGAAATGCAAATCCGTCTACTTCTAAGGTTAATTTTAATTCATCCAAAGTCAACTGATAATATTCTAGGATAGGGGGGGGGGGCGGGGCTCTCTCCTCGATTAGTTTACCTACTGAGAGAGCTCCTCCTTTAAGTAATTCCCTGCATACAATCTATCTTAGTTCTTTGTTCTGTATTTGCATGTATTAATTTCTTATAGTATCTTTAAATCTTTGTAATATTGCCTGATGTTCTTGTAGTTTAGTTGTTATATATATATATATATATATATATATATATATATATATATATATATATATATATATATATATATATATATATATATATATATATATATATATATATATATATATGTGTTTATTCTAAATTGTATGTAGCGGAATTTAAAATATGAACTGAAACTGAAACTGAAATGCCCCGCCCCCGGGTGGCCATGGGGTGGCTCATTGTTTTCTTTCCTAGTGGATCCGTCCTTGTCGTGTCTAGCGTCGCAAAGTTGTTACGTTAGATGCCGATGTTAGATGTTAGATGTATAGTAGGATGTCGATGTACATTAAAATTGAAAACTTTCGGACGATCAAACGTTCGGACAAAATTTTGTCCCAAAGTGTATTTGTCCGAACCCTTGTTATGTCCGAAAGTTTTTTCATCCGAAAGTTTTAAATTCATTGAAAATAGAAAGGAACAAAGAAGCATAACATAAAATGTTAATTAATCAATGTTTGTCAGTAGCGCGTAAGTTTCTTGAATATTCTATCTAAAAGTTTGGTTCCTTGGAGCGTTTCTTGAAAATAATTCATGCATAGCAACACCTTTAAATTTTTCTTACAGCTGGTTTACCATTGTTCAGTCTAACAAAAATGACATTCAAATATCCTTGTAGATATGATGATCACCATGTACCTTCTGTAAGGCCCTGTTTATATGGGGAAAAACACCTCACCTGCCAGACCCGGAGCTGACAGGCGAGGTAAATTTCAGTCACTGTTTATATGAGATTTTTACCTCGCCTGTCAGCCCCGGGGCTGAGAGGCGAGGTGGATTAAGGTCTCTCTTCCGTGAAATCAGAAAGAACTGACCAATGAGAATAAACGAAAAATTTTATTTCACCTCACCATACCGGTGGTATTTCGTTTATATGGAAAAATTTCACCTCACCCAGGTGAGATTCCACCTCTTGTGAGGTGGGATTGCACTATACCGGTGGGGTTGCGTTCATCATGTAAACGCGATATGAAAATACAAAGGATTTTATTGGAAGGTGGAATCTCACCTCTCAGCACCGGGCCTGGCAAGTGAGGTGTTTTTCCTCATATAAACAGGCCCTAAGTTGATATTTATGATAGAATCACAATCAGTTTTAACATCTGTTTGGTATCTTGCTTAATGTCGTATTTGTCCTAAAGGTTTTTTTGTCCGAAATTCCCGAAAAAGCGTTCGAAAGTTTTTTGTCCGAAGTTGTTTGCCGAAACTATTCGGTCCGAAAGTCTTCGACTTTAATGTAACATTTATTAACATTTATGGTAACAGTTTGTTAAGATTTAATGAAAATAAGAAGCAATGATCATTGCAAGGCTTACCAAAAGAAATACGTCATCTTCATATTATCTTTGAGGAGCTTTAGCAAAGATACTGTCTGTGATTGTGTCTGCTGTGTTTGAACTGGTTGTACCATCGAGGATAGTTAATCGGAATTTATCCTTTGCTTCATTCACTACTGTTGACATTATTTTCTATCTACCTGCAGCAGGGCTTTTCGTTTCTATGGAAATAAAGAACGGTTCACTGAAATCCTTGCAGTTATCAAACCATGAGTCGCAGGACACTACCACGGGGTTTAATTACAGTAAGAACCCGCAAAATAGAAATCAGTTTTTTCAAAACATCCTGTTTAGTTTCTTACTAAAAGGGCATTTATAAAGGAAAGAGGCTGAAAGGTTTCTTATAATATGATTAAGAAACCTTCAATGATTTAAAGTTAAATATCTTTACATCATATACATGAGTATACTGTAAATACACTGCTGCACATCATAAACTGAGATTTAAGATTATCAAAAATGGAAGTTCACAAAATTTGTATGCTGATGCAAGCTTCTGCATGAATTTATTCATTTGAAAATGGTCTCATCACAAATTGTTCAGCCGTGATGAAGTATGTTATATATTTGGGATCCTCCTATAAGAAACCTTCCTAAACTAAGGCGGAGAAGTTTCTTATATGAGGGCACCATTTCTCAAAAAAATCAGCCTGAGGTTTCTTATAAAGTGGTTTCTATTTTGCGGGTTCTTAATGTAGGTTGTATTTGATCCTTTGCTTACCTTGAAATGCCATCAAATTCTCTTCCTTGCCATTAGCATATTATATTCTCTATTCTCTAATATATCCTGACAAGCCCACTCGAAACAAAGTGAAAAACAAAAACAATATTCACTTACATATAAAGGCTAATTACTTGATGTAAAATAAGGAATAATCCTAGCTGCTATGGACCTGACCTGTGGTATTATGCTTTTTAAAGCCTACAGTTGCATTTGCATTTAGGGACAACGCAAAACTTATTATATTAAATGGCTGGTGGAGAAGACAAATTGTTGCAAAAGAGTCTGCTCGCCCCGTATGAAATCATTGAAGAAAAAATTCACCGTTTTCTTAAAAAATGCATCTGTCCCGCATTCATGAACGAAAGATGTTGTATACTGGGTGAGCCAGAAGAAAGTTCCCACTTTTACAAATTCGTAGCACCAAGGGTACATCACAGATTTGAATGATTCAAATTTCAGTTAAAAGCCGAGATATCGAAGTATTTTTTTTGGTTTTTCTCGCTATCTTACTAGCACTAGAAGTCTAGGTATTCAACTTCGATGTTCCTCTTCAAAATGTCTATGCTAAATGATGGGAACTTTTTCAGAGTACTCTTGATGCTATGAATTTTCATAAGTGGGAACTTTTTTCTGGTCATCGATGAATTAGTCAACAGCCAATAGAAAGGCAGTTCATCTCTATAAAAATCTTTAACAATGACTGACGAATCCTTTCTTGCAAAGAAGTATCAAGCAAATTTGGTGTCATTTTTACACACCTTTGCATGCTTTTCTCAACTCAAGGATTAATTTAAGGTGCAGTGATGAATCGAAAATGTGCAGTGGTGAATTGAATATTGTGCAGTGATGAATTGGTCACTTTTCAGTTTGAAATACTGCTGTTCTGGCTTTTTCAGAATGACCATTGACCAATCAATGTTCTTTTGCAAGGGCAGTCAGCTTGATCAGCCTTTCTTGACAGCAGTTTTGGCGCCCGCTCTCCCTTAATGAAACAAATTCATCTTTCTTTTGTTTTTTTTTTCAAAAGAAATGTTGAATCAGTAAATAATTCAGGTGCTTCGTACTGAAAAAACGAGTCAATTTTACAAACCAGCTTGGCAGGGATTGGCAGGGAGTTGAACTAAAATTAGAAGAGACTGGAAGTAAAACACACAACGAGTCTGCTGAAGATGTTCATAAGTTAGTAACACCATAAAAACAAGTTCAAAAGGCTTCAGTGTGGAAAGATTCAGTAGTGAGTTGGCTTCCCATATTTTTGTTCTTACTTCATTCCATAACTGGAAAAGGGCTTTGAAATAAGGATTCAGGTCAGGATTGTTGAATTACAGCCTCTAAATTCGGGCTTTAGATTAGTAAAAAACCAAAGAATTTTCATAACCAGCGGCCTGAGATTCTCGCTCGCCTACGGCGCGCTTCCTCGTTCTCTTGCACCTTTGACACCCTATCAGTAAGATGCCCCACTCAAAATCTAGCTGATCCTTCCCTTGTAGAGCAGAAAAATTCTGCATGATTACCATTGTCCACAACAGAATATCAATGACTTATATTATTCAATGATGCCTGCTTTTCCGTTCCTAGCTCATATTTCAGCATATCAGCTGCGTGACAAACTGCCATAAAAAAATGAGAACTAAGTGCATCCTGAGCATTCTACAAGTCATATTTACACAATTTTCCAAGGATACACCGCCTCTGGACCCCTAAAATTGTACACTTCTGGCATTTACCGGTGGTTTTGCCACCTAGTATACAATTAATTAATATCGCTCGGCAATGATGAACAAATCCTATCCTGTGCACGAAAACTCTTAACCCATCCTCCAGCTTCTGGCCTCAAGAAACTATGCCGCATCCATTGCCACACCCCTTTGCCACACCCTGTCAAGCAGATAAACTTCAATTTGCGCTATTTTGTGCAGTGATGAAAAATCCTTAAATTAATGCCTGTCTCAACTTGAACGATTCACAATTTTGTCCTCAAGGTGAGCCATTACAAGGATCGAGATACGAGTTTCTACCTGGTGTACACGTTATTCTTATAAGAAACTGGTTTATAAGAAACTAGTACTAAGATGGCCAAAATTTTAAGAAACTCTAGTACTATGTTTGAGAAGTACTAAGAAACTTTTCAAAGTTAAAAGCATGGATTTTATATAGCAAATAGATCGTTGAACCTTTATTATTGGGCAATATTATCTAACCACTTGTGTTTTCAACATAACAGAATATTGTTTATTCCTATATGATGTTGGAAATATCAAGAAACGTATCTGCAGTAGTGTTAGTTGTCCACATTGACAATTCATGCATTCAAAAAATAAGAAACCAATTAAGAAACTTTTAAAATTCATGTTAAATTAAGAAACTTGTAGTACTATGGCCTGATCCAAGTTTCTTATAAAAAAAACGTGTACCTCATATTTCCACTTCATAAGATGTTGCTTTGAATTTGAATAGAATGTTACGCGTGAGTAACAATTTATTGTGTCAAATTCAGTCCGCTTGGAAAATTCTACTGAGTAGAGATCAGCAGCCTTTAACCTCTACCACTCTCCTCCGCGAGGTTTCTTTAATGTTTTTCTTTATTTGTTCCTGTTCCGTGGTCCATGGTTCTAGAAACCTTCCGGAGGAGAGTAAACCTCTACCATGTCCATGGAGCCGCATTTATGGAAACCTACGGCTGAGCGACCTTTTATTGTGTAAAATTCTGCTCGTTTGCAAAATGCTGCTGTGTGGAAATAAGGCTTCATTCTTCTCTAAAATTCCATTTCCTTGATTCTATTCTATCATTCCATTGCATCATTCTAGATTCCATATTTTATAGATAGCGTACCATCCACCGTTGATGAATAATGTGGTGGTTGGGAACAATACACTGAAATTGAACACAAAAAGGATAATGTGGTTATGCCGGTTTGATTGTAACAGGTTTTGTGGTTGGGGAATTAATCCTTTTCGACGATTCACATGTGTAAGGACGCCGCACACTGCATTTGTTACTTTGTTTTCGTATCAAAACCGAGTCAGTCACCGTGTGCAGTTTGGGAAACGTTCTAACAATATGCTTCGAAGGATTTCCAAAATACTTGGGAAAACTCACTTGCAACAATGCTTGCAGCGCAATTTCACCACTGCATCTGTTGCAAATAAGGAGCGCCCCAGGCTGGTAGATTGCAGGCAAGGAGAGAAGGTCGTTCCAACTTTCTCAAAGGAGGAAATGCAGAACAGAGTGGACAAACTTCGAGCGCTGATGAAAGATCAGAAGCTAGAAGCATGTGTTTTCACATCGATCCACAACGTGAATTATTTCAGTGACTTTTTATATTGCGCATTTGGACGACCCTACGCTTTGGTTGTTACAGACGAAGCTTTGACAGTCATTGGAGCAAGTATGTTATTTTGCAAAATAATTATTTTGGAATTGTTTTTGTTTTTACTTCATCGATTCTTTTATTGAACTGAATTCTCTGAGGGGCACTAACTCACTCCCAAAAAATCTCGTACATCTTTGGCAAAAATCCTTCGGCTTTCAAGAAAAATCCATCAAAAATCCGTAAATTCGTTAATTTGACCTGGAAAAATCTTGTACGCTTTTTCGATTGAGTGTGCTCCTCACAATTTTCCTTTGGCTGGTTGTTGTTGAGAAATTGTTGAGTTGTTGTAGCTGTGAAGTGAAGCCATGTGTGAAACAAAGGACTTTAGTAGAAATCTGAAGGGAAATCCCTCACACAGATTCAAACCATTGTTTATTGCTATCAGTCTGTGAAATTGCCGGACCAAGGTCAGCATGGAATGGACTCACGCATGGATTAACCCTATTCTGCCTGGGCGATTTGGGTAAGACCTTTGCCCGAGCGGGGGGCCAACAATTCCCCCCAGCTACCTCCAAAATTGTAACTAGTATACCATTGTAACTCCATACAATAGTGATTACATCTATTGGGAGTATTTTAGAATTGAGTGCTTTCGCCACGGGGGAGGGGGGCTCTCAGCTAACTTTCGGGTAGGGGTGTGCTGCCCACAGTTTCAAAATGGAACCCTTGGCTAGACCATTTTTTTTTAAATGATACCCTTGGCTAGACTAATTTCTGCATTAAAAGTGCCCTGAAAGGGTGTTTTCTAGACAAAACTTACCAAATTTTCACATTCTCAGAACAAGATTTTTTTTAATTTGGTTTTTTTTACAGAAATTACCAAACTTTTATATTTCTTTGACCAGTGGCAAAAATCATACCCTTGCCTAGAC
Organism: Aurelia sp. 3 sensu Dawson et al. (2005); assembly: GCA_964020215.1. Lineage (NCBI taxonomy): Eukaryota > Metazoa > Cnidaria > Scyphozoa > Semaeostomeae > Ulmaridae > Aurelia > Aurelia sp. 3 sensu Dawson et al. (2005). Next base: position 3,497,640 of record OZ026593.1, read on the forward strand.
TAAACTCGACTAAAATTGCCAAAAAGTATACCCTTTGCTAGACTAGAGGTCCAAAAATGTATACCCTTGTGGGCGGCACATCCCCAGGTACCTTTACTATGGCACCCCCCCCCTGTGGCTACTGCAAAGCAACCAACCAAACAATGGGACCATGTCGCTTTAGCTTCAGTACTGAAAAATCAACAAATGCTAGCAATGCCAGATTATAGAGATTTAACCGTTTGTTTACCACCATTCGAAATATTCACAATATGGTTACAAAAGTTTTGAAATTAGATGGATATAGCCTCGGGGGGGGGGTAACTCAACCTATTATGTGACGGGGACGTGGCATTTTGCCCGAAAAATTGGTACCCATAATTCCGTAAATTATGGTGGATTTTAGGGCCATAATTCCACAAATCGAATAAATATCTGGGCCATAATTCCGGAAATTATGAAAAATCCCCTGAAAAGGCCACCCATAATTCCGTGAAATGTCAAAAAATTGTGAAAATGATACCCATAATTCCGTAAAGGTTTGAAAGAAGTACCCCTAAAAATGGCACGTCCCCGTCACAAACAGTACTAAGGTACCCCCCCCCCCCGAGGATATAGCCCTAATTAAGATAAAAAATGTGGAAGAAAGATTCCCAGGGGGCGTGTGCATTTTATTGATCCAAATTCCCAAAACACGGAATGTGTCCTAATCACTCCCAGTCTGAATTCATTTGTTATTAATTATGGCCTAAAGAAACTACAAGGAAAAAGCTGCAAGAAAAGCACCTAACTTCCCACTGTTAAAAGGGTTTGCTTGTGCAGAAATAACATATTTCAAATTTCCACTTACCCAAAAATTCTTGTTCCGATAAAAAATGGCCAATTTGCTCTCCTGAGAGCTCGAAAACCTTCGCCATGTTGCAAACAGGAAGCCAAAGCAAGGTTTCAAACGAAACGTTACGCAATTCTCTATGTAAAAACGCACAAGCCATAGGTACTTCATGTAACATGAGCATTTTGGATCGAGGCCATTTTGGTGGGACGCAGAAGTCCCGTCGGTAAACAAAGGGTTAAACCTCAAAAACTACTTCATAGTAAAGAATTATTTCCCATCGATTCATCAATTCATATGAAAAGTTTGAAACTTTGTCTTTCTTTGTTAGAAATATGACATCATAAATTTAAATGATGTCATAGGGTCTATAACGTGCTGATGTCTGCAAAAATGAAAAGTGTACACATATCAAATGAAAGTACTGTGCTGGCAATCCTTTGGTACACTAGGGGGGGGGGGAGACTTTTCAACCGACCAAAACGAAAGCACGTGCTAAAGCGTGCTGAAAGTCATTGCTGTGATGTAAACACATCAGGGACTTTTGCTTGTAATTTTAGCACGTTTTTTAAGGTTTCTCAAACAGATTCATTTTAGAAAATTGCCTACAGAATCTGAACGAAGTGACTGACCAATTTTAGCCTGCAAAATTTCTAAAAAATAATTGAACATGTTAGCTATTTAATCAGATATTGCAAAAATACTAAAAAACTATAGTTGTATGTCTGAGAAGTACTAAGAAACTTCTAAAAGTTGAAAGCATGGGTATTATAGCAAATATAACGTTAAACCTTTGAGCAATATTAACTAACCATTTGGGTTTTCAGCATAACAGAACACTGTTTATTCCTATATGATATTTTAAGTGTATCTGCGGCAGTGTCAGTGACCACATTGATAATTCTGCATTGAAAAATAAGAAACCGATTAAGAAACTTTTAGTACTAAAATGGACAAAATTTCATGTTAAATTAAGAAACTTTTAGTACTACGGCTTCATCCAAGTTTCTTATAAAAAAACTTGTACTTCAAGGGAAGAAAGTTTTGGAAGAAGAAACTTTCGCGTTTTCCCCGTTTTTGGCAGAAATTCGCGAAAGTTTATTCTGCGAAATTCCCTTACATGTTTATTCAGTTAGATATTAATATTCATCTTTAGTTTGTTACATGTCTTAATAAAGTGTACGGAAATTTAACATGGTCTTGCCTTGCAACAACCTTGCGAACTTGCTACCTATAAGCATTGATTTGGTATTCAGAACAGTCGGAAGATTCATTACGTGAAGCGTCGAGATGGAGGTCGTGTGTGCTATGCGGTTTCTAGCCTTTTTTAAAAGGGTTTACTGTTCTTGGCCTTAAAAATGATGGTTTTATGGTTCCTCTCTTTCTGCACGGTTCGCAGACATTTCTTGATAAGTATGGCTGAAGAAGTCAAATTAGCACGAAATTTGAGATAAATCTAGAAATATTTGTTCAATACGATATGATTGGGGGAAGTCTACAATTTTTCACCTTTTCCACTGTAGTTTCCATATTTCATATTTGAATCTTTTAGGAAGGTAGCCCTTCGGTAGAAGCCGTTTTTCAAGGGGGCCTCCGGTAAAAACTTACATATACAGTTGAAATAAAACATCACTGGAATATGAAAAAACCATGATCTAAGAGCCTATTTACAATCATACAATATATACAGGGTGTCTCAAAAATATTGTTCGACATTTGATTAAATATTGAAAAATAACGATAACATGAACAGGCTCATGGGAAGATAGCCGTGTCCCTAAGATTAGGAAATAATTTTAGAGATCAGAATCTTGCAAATCGGTTGAAAATTCATTGAGTTGCGATCTTTCAAAGATCCAAAGTATGCGGAAGCAGAAACCAGAGACACCCGGATGAGTTGTAACGCAAAAAGCTTGAAGATGGAAGGAGTAAAAGGTTATACAATGCTCTTCGTTATACAATGTCATACCACTTTTTAATATCAAAGGAAGCCAAAAAGGACTGCTAAAGTAATTTTCCTTATAATCATTTTCAAAATTTGCGTAACATTGTATATGTCCAAAAACAGTGGTTCCAAACATAATCGATGAGAGACTGAATCTATTTCCTCAAAGCATCCATATACTCGAAAGTTGGGTTATCGAAAACATGTTCCAGTCCTAATTGGTTCGCCCTGAAACAACTGAGAAATAACGGAAGCGATATCCTATGGGATTTTTACAAAAGTTGCCATTTCGAGGCCTCTTGTCTCAGCTTGCGCACAAACATAAACTTCAAAGGCTTGTAACTCCACTAATTTTTAGCGGATTTGCAAGATTCTTGTGTCAAAAATTAACTTGAAATCTCAGGAAAAGGGTCACTTGACAAAGTGTCCACTCAATGTATCGCTATTTTTAGTATTTAATCAAACGTCGAACAATTTCTTTTAGACACCCTGTACTATAAACAAAGAAATTAACCCTGTATAGATTTCTTAAAACCATTTAGGGAGGATGCTGTGTTGACTCAGCAGGAAGGCTGTTCCATATTTTAGCTTCTCGGTAAGAAAAGCATTTTCGCCCATTTACTGACTTTTTATTTGGCAACCCTAATTTGGCAACCTAAGGCTTTGGAATTAGTTTTCTCGTTTTTGGGCCACGAGCATGATAAGGAGACAGTCGTCGTCTGTAGCATAGAACGGAGGCGATATATGAATAAATTGAAAAAAAAATTGTGACGGTTTAGCTGAATTTAGGCGATTACGGTAAGTATTTTGGCAGTTTTACGATTTTCGGTACCACCTCCACCATCCTCGATGTTAAGGAACATTTGAGACGCATTACAAAATTTGATGACAGACCTAATTCGCGAATGTTTAGTCCCTCGAGATTCCCTATGTTGTATGATTCGCACAAGTTAACTCTGAAAATTTTGCGTTTTTCCCAACAGCTGAAAGTTTCTTCCCGCGAAAAGCTGCTCCCTTAAAGAATGAGATCCTAACGATGATAATTTTTGTTGTAGATATTGATTATGGACAGCCATGGAGGCGCTCTTTTGGCGACGCAGTAACATACACGGATTGGCAGCGTGATAACTTCTATCATGCGGTTGAAAAACTCATTGGCAATAGGTCGCGCGTTGGGATCGAATTGGACCATATCAACCTGGAAAATTTTGCAAAGATGAAGAATACGTTGCCCAAAGCTGAACTAATAGATGTTGCATTCCGCTTGATGAAAATGCGCATGGTGAAATCAGCAGAGGAAATTGATCTCATCACAAACGGTGCACGCATAGCAGATTTGGGTGGATATGCCTGCCGTGAAGCAATGGCTGAGAATGTTCCTGAATACGAGGTTGCCCTCGCTTCAACGCGAACGATGGTGAGGGAGATTGCAAGGACTTATCCGAATGTGGAATTAATGGATAGTAAGTCGATCTGATATTGTGTCTCAAACATGCTCCAACTCTTGACAGTTACTTCTCTTTTATACAAGCTACACTGCTTACAAACTTCCTCTACAATTCTATTAAACGATGCAGCAAGGAGCAATAACTGCGTCTACCTTGTCCTTGACATAGACTTAAAACTATTGATAAATATGAAACAAATCATGAAACCAAACAATACAGGTAACTACTCTACAGTAATTAAACTAAATATACTCGCAGGTTACAGCAGCCAAATATCAGTGCAGGGGTGCATCCAAGAGGAGGTTGTGGAGGTTACAACCCCTGCCCTTTTTCAGCACGAGTGGGGGTGATTTTGCCCCATTTTCACCAATCTCAATTGCATTGTTTAAGCTCCTTATTATTTTCATTCGTATTCTTGCGTGTTCTGAATCCAATGACCTCAATTTCAATTTCTGTGTAGCTTGGACATGGTTTCAGTCAGGGATCAATACAGATGGAGCACACAATCCAGTTACAAGTCGCAAGTTGCAGAAAGGCGATATCATCAGCATAAACTGCTTTCCTATGATTTCTGGGTAAGGTATTGCAATGTTTTCTGGGCTAATTTTCACGCTTTAATGGCTGAGCCCGAGGACTTATGATGTTTGTAGGGTAGTAGAATGAAAAGTATTTCACCGATGTTCAAAAGTGAAATGTTAGTCTATCAGTAAAAAGGCTTACTTGGATGTGAAGGTTTCGTCTTGTAAAATCCGGCTGTTTTAGCAAGAAGACGCGAGTCAAGAAGACCCCAGCATAATTCTTTTGTTCAAGGATGTAAATTACAACGTGAAATCAACTGCCAAACTTTTGCGAGCCTCGAGAGACTGGATGCACGTTCTTTTCTGAAACTGACAACCTGAAAAGTATAGTCTTGAAGGCCGCACTGCAAAAATAGGACGTCGAGAAGGGAAGCAAAATGCAATATGAGCACATTCACAAATGATGGAAATGCGAGAATGCAAACTGTTGTTCTTAGGGAATTTGTTTGTCTGTGAGCAGCTTTCTAGGAGGGAAAAGGCTCGAAAATTAGAATGCTCTAAAACATAAAAAGGAGCTGCGTTTTCAACCACGTCCACGTCTTGCTGCTAAAAAAGCCTATCACTCATGAAGGGATGGCTATGTACCGCCGATATGGGTGGGTCTTTGGGCAATACACAGCAAAAAACACGAACATTTCCAAGTAGTTCTTGGATGGAAATTTAAGGGAAGTGAACGAGATTCTCTGGGAAATTCAAAAGAAACGGAAATCTCCATTTCCCCTTTGGCAATTATGGGAAATGAGTCCGTTTCTCCAAAATTTCCTTAACAAAAACTTGGTGAAATTGCAACATATTTTGCAATGCCCGATTCTCAAGGGACCCTTTTCATCAGATTTTCCTGAAACATAGGTGGGTTTTCCAGAAACTGGCAACATTGACAAAAATGGGTAGTTTTCCGCCAAAAATTCATCATAAAAGTTGGTATGATGGCTAGTCTCGGTAATTAGAAGAGGGTAGCTTTCTGAAAACTGAGCGGCAGACCCCCGTTCATCTGCAAGTCATGTACCCCCTCCCCCCAGACATTTAGACCTAGAAATTAGGAAGCCGCTGGTAAGGATTTTGTATAGATCCATATTCCATTCTAATCAACGATTTACTTTCCTGCATTCAGACAATTTTTGAGTCTGCATGCATTGCCATTTTTGAATTTACAACTTGGTACAGTTTTCTGTTTCAGGAATAGAATTTTATTTCAAAACGGTAAGTGAGCGGACCAGGTGAGCCAGAAAAGAGTTCCCAATTTTGAAAATTCATAGCATCAAGAGTACTCCACAGATTTGAATTATTCAGATTCTAGTTAAAAGCTGAAAGATTGAAGTATTTTTGTAATTTTCTCGTTGTCTCATGAGCACTAGAAATATTTGTAAATTCAACTTTAAGAAAATCTCATTGTTGCAAATGACTGAAAAAGAGTGAAAACATTGATCAAATCATAAAGGACTCCTCCCAATGATTAATAAGTACCCTCTGCACACTTTTTTGCCATGGGATTGAAAATCTTTAGTATTTGTTTGAAAACTGATGTCGTATAAGGCCCGTTTTATAAGTCGTGCCGCGCCGCGCCGAACCAGGTGAATTTCGATCAATTTTGCCTGGTTCGGCACGGCGCGACTCTTATAAAACCAACCTGGCACTTGGTTCGACTAAGTCGAACCATGCGCCAAAGGCCTCTCGACTGGGTCGACCCGGTGCGACTTATAAAACCAATTTCAGTCGCGCCGTGCCACATCATACTCACATGTGCATAAAAGAACTATAATTATTTCATTAATGTTAATAGCATATGAAACTAAAAAGAAAATTTTCTTAAGTCAGTATTGTGCGCATTCGTCATTATGGTGCGGCACAGCACAGCACGGCAAAAGTTTTGTTCTTATAAAACAGAAGAGTCGCTCCAAGTCGAACCTCAGTCGAACTCAAATTTCTATGGTTCGGCGCGGCGCGGCACGACTTATAAAACGGGCCTAACTCTTGAGAGAGATAAAACGCCCATTGCGTACTATTCTGTGCAAGGAGGGGCCTTACAGTTTGTTCAATGTTTTAGGCCATGTCAGCCATTCTGCAAAATGAAATTTTTATAAAGTTGAATTTACCGATACTTCTAGTGCTGGTAGGAGCGAGAAAAATCACAAAAATACTGCAGTCTTTCGCCTTTTAACTAGCATTTTAATCATTCAAATCTGTGATGTACTCTTGGTGCTATAAATTTTCAAAAGGGGAATGTTTTTCTGGCTCACACAGCAGATCAAAATTGAGTTTGAAATTGTCGTTTTCATAGAAACCTTACCAGCATTTTCTAATTTCTGAGTCGAAATGATGAGTGATTTTACCAAACAAAATTTGCACCGGTAAGTTAGTGTTTAATCGTCAGATACAGCTGCAGTGAGAAGAGGCCCTTCTCTTACAGAGGTTGACGTTGTTTCATTTGTTCTTTCTTCGATTTGTTTTGTTTTTTGTTTTTGTTTTTCAATTTGTTTTGAGTGGGCTTGTCAGCAATTCTAGCTACTGAAAGCTAATTTAGGCCCACTGTGCATGCCGCATCCAGGCATGGGACCCCTAGTTTAACGTCCCTTCTGAAGGACGACGAGGTGAGCTGTGAGGTCAGGCCTCCGAGGTCACCCATTCAGAGTTTGACCTCACTTAACCGAGCTTAACTTCAATTACCTGACGAAAACTGTTTATGCCACTCGGCCACTCACCCCGTTAATTCATATTTCGTTCTGAAAATTCTCGAGTATTTCATCTTTCAAGTTACCTTACAGAATAGGTAAAACTTGTCAGTCATACTGTAAAAGCTCTATTAAGCCCCCTCTGTATTAAGCTCCCTTCTCTATAATCCCCCCAAATCATTATTTCTAATTATTTTAATCCTTCGTTCGAATGAAGTGTGAAACATGTCTCAAAAAAGGCCGCATGAATTACGTTCCAGAAATTTAGAACCCGCAGTAGCAACCCGGGGGGGGGGGGGGTACATGACTTCCGGATGGACGGGGGTCTGCCGCCCGGTTTTCAGAAAGGTACCCTCTTCTAATTACCGAAACTTGCTGCCATACCCACTTTTATGATAGCCTGCGTGCAGACTTTACTATTGTTGAGGAATTTAAGGGCGAAAGGAAAACATAAAGTCTGCGCATTCACTCCAACTTTTCCGTTCCAGAGATAAATCTTATCCCCCGTCTTCATTGTATAAGGCACTGAAACTCGGAATAAAAAGGACGTTTCTAATGCAATGAACAATTTCTTTTGCACTATAGGTAGGGAACTAGCAGATAAAATACAACCTGCCATTAATCCCCTTCTATCAGGTGAATATGAGATTAATAATGATAAGGCCAAGTTTCACTTTGAGGCAGTTGAGCTAAAAGATATCAGGGATGCATTTGCCAAGGTTAAAACAGCAAAGAGCTTTGGAATTGACGGTATTTCTAGCTACTTTATGAAGCTTGCTTTGCCATATATTGAAAACTCTCTGGCTTTCTTGTTTAACACATCCATTGAAACTAGCCAGTTCCCAGATTCATGGAAAGTGGCTAGAATTACCCCGATTTTCAAAGATGGAGATAAGACTGAAAAATCTAATTATCGCCCCATATCAGTCTTGCCTGTCATCTCAAAGCTCTTTGAAAAACTTGTTTTCAACCAGCTGTACCAGCATATGAAAGATAATGGTCTCTTTACATCTGATCAATCAGGTTTTCTGCGCCTACATTCTACACTAACTTGTTTGCTTAAAATGAGCGATGACTGGTACAACGGGCTTGATCTCGGTAAGCTCGTTGGATTAGTATTTATTGACCTGAAAAAGGCATTTGATACGGTCGACCACGATATTCTCTGTAAAAAGCTCGAACTTTATGGCGTCCAGCAGCGAGAGCTGTCTTGGTTTAAGTCTTACTTATCTAACCGCAAACAATTCTGTAGGGTTAACGGTGTTGATTCAGATATCGGGGAAATAGAAGTAGGAGTACCACAGGGTTCATGCCTTGGCCCTCTTCTCTTTCTCATCTATATCAATGATCTTCCTGAGGCTGTCCAAGGTTCCTCTGTGACTATGTACGCTGATGATACCAGTCTTTGTCATCAGTCTCGCGATTTGACTCAGCTTAATGAGGCTATAAATAGCGATCTCAGTAAATTGGAGACTTGGCTTCAAGGAAATAAGCTTTCGTTGAATGTGGCAAAAACTCATTCAATGCTCATATCCACCAAGCAGAGACACAACTCTCTCAAAAGTCGAAATGAAGCCTTGGTACTGAAGATACGCGACAATGAACTCGAAGTTGTTCAAAAGACAAAATACCTTGGAGTGCAAATCGATTGCTCTTTAGATTGGAAAGAGCAAATTAAGGCAGTTTCTACAAAGGTCTCCAGGGCGATCGGCTTTTTAAAACATGCTAAATCTTTTCTGCCTCTGGCAAGTTTGAAAACTCTTTACACAGGTATTGTTGAGCCCCACTTTCGATACTGTTGTTCTGTATGGGGTTGTGCTGGATCTACATACATCGACCAGCTGCAAAAGTTACAAAATCGTGCTGCTAGAATCATTACAAATAGCAGCTTTGATGCCTCAAGCAGACCACTTATTGCAAAGTTGGGCTGGCAGACCATTGAAGAGCTCATTAGCAATGAGTCTAAAACAATGGTCTTCAAGTCGCTCAATGACTTGGCTCCACAATACCTGTGTAACCTCTTCACAAAAAACTCAGCATGCTCCTCCCGCAACCTCCGGAACACTGAGACTGATTTGAGATTGCCAAAGAAAAGGTCTGCTAATGGGCAAAAATGCTTTTCTTTCCGAGGTGCTAAAATATGGAATAGCCTTCCTGCTGAGTCAAAGACAGCATCCTCCCTGAATAGTTTTAAGAAACTGATAAAGGGTTGATTTTTCATTTCTATTGTATATATTGTATAATTGTAAATAGGCTTTTAGGTTATGGTTTTTTTTTTTATTCTAGTCATATTTAAGTTTAACTGTATGCTGTAATTAAGTTTTTACCGGAGGGCCCCTTGAAAAACGGCTTCTGCCGAAGGGCTACCCTCCTTAAAAAATTCAAATATGAAAAATTCAAATATGAAATATGAAATAATATAAGGACCAATCACGTTCGGTCTTTGATTTCTAAAAAGTATTGTTCTCACTAACCTTGCATCTGATTGGTTAGAACTATGACGACAGCACGCAAATCCAAATAGTCTATTGTCCTAGTTCTAACCAATCAGATGCAAGGTTACCCTGGTGGTACCCAGGGTAATGCAAGGTTAGCGAGAACAATACTTTTGCGAAATCAAAGACCGAACGTAATTGGTCCATATACAAGGAGGACGGGGGATAGGATTTATCTCTGGAACGGAAAAGTTGGAATGAATGCGCAGACTTTACCTTTTCCTTTTCGCCCTCAAACTCCTCCACAATAGTAAAGTCTGCACGCAGGCTACTTTTATGATGAATTTTGGCGGAAAACCACCCATTTTTGACTATTTTTCGCCAATTTCTGGAAAACCCACCCATGTTTATGGAAAATCTGCCGAAAAAGGGACCCTTGTCTAGAGAATTTTGGGCCCAAAAACCCACCCATATGGGCGGCACATACCCGTACCCTCAACATGTTATGTACCCCCCCCCCCCGGGAGTAGCAAGCTTGTACTCTTTGTTTCGTAGACCCTTTCTTCTGTCGAATAATGGGTTCACTTGTTGCTCAAACCAGTAGACCTTTGGTCCGTTGTCATCCATTTTTAACTTCATTTGTTTTCCATTATTTTATAGCTACTACACCGCACTGGAGAGAACTCTGTTCCTGGACCATGCATCCGACCGCAGTTTGGAACTCTGGGAAATCAATTGCAAAATCCACCGCCGTGGTCTTGAGTTGCTACGGCCTGGAAACAAATGCAGTGAAATTGCGCAGGAGCTTAATGAATTATTCAGACAGCATGACTTGTTGCAATACAGAACATTTGGCTATGGTCATTCCTTTGGGGTATTGTGTCATTATTATGGAAGAGAGGCTGGTCTCGAATTGCGTGAAGACATCGAAACAGTTTTAGAGCCTAATATGGTTGTTTCTATGGAGCCAATGATAACGATTCCGGACGGAATGCCAGGAGCTGGTGGATATAGAGAACATGATATCATGGTGATGAAGGAAGATGGTGCGGAAAACATCACGAAATTTCCATTCGGACCAGAACACAATATTGTTAAGGGATAAAGAAATGGTTGAGGGTAGATAAATGATTGGTCTGAATATAGTTGGCCTTAATATACTAGCTGGGCTTGATATAGTTTGGCCTTAGGCGCATCATAGAAAGCACATAGATCATATAGATAACGAAAAATGTGTCCAGTGTTTTGAAATTATACCTCGATAACCGAAAATTTTTTTATATCAGAAATGAAAGGACAAGTCCAGGGTTGATAGAATTATTGTTAAAAAGCAACTTTACCAACTGCTGAACACTAGTTGTAAGTTCTTTCCAAGTTGTCATGCGTCGAAATTTCATAAATTCGACGATTTATCTTCGCAAGTTAGGCCAAATTTCGTCGCCACTTTGTATTTTGTACGAGTGTGCGAAGGCGCGATAAGGAGGCTAGCAATGTGGGTGGTATAATATCGACGCATTTGGCAGCCTCGTTCACGTCAACGTGAAATGACGTCATTTCGCACTTCTTAGCAGATTGAAATATGTAGTTTCGCAGATTAAAAGAGAAAAAATGGAAAAAAAGTTCTACACACCATTCACAACAGTGTAATCTCTTGAATAATCAACAATTATACCAACCCTGGACTTGTCCTTTAAAAACAACTAAACTAAGTAAGTATGTAAAAATTTGCCACTTAAAACAAAAAAAAAACAAAAAATTACAGTGGTCAAAGAAAGAAATGTAGTTTAATGAATAAATAGGATATTTACAACACAATTTACAAGTTAAAACACCCCTAATCCTAATTAAAGTGGCAGGAACAGCATTAAAAAGATCGAATTGACCTTATTTCCATAATGGCCCCCTTAGAGGTACTTATAACTGTGAAAAATTATGGGTGTGTGTGATTTGTACCAATTCTGAAAACGGCAAACTTGGAAGACCCGGAATTTGTGTTTGATTGACTACCAAATTCCGAAAACGGCAGGTTTGGCAGGTTTGTAAGGCCTGCCGAGCCTTCTGCTCCAACAGGCGGAAGGTTTGGCAGACTTTGGAGAGATTCTCGTTTTCATTTGCGAAACTTTAAAAACGAGGCGAATTTGCTCGTGCTGCTTTGGTAATTGAGTCTGTTCAGTCTTTGTTGCCGGGCACCGGCCGGACTCGTCTTCGTGTTTTTCAACTGGAATCCTCGTTTTCGCCAGGATTAATCTGAAACCTGCTGTTTGGGAGAATTGTGTGTTTGAATGGGCACTGTGTTTCTGTCTCTGCGAAGTCTACCGTTTTCAGAATTTAATTGGTTTGGAATTACCAATCAAACACGCCCTACAAATATTCCATGGCTGCAGTAGCTGCGAAGGATATGATATCATTGAACTCCAAATACGACGGCCACTTGGAATAATGGCGGCAAAATATACAGAGCTTTTGATAAAAACAACAGCTTGACCGGGCGTCTCAGAAAAAAGCCCTCCCCCCCACTTCACCTTACAACAGATGATTAGCGCTAACGAATACACACAAAAAAAGGAAACATCCAAGACTGAAACTAAGCATAGACATCAAGTCTTTAGAAATGATTGCAGGTAGACTTATTACATGGCCATAGTTATCGTTATTGAAAGCGATCAAATTTTATTTTGAGTAGCGATGATTGGAATTCAACGTAATTAGTCTACATTGAACAGATGGTTATTGCATGAGCGATAGGACACCCACTGTGTAGCAGTTCAAATTTATATCAGTAGCCAGCCACCTTAACTTATTGTTTTTTTCGTGTCTTGAACTTGTTTTTACTTCGTACACAACCACCTTTCAATGTTTCGTAATTTCGAAATTTTCAGTAGTGAGCCACCTTAAGTGAAGAGCCACCTTTAGTGAAGATCCACCTTAACTCTTACAGCTTTGATATGAATTCAAACTTCTACACACTGGGTGTCCGGTGTGCCAACATATCTGGGAATACACTTTTAAAGAATTCGAAAATCAACTCAGAATGAGCCATAATAATTGCTCACATCAGCATTTTGCGGTGTAAGGTGAAGAAATCTGAAAATCTGTCAAAATCAGGAGGAATTCAATAAAGTCAAATTTGAGGAACAATTTGCATCCAAACATGATAAAATACATCCGATGAAACAGATGCGATGAAATTTGCAAGAAGCTGTAATCAGGCCACGGTTTTCACGCAAACTTTTATTCGAGAATTTGCAATTTTGACAAGGTCTTTCCCGGAAAATGGCCTACAATCCCTTCCCCTCTTTTGTCAAAATATTGCAATGCAACTTTGTGAGTAGTCGCACAAAAGGTAACTGGAAAAATCAATAAATTTCATTACCATAAATATTTTACTTTCTCCTTGCAGAGCTATCAGAAGACACCTCTTCCCCCCCCCCCCCAACCCAATTAGGGTTAAAGATTCGTACTCTGTTTCTGTTAAAGTCAGATTTATTCATACTTTGAAAGTAGTACTTTAGTAAATAATCTCAATTGAATAGACGCAAAAAATATAGTGTTTTTAATCAAGAAAAATTGTGCATTCAGAATATTGATTTGTGGGATGAATGTGTTCTTCATTGTTGTTCACTGTCAGTCGAAGGCTTTGGACCATATGATTAGGAGCGAGAACTTGATTACGTTTGGCGAATAACCATTACATTATGGTTTTCTTTTTTCTTCAGTCGAAGAAAATTTTATGACGCTGGGGAGGTAAGGTTATCGAAGCAGTGCCCTGGTCCTGCCTCTTGATGTGGCGTGATGACTCCTTATGATTCGTTTACCTTTAGCCCGGAATTACAGACAGTTGCTCAAGCAAGAAAAGCAACGTAGCAGGTCGGCTACGTAAGATCACTACGTAGCAGATTTACGCGTTGATGGCTCAGTGCTAGCAGGCTTGACAACCAATAGACTTTCCCTCAATTTGGGGAAAGGAACAGAGGAGAGCACGGCCCATTCTGACAACTTCGGCAACAATTGGAAATCATGGAAGTCCCCTCCTTGCGGCTCGGTTGCATTTCCCTGCATACTCGAGTTATTTCTTATTTACTTGCACCTTGTTTCAAGAGCCTTAAGATCTTCTCTAGACTGGTAAGTGTTTTCTCTGGCCCATTTTGCCATCTGATCATCCTTTCACCATGAGCCATTTTATTGCAACTATTTGTCCTCGGCTTTGAAGCGGCTCAGTTTTGACCCAACCGATCAACAGGCCTAACTTCAAACCTAGGTGAATACATACAATAAAGCTGTTAAAAATACACTTACAGATGGGTGGAAGGATGGCAAGACGCCTGAATAATTCGTAAAAACACTTACCATACTAAACAAGTATCGCGCAACTCTTGATGTTTGGGAGACAATACAGCCCATCCCTTTGGTAGGGTCCAGTCCCCTCCCGGTCCACGTGCAAGTCACGCCACTCTTCGTATTGTCTCTTACGCTCGTCTCCAGGCCTCGATAAAAGACCTATGCCATCACACGTGTGATGAGTCAGTTCGAGTTATCATTAAGGTAAAGTTGTGAGTTGAGACATCACAAATTATAAGATGGGTTAGATCAGTTTTGTAAATAGTTTATATTGTTTGTTTGGTTCATAAAAACGCTGTGAAATGCACAAGATGTTGTTCTTCATGCTCACGGGATCTACGACTTCAAAATATATGGCGCCCAACGAGAAACAACGAACACACGATATGATATGAGGATACGAAGTTTAATGAAGACAAGATGACTGACAAAGAAAAAGAAGCTAAATTAAAGAAGTTAAACGCTATACGAGGAGGCAATCGAAGTGCCATTACGAAGCTTGAAAAGCAAGCTAAAGCCATTATCGAAGAAGTACAAAATTCAGGATCGTCAGTAGACATTCTCGTTCGTTTAGAAACAATATCCGCCGCATTGGTCGGTAAGCACGATAACACGAAAGGATTAGACGCAGAAATTATCGAGCTTTGCAATGTAGAAGACATCGAAAAAGAAATCGAAGAAACGACCGAATGGGAGTTAAAGATAACGGAAATTCTTGGCAAAATTAAGGCAGTCCAAGATGGAAGATATTCGCAACCAAGTGCACAAGGTACTGGGGGACAAGGATCGTCTACTCCAACTCGATCGAGACCGGCAAGCCCAAGTCAAAACGCAGGAGGAAGATTGTTTCAAACGCCTGGTTTATCAAGTAACCTTAATATAAGTGGAGGTTCAACAACGAACTCGAATGCTGGAGGCATAAGGCTTCCTAAAATCAATTTGCCAAAGTTTAACGGAGATGTCACGCGTTTTATGTCGTTTTGGCAAAGTTTTAATTGTGCGATTCACAGCAATGACAGTCTCTCAGCGGTGAATAAAATGAACTATCTGGTGAACTTACTTGAAGGTCCTGCCCATAGTACAGTCACTGGATTGGAACTAACTGAAGAAAATTATCGAGAAGCCATCGAAACTTTGCACGAAAGATTTGGAAACAAGCAGATGATTATAAACACGCACACGCAAGCCTTATTGAAGTTGCAAAATTATCCTAATGAAAAAACAGGACATCTACGCCATATTTACGACACAATCAACACTCATGTTCGAGGACTGCGTTCTTTGGGAATGTCAGCTGAAAAATATGGTGGTTTATTGGTTCCAGTAGTCATGTCTCGCATGCCACGTACGATAACACTGCAAATTGCACGATTAATGAAGGAGGATGTATGGCCTATCGACGAAATTCTTGAAGTTGTTCGTAAGGAAATCGAAGCACGGGAAATAAGTGATAGTGTAGCATCATTGGACGTTAAAAGGGACAGGCCAGTCACAGCAAGTAGACCACGATCGCCCTCGGCAACAACGAAGTCATTTTTCACGAAAGGAGAAAAGCAATCTGGCCAACTAAATTGTTATTTTTGTGAGCAGAACCATATTTCCACGAAATGTCCCAAAATAACTGATGTTAAGGAACGCAAGAAGATTTTGCAAGCATCCAATCGTTGCTTTAGTTGTCTAAAAACTGGACATATTACTACACATTGTCAAGCCAATCGAAATTGTCGCAAATGTGGGGGCAAATTTCACCATCAGGCGATATGTCTTAAAGACACACAACACGCGGAAACAGAGCAATCTAGCCAAAATGAACCGACTGTTACAGCCACTGTTAATGGAAAGAACGAAGTTTTGTTGCAAACTGCACAAGGATATGTTTATGGAGAAGACAAATCGAAGAAGATTCCTGTGAACATTTTGTTTGATGGAGGAAGTCAGCGAAGTTACGTGACCGACGAAGTACGAAGAAAATTGAACTTGAACGCTGAAACAGCTGAGACGATCAATTTGAACACTTTTGGATCGCAGAAGTCAGAGAGAAAGAAATGTGACCTGGTTTGCATTAATTTAGATGTAGGAAGAGACGAGCAGCCTGTTAATATCGCTGCGCTTTGCTACCCAACAATATGTTCCCCAATCAGTTCGCGCATAGATGTAAGCGACTATCCGCATCTGTTAGGCCTTAGGTTTGCAGACAGGAATTTAGGCGAGCGTAACAAACGCATAGATCTCTTGATAGGTGCAGATTATTTGTACAATATTATCATAGGTGAGGTTGTAAGGGGAACATCAGGCCCGGTAGCCGTAAGTAGCAAACTTGGGTGGCTAATCACAGGTCAAACTTTCCCAGATACCTTAGCATGTTCTAATGTTACTTCTAATCTTACCGTAGATAACAACACAGAAGTCGTTGATATTCCAGACAGTAAAATTCAAGAAAATGAAACAAATGAAAACGACAGTCAAGAAATAACAGATTCGTTGAAAGAATTTTGGAAACACGAATCGCTGGGTGTCTCAGAAACGAGAGAAAACGATAAAGAAGCAGAGAAAACGAAAGATTTCGACATTAAGTTCAATGGACATCGATACGAGGTAAGCCTCCCTTGGAGGAATGATTTTTCAGAAGAACCCCTGTCTGACAATTATGATATATGTGTCAAACGCTTGAAATCATTGCAGGGTAGATTGAAGAATGACCCCGAATTGCTTAGTGAATATAATTCTATTTTTCAACAGCAATTACAGCAGGGAATTATTGAACGTGTGCCTGAAGGTAAGATAACTGAAGGGAAAGCCCACTTTATTTGTCATCACGGTGTTGTGAGAAAGGATCATGACACAACAAAGCTGCGTATTGTCTTTGATGGCAGTGCGAAGTCAGGTCCGGAAGAATTATCATTGAATGACCGCCTTGAAGTTGGCGAAAATTATATGCCTTCTTTATTTGACACGCTTTTACGATTCCGCTCACATTCCATTGCCATAACGGCCGATATAGAGAAGGCTTTCCTTCAAATTGAGATCAATGAACCCGACCGTGATGTGCTACGTTTCTTATGGTTTGATGACGTGAGTAAAGACAATCCTTCTATTGTGCAGCTGAGGTGGAAACGTCTAGCATTTGGCCTCCGGCCAGCTCCGTCAATACTAGGGGCCACAATTAGAAAGCACATATCTTTGTTTCAGGATGATAATCCCGAAGTCGTTAATGTATTGAGTCGTTTATATGCTGATGATTTATCATGTGGAACGGAAACAGTTGAGAAAGGCTTAGAAATCTATAACGGGTCAAAGGAAATTATGTCCAAGGGCGGTTTTAATTTACGTAAGTGGAAAACAAACGACCCAGACCTCCTTGAACAAATCAACGCATTGGAAGGTAAGTCTGCTACGGAGGAGTCTAAAAACGAGGCTACGCATGTAAGTGAGGATGACCAGTCTTTCACGAAATATTCCATAGGGCTACCAAACAGTGACAGCAACGCCAAGGTACTCGGTGTGAACTGGAATACTGACACGGACAAACTGTTTTTCAATTTAACTCAAATCGAAGAATTAGTAAAGACATTACCGCCAACGAAAAGATCTTTCCTAAAAATTGCCGCAAAAGTGTTCGATCCTTTAGGCTGTTTGAGTTTGTTTACGGTGAATCTGAAGGCCTTTTTTCAACAATTATGCGTTGAAAAGGTAGGTTGGGACGAAGAGCTCGAAGGTAAGAATAGAGAGCAATATGAGGCCTTGTTGTCGAATTTTAAGGAAATTAATGGAATCCAAATTGAAAGATGCCTATTCGACAAAGGTAAGGAAATTTCAAAGGTAGAAATTCACGCATTTTCTGACGCCAGCGAAAATGCCTTTGCTACTGTTGCGTATCTTCGAGTTGTGTATGAAACGGGGGAGGTAAGCGTACGTTTTTTAGCATCAAAAGCAAGGGTCGCCCCCCTTAAGAGACAAACAATTCCTCGTTTGGAATTAATGGGAGCACAGTTAATGGCTAAATTGGTAGATTCTGTTCGTTCGACAATGAAGGAAGAGTTCAGACATAGGCCCATTGACACTTTTTACTGGGTAGATTCAATCGCAACGCTTTGCTGGATCAAAAATGCTAGGCCATGGAAACAATTTGTTCGCAATCGCGTTTCAGACATTTTAACGTCGTCATCAAGAGGTGAGTGGTTCTATTGTCCAGGTCCACAAAATCCAGCAGATTTGCCATCAAGAGGTAAGTTTGGACCTAGCCTACCCAACAACCTTTTCTGGTGGGAGGGTCCTGGGTTCCTAAAATCGCAACAGTGTGATTGGCCAGGCCAAAAAACAGAAGATGAACTCGGAAGTAAAGATGCCATGGAGGAGAAAGTAAAATACGAGCCAACGGTAACACACGCCATGATAAGTGCTGCAACAAAAGCGCAGCTAAGTAATGTATTTGAAATGTCACGATTTAGTTCAAAGGGTAAGTTATTGCGTACACTTGCATGGGTCCTACGATTCATTAAAAATTTGAAATCTGTCGTTATCAAGAAACCGTTAAATCTCGAACGACAGGTAAGTGCAACCGAAACTGAAGATGCTGAAAAAATGCTGATACGATCGATTCAAGGTGACACTTTCAGGCAAGAAATAGAATACTTGCAAAGTAACAAAGGCCAAAAACCTCCACTCTATATCACGCAATTCAATTTGTTTTTGGACGAGGATAAGTTGCTGAGGTGCAGAAGCAGAATAAACAAAGCCTCAGTAGTTGAGTCAGGTAAGCAGCCCATACTATTGCCGACGAATAACTATTTTTCAGAATTAGTTGTACAGGATTGCCATCAAAGAATATTTCACAATGGTACCCGAGAAACTTTGAATCTGTTACGTCAGTCTTATTGGCTACCAAAGGGTAGAGAGATTGTAAAAAAGCTTGTTCGTCGTTGTTTTCTTTGTAGAAAGCTGGAAGGTTTGCCCTTTAAGACAATTTTCTGTCCAGATCTACCGCCTTGTAGAGTTGACGAGGGTCCGCCCTTTGTAAATACCGGGGTTGACTTTGCTGGTCCTCTACTTTTGTCAAACAAATCAAACGAGTCAAGTAAGTATTACGTGTGTTTGTTTACTTGCATGTCAACCAGGGCAATACATTTAGAGCTCGTAGAGTCATTGTCGGTAGAAGCCTTCTTGCGAGCCTTTCGCCGATTTGTAGGACGGAGAGGTTTGCCAGCAAAAATGTTAAGTGACAACGCAAAAACCTACAAGTCCGCAGCAAAGGAGGTAAGGAAGTTGTTGAGAACTCCAAGGTTATTCGAAGCCCTTGCATTGCAAGGCGTAAAATGGCAATTTATTACAGAAAGAAGCCCATGGGAAGGAGGGGCATGGGAACGAATGATTAGAAGTGTCAAACGATGCATTGTAAAGGTAGTAGGCCGTGCAATGTTAGACTTTAACGAAATGAACACAATCTTAGTAGAAATCGAAGGAGTCATTAATTCCAGGCCTATTACTTACGTTCATGATGATAGTGAAGGCATCTCGTACCCCCTTACCCCTTCTCATCTTGTAAATGGCAGGAACTTATCACATCTTCCTCACAACAGGTATTACGAGGTGGTAAGCTCCTACGAAACCTTGTCAAAACGTGCCAAATATAATCGTTTACTTTTAGGCCATTTCACCAAGAGGTGGAAAAATGAGTATCTTTTAGGTTTGATGGAGGTATACAAGCCAAAAATTCATGCCAAGGAGCCAATGATATCTACTGGAGATGTTGTTCTTCTAAAAGATGAGCCGACCAAACGAAGCTTTTGGAAACTCGGCAAAGTGCTTGAGCTGTTCCCAGGCATAGATGGCAGTGTAAGGTCAGCAAAGGTCCTTATTGCAAACATGGACGGTAAGTTCGGTACCAAGGTATTGTGTCGCCCTTTGAAGTTACTTGTGCCATTAGAAGTCTGCAAGCAAATTCCGTTGCAGCAAGCGCCAGCACAGCCAGCCTCGCAGCCAGTTCCTGCTAATACGGTTCCTAAGGAGCAAAAGCGCATACGCATAACTAGAACGAAGCGCAATGCAGCAGTAATCGGAGAAATGTTGCGAAGAGATGAACTTTAAAGACTTTGATGAACAAATTTATCGATATACTCTTATGTTATACTTATATGCTGTTTGAAGGATTGTAGTTGATTGTAGATTATGTTTGATCACTTGTGAATCAAACTGGGGGAGAGTGTTTGGGAGACAATACAGCCCATCCCTTTGGTAGGGTCCAGTCCCCTCCCGGTCCACGTGCAAGTCACGCCACTCTTCGTATTGTCTCTTACGCTCGTCTCCAGGCCTCGATAAAAGACCTATGCCATCACACGTGTGATGAGTCAGTTCGAGTTATCATTAAGGTAAAGTTGTGAGTTGAGACATCACAAATTATAAGATGGGTTAGATCAGTTTTGTAAATAGTTTATATTGTTTGTTTGGTTCATAAAAACGCTGTGAAATGCACAAGATGTTGTTCTTCATGCTCACGGGATCTACGACTTCAAAATACTTGAAGGGTGCAACTAAATTGAAAATAACTTGAGTTTGCAGGAACATTTTCATTTTATCATTTTCATTTGTTTAAGGACGGTCGACCTTCAACCGGAGTTGTTTCACAAGGGGCCCTCCACATAAAAACATTAATTACAATATATATTTACAAGGAAAAGGAAAAATTACAATATAAAAACCATAGTATTAAAAGCCTAATATGAAATTTACAAAGTCTACAATAGAAGAAAACTACGGCAGAAACTTGTACGTATTCTTATGTAGTTTACATATGTAGGTAATCTACATAAGTTATGTATGTGGGTAGCCTACATAGCCTATATGTCAATATGTTCTGTATGTAACCTACATAAGAATACTTGTAACTTACAAGTTAAATCATGGTTGAATCATATCGAACTCTTGCATTCGAATGCAGAAGTCAATGAATCACAACACAGCCATGGAAAGGTGCAGCAAATTGCACACGAAGGTATCATACAATTCACAATTTTAAGACTGTAAACTTATCATTGTTCAGGTAACTGCCTGGGCTTCCTGTGATGAATCCATGTTGACCAAAGCGCGACATCAAGTCAAGGAGCACAGGGAAACAAGGGACTCTAAGTCATAGGTCTAGCCATACCACAACCTCGTTCCCAAGGTGTTCTTACATCATACGCCGATCATGAAGCCGAATGAACACCCTGGCACACTTTGATCAAATTCGCCCAGAAAATGGGCATATTTGCAGCCATTATGGATTTGCAGTTTGCTAGGCAACGCCAAGCGACGGAAAATGCCCGTTGCTCTAGCGCTATTTCTGCAATAGATAAATTGAGAAACTAAAAATAAACACTTCGTGGACCTTATTTCAACTTTTTTGAAGGTATTTGAACAATAATCTGGGGTTAGTAAATGTGTTTAATCTGAAAATAAGGGCGGTTTGTTTGGGGGAAAATGGGCCTAAGTTGAAAATTAGGGCAACTTTCACCGCAGCTTCCAAAATGAAAGGGCTCGTTATTGTTGGGATTTTAGAAACAAATTGCAAATTATGGTTGGCATTGGTAAAGAGTTTGGTTTTACGTCAAATTTTGACTTTCAGCGGCCGTTCACCCCGCGCAAAACGGAGTTACAGCGCAAAATTGTGAAAGGTCAATCAGATTGCCGAACGGCCTCTTGTATCCCAGAGTAGAAGTAGAGCAACGAACTCACTCTGGGGACGAGATTGGCCATACCACACTAAAATTAAATACACAAAGCGAATCGCATCGCTATCGTCAGACGCAGCGTCGGTCAAGTACAAGTGATCCTTTGAGTATGTGTTTGTTGAGAGGTACTCGTAAACAAAGCAGCCTTACATGTGGTTGTATTCAAAACGTGCGAACGCTACCATCAATTGTAAAATTGGCACATAGATGCAATGAATTGCATTGGCTATGCTTTATAAAGGATGGTATTTAAAGCTAGGATCAGGTGCAATTAATATGAGGTTAGATCAATTGAAACATCTATATTTGTCTATCAACAAGATCCCGATACGATAAGTAGTCGCTCTAAATACACTTAGCAAATCATTAAGTTTTGCGCACCGCACAGCAAGAACACCGGCCGAGCAATGGCGGTAGTAAATGTTTACGAATCTCTTATCAGGGTCTAACGAAGCGAAGAACAGACCACTGTGTTTTGCCCGTGGGAGTCTTGTACGAACTATTGTCTTCCCTGTATCCATTAACTTGACTCTTCACTTGTTACGAAAGGAGCGCTTTAAAAGTAAAACACTGGCCTAAACTGTAGACTTTCAGGTAATCTGAAGGTCCTTTCGCAGGGCATTATGAGACAGCAACCGGGCACATGACCTCATCGTCGGCAGAAAACCTGATTGTTTTGTCAAGGGCTGTATGAGATACGTAGAGAAGGCCCAAAATAAGATCCGTACATGTCCTTGCAGCGAAATTCTGGCACGCCTTACTTTGCCTGCTCCTCAGCATTTCCTGGCATCTTAGTCTTCTCCTTTAGTGTTAATAAATGGGCTTGAAGTTTCAATCTGAAAAAAGAAATACTTGAAAGCCCTGAATGAAATAAGAACCAATTTAAGAACCTGAACAGCCTGATTTCCCACTAAATACTCAATATATAAGAACCTAATCAGACTGACTTGCAAAAATGTATGTTCTTATACGCGGATTTTTACTGTATCAAGATGAACAATAAAGGATGTTCCAAAATATGTGCACAGTTTTTCTGGCAGCTGTGGAGGAGCCGTGAGTTAAATTGTCCTTCCTTTTTCACAGTGGCAGTGAACAGTTTCAACTTTAAACTTAGAGACATTTTTTGAGTTAGTTAGAGAAGTAATTGTTGATTAATCTAGAACAGGGAGGACGAATAAGTAGTTGCTTCAATAAATTGGGATACTTGAGCACTGTTCCAAGTATAGGAGTGGCCTACTATTTTCTCGCATTCGGGGTATACTCTTGGAACCAGACCACAACCCTTCCACATTAAGTGTATCCTGTGCCTGCTATGGAAGCGTAGGATTTATGGGTATGAGTTTTTGTAAAAATTCATTTATTGCTGAGCTTTTTCGACATTTGCGTATTGACAGGAATGATCATGGGAGCTGTGGACACAATTTGGGTGTTGATCATGTCCACAATGCCTGACTTAAATGATACTTAATTAACAAATGTATTTCGTTACATTGCTTGTCTTCATTTCACTATTTATCTTTTAGTTCTTGTCTGGGAGCATATCAGCATGCCATCAACGGTTCTGCATGGCCTAAATTTTTTGAACTGCATTGCGATTTGAAAGCCATGACCTGAGAACTAGTTCCCAGATGGACGCGGCCTTCTAACGACTCATTCAGAATATTTTCATTTACTGGATGAGTCGTTAGAAGGCTGCATCGATCTGGGAACTGGTTCTTAGGTCACGGCTTTTTCAAATCACAGTGCAGTTCAAAAAATTTAGGCCATGCAGAACCGTTGATAGCATGCTGATGTGCTCCCAGACAAGAACGAGAAGATAAATAGTGACATGAAGACAAGCAATGTAACGAAATACATTTGTTAATTAAATATCATCTAAGTCAGGTATTGTGGACTTGATCAACACCCAAATTGTGTCCACAGCTCCCATGGATATACTTTTCAGAAATTTCTCCGGATTTAAGGGTGGTACTCTTTGCGATTTGAAAAGCACCAGCTCATATCTTGGAAACTCAAGTCACCCCCCCCCCCCCCAGGGAGACACCCAGGAATTTTTCAATTGTATGTAGTAAGTTTAAGAATATAAACTGACCTGAACTGGATTGTATCAAAAGAAAATGGTGAACGCACTTTAAAAATTAATTGCCTTATGCTTGTACAAGGTATAAACTCGTTTTTTATAACAAAGCTCTTGTATATGACTGTAGTAGCCTCTTCCAGACGCAAGAAGCTCTACCAGAAGAAATCAAATATCAATTCGACGTTTAGAAGCTTTTCCTGTTTTAGTTCATGACCATGATCTTCGTTACGACTTACAAACAATTGTGCTGAAAGCATGGTACCATTCCAAATAATACCACAAAGAAAAATTGTTTGCTTATTTGTGACTCACTTTTGCAACCTGTAGTTCGAAAAAACTGCTCTCGGTGAATTTTGGCAGAACTGTGAATTTCATTTTCATGAAAATGAACAAACTCTGCAAGAAACTTTGCTTTCAGAATTGGGCCCAAACGATAAAAACCCCACTGCCAGAGTTCAGAGCCAAGTTCCTCATGAAAAATTGAATATGCCTTGTAAGCTTTCTATCGCTTTGGGCCTGGAGGGGGTACCTTTTGCAGAAGGGATATGCCCTCCTTCCCAGGTATCGTTTTCGCCTTTTTTTTCTAACACCAGGTGCCAAAAGAAGGCAATTCTTATAAAGCTGATTATCAAAAGTGTTGTTTTATTGTTTTTCCATGGATATTTTACGTTTTGGAGTATATTTTTCGCCGATATTTTCTAAAGCCGGCTAGATCATTTCGAGGAAAAAATTCTAGAGCTTTATTTCTCGGAGTGTACATCCCCGTACAATTGAAGGTCAATGCTCTCTCCTCCCAGGTACCAAAGTGGTGAGAATCTCGTTTTTAACCACTAGTGAATCTATAGGTTAACCATGAGAGTCTTTTCTGTGATTGGACACAGGGAACCGATGGATTAAGGTATGGAAACTTTAATGGCGGCATGACGGCGATCGATGCAGTGGCTTGGCATTATATACCTGTTGTCCCAAGACTGTATTAAGTTGTAACGACGAGGGATGGCCGACATGGATCCAAGTATTCCATCAAGAAGAAAGCAGAGAGCACCCTGGACTAAAGGGGTACTGATCTTGATTAATTTTTTATTCGATTTCCCCATACACACATAAAGTTGTGGATATCCTGCTCCACGCAGCGAGAGATATCCTCCTACTGTATCCCTTTCGGGGACCATTTATGATCTGAGGAAGATCATGGCATTGCTAGTACCTTATTAGAGCATTTCATATAATCTTATATTATTTACGCTGAAGAGCTAAATACCAAATGATAGTTTAACGAATAAGAGATTGATTTGCTATTTAGGCCGATATGTCTTGTCAATCTGACAAACATTCTCTCATAAGACAATCAGATACTGTTCCATATTCCTGTTATCATGATGATATCAATGACAAGTAGATAACATCAAATTACGCAACAATTATGCACAGACAAAGTATCATATGATGAGTAGATCAATAAACTCACTCAAATACAGGAAAAAGCATTTAAATGGTTTTTTTAAATTCTATTCATTATTTGCACACTATACGTCACAGCCACAAATGATTGTTTGATTTATCTTGGAAAGTTTTTGTCTATTCTCATGCAATGAGTTTTATCATTAGACCAAGTTCATTACAGACCCATGTAAAAGGAGACGTTTTGATCAAGACAAAATTAGACAAGTGAAACGGAAGGTAAGCAGGACATTTGATTTTCTCCAAGAACAGTACAAAAATATACTTTGTGTATAAACAGTGAATGTTATTCAATAATTTATTTGGTACATGGTGGCAACTATGCCTAAGGCTAATTGTGACCAAAATGTAGCTTTATTCATTATATAATCCAGGTGTAAATGATTAGAAATAGAGTTGTTTAGGGGCAATCGACTTTCGATTTTCATATTTTTTAACGGCATTTGGCCGTTAAGATCGGAACCCCCTCCCCCCTCCCCGTTAACGGCCTTCTACCAAATGGGCCTCCGATTGGCCCAAAATCTTTGGCCTAAGTAAGACTTGGAGAGCAGCAGCAAACAAATGTCTTGTGGAACATGCTGGACTTCAACCGACCATATCGGGAGGCATAGTAAAACTGTTCTATTCTACACTCTATATGTTATTTGTAAAGATTTTATCTACGCTTTTAAAAAAATTCTCTTACGGAGATTTCCGTACGATTTTTTATTTTCTTAACGGCCTAAGGGTAAGACCCCCTCCCCCATAACGGCCAATTGCCGTTAAAAAATACGAAAATCGAAAGTCGATGGCCCCTTACCAGTCTGCACAATGTGGCAACTGCATGCACAATATTGTCTCCAAAGACTTCATGTGCACACCAATTTTGAATGTAATCTTTTGTTCACTCTTTGAAAACAAAGGAATCAAAGACCTTGCATGCAAGAATGCCACTGCTTTGTTGGTCTGCAGACACAAGATTTCACCAAGAATTGCCATACTCTGCAAACTAAGTTGTTCCAAGATGGTTAGTTTCCTAGTTCCTTCTCAAGATCAGATAATGAGGTTTTGTTGAAAAACAAAGTACTTTACTCAACTGATTTTGATAACAACCAGGCATAACCTTTTGCTCAAAATGTAAATATCAAGCATTAAAAGTTGATACAAATTAGTTTCAAATTTCAATTGTGGAAGTGAATGATGTTTCCATTGAAAATGTATCTACCCAAGCCAGGCTCATTTTCCAACCCATTAAAATCATTTCTTTAGAAGAGAAATCTGAGTATAAGATCAGCTTGAATAATTTGAAAATCATTATTTGAGAGGGAAAAGGATCCAATATTATCCTTGCAGCCACAAAGAGACAATTGTTTACAGGTAAGATCCTTTGCACCTGCGTCCTCTGCTGATATTCAAAAGTCCTGCATTGTATGTGAATTTTTATTTTTACAGATTGCATATTGGCATTCAAGAACAAAGGCATCAATTGCTTTTTTCACTGTTCTGCAAGGGAAAGTTTATTTTTCAGGTATTGAAAATGATAGAATATCGGCCTTAATCACACTGAAATTCTGAAAGTAGCAACATCTTTAAGAAAACAACCAGAGAATAGACCATTTAGCTAATGTAGAAAAGAGCCTGGACTGAGTATTATTTTCATTTACTTTTTTATACAAGACGTTCAATTGAGGAGCATTGTATCACTTGATAGAGTTTTTATCACTATGGCGCGAACTCAAAAATTCTACAGAATGTATAAAAATATTCATCCATTTTGATTCTTTCTAGAATATCTATGTTTTATTGAAGATTTGCCCAAGGATGTTATCTGCAACATTTGAATAAGAGAAATTTGTTTCTCAACCAGGTATTGCAACAGAAATTGCATGGTATCAAATGAACATAGTAAATCTGCAAGTGCATACAGTAGCATTAGTTTCAAATAATAATTCATTCTTTGATGTTGCAGTTTTTACAACTGTTGTATAATTTGAATGTTATATACATAGCATCTCCAGATCTCAGTGGCCTTGCAACTGACCCAGTGGTTAAGGAAAAGATTATAGAGTACATGGAGAAGGGGGTGCAAGATGAAGAGGAAGGAGGTACTGTATTATGTACTGTGTTCCAGAAACTAATTCATAGCTCTCTGAAATTAAGTGACACATACATTATTATTTTCATCATCTGTTTTCTCCAAAAAAACTTTCTTGTTTAAGTTGTTAATGTACTTCAGTGGGGAAGAGTATTACAATAAGACTGGTCTGCAGCTGATCTTGCGGTGACCTTGACCTGGTAAAGTACTTTCAAGTGTGATGAAACATTTGAACGTATTTTTGTTTACTACCTATGCATAGATTTAAATTTGTATGAGAGAGTATCTTTAGAGAGTGAGAATGAATGCTGAAAATGAGTGAAAATATCTATAACACAGAAAAGCTGACTCATGATCTAGCTGCACTGATGAGCCCTGACATTGGGCGAAACCAGTTTTCACAATGTTTGTGTTTTTTTTGTCATGTCTTCAGCCATTTAGAAATATAAAACAGAGATGGAACCTTTACCATATTTCAAGGCTTCTCAAGAACTGTCAAGAGATTTTAACTTTCGCACTTGGAAATTTCTTGTCAAGATTTCTAAGCAAAATAAAGATTCAAGCACAGCATCAGTCTTGCACTAAAGTAGAACATGCAGTTTACAAAAGTTTGCAGGGCATCAAAATCATGCTGGATTGTCGTAGAGAAATTCAGACTTGGTTATGCTAGTCATCTGCTGGCAAAGTCAGCAAATATATTTGGTCCTAATGCTATGTTTAGTTAAACATAACACTAACGACTTGTTTCATTCTCTTTGAAAATCCTGCTACAACAGTAAGAACAGCTTACAGCTCTTTGTATTGAAGATTTTATGGTGTTAGGAAGTACATTCCAGCAATCCTTATTCATCATGGCGGTCAACTTGCATTATGACCTTTCAGTTAATGAAAATATTGTGCAACTCTTTGATATGCTGGGTTCAACCATCAAGATCTTGAAGCCTGTAAATCAATCTTTCCAAGGTTCACAAAATGAGACAATCACCATTCCAAGTGACTGGCGTTCCAAGAATACACAGTTCAAGAGGAAGTTAGTTCAAATGCTCGTCACAAATAAAGGTTTGCATGAGATCAGTAGTCCATCCTTATAGAGCATAAGTTCCAAATCTTCAAAAATATTGGTGCAAAAATATTTGGATTGGATAGCTTCAAAGAAACCTATAGATTTTCATAATCCTACCGTTGGTCTTTTCAGAACTACCGAGTGAGCCAGAAAAATGACCGACATTTGAAGATCCAATCACAGTTTTCAATGATTCAAATTCTAGTTAAAGCCAAAAAATGGAAGTGTTTTTGTGAATTTTCTCGCTGTCTTACGAGGACTGGAAATGTAGGTAAAGTTAATTTCAAAAAGATCTCATGGTTGCAAAAGGACTGAAAAAGGCCTAAGACATTGATCAAACGATAAACAACTTCTCGCCCAAAACAATAAAGAAAATGAAATTTCTCATGGGTGAGAGCTATCCTCTATACATTTATTGTCATGGGATTCAAAATCTTTCGTACAGTATCCGTTTGCAAACCTACGTCTTATAAAGTAAAGTCTCGCCTTTAAGAGACTGCAATATAAGAAACTCAGGCCTGATTTCGCTGATAAAAATACCTCCCTACAAGAAACTATACGGGTTGATTCAAGTTCAGTTTCTTATACAATGGTACATAGCAATATTATAAGGCATATATTTGAATATGTCTCCAATAGGTCTTAATTCTCTAGAGACAAGAATAAAAGGTTCAAGCCCAAATTGTTATAATTTTAAGAAACCTACAGTACTGGCTCAAACTATTAGATCCAAACACAACAGCGCATATTTCAAAAATGTTTTCTTAACAATGGCCCCCCAACAATGGTGACAGCTGTTTGGGGTATGAAAGTGTTTCTTATACCATGGTGTTCCTTATAACATGGTATACACACCCTGTTTGAAGAGGCATACTGTATCTTGACATAAGAAACCAATCAGGCTGCCTTTGTGCAACGAGTTTCTTAAAGGCAGGACTTTACTGTAACTCTTGAGAGAGGTTAAAGGCCCATTGCCTATTGTTCTGTGTGAGGAGAGTCCGTACGATTTGATCAATGTTTTGGGCCCTTTTTCACTCATCTTACCACCATAAAATTCATATCAAGTGGAATTTACTTAATAAGTAAATTGGTATGAATTTACTTAATAAGTAAGCATAATATGCTTCTAGTGCTGGTAACACAGCGAACAAAATCACAAAAAAACTTATCCATCTTTTGGCTTTTAACTAAAATTCGAATAATTCAAATCCGTGATGTACTCCACGTACTCTTGGTGCAACGAAATTCTTAAAATGGGGACTTTTTTCTGGCTCAGTCGGTAGTAAATTTTTCAGACTTACGGTATTTTTCTTCTCTATCAAGAATCCCAAAACAATGAAAATATTTAAAGACGAAATTTCTGAATTCTTTCATGAAACTTGAAATAATTTTCAAGAAAACTATAGTTTATGGATGTCTCCAATATAGTTTCAAGCAACAGTCTATCAGAACAAGGTGTTGTGGCACAGTGGTTTAATCGACTGACGTTGCAGTCAGGCAGACGGGGTTCGATACCCGGTAGGACCTCACCACTTGAGCATCATGACAGGGGCTGCAGACTGGATTAGCACTTAGCTACTTCTGCGAGCACAGCACTTGCCGCGAAAAACATCAATTTCACCGTCTGTCATCCTTCCTGCTTACGAAATAGAAATTTGAAGACGTCATGTTTTGATATCAGTAAAAATAAGGAAAATGCTGTACTATCGAAGAATATTCAAGATTTTTAAATGTCCAAATAAGTAGCTGAAGTTGCTTTGAAGTTATTCAATTTTAAAAGAAAGAGATCGTAGAACTTTCAAAGGTGGGGGACGAAAAACTCTCCCAAATCTCACAAGATACAAAGGATTAATGAGTCATTATCCATATGGCCCAAAAAGACAATTGTATAGGCAGGGCAAAATTTGCAAGAGTGGAAAAACAGGTCATCTTTTTATAGAAAAATAAGAACCCTCCAAGCATAAGAAATTTTCAATATGTTTGAAGATGAAGGACTAACAAGCTCGCCTTCACCTTCAAGGTTGCTTTCCTCAACAGAAGCATTTTGAAAAGGAAGCATCATATCAAAATATCATGACTCGTTGCGAAGCGATCCGGCCGATTTTCCATGACGACCGTGGTTGAGTTTATGAAAAGTCTTTATTTGGCATCATTGCAGTTGGCTGCTGAGAGACGTTTCTCGAAAAATAGAAACACATCTATTATTTCCGACCACAGTAACATACTTAAATTTTAAACGAAAACAAACTCTTGAAAGAAGAACACGTTCAAGATGTTTCAAGCGATCACTAGGATTCTTAGATTAGTAGCTGTTGACTAGCTATGTAGCTTATTTTACGATGTCATGTTTACAGGAACTTTACTGCCACATTGGGGCAAAGAGAATTATAAGCCATGCTGGTGGCCATCCAATACCCCGTTCGTGAATCCCAACGATAATCGCACAGGAAATCGCCCAAGCGTCTGCACACTGGAAGATATCGTTAGTGCGTTCATTGACAGTAGGACGGGCAGAACGACAACGAGCAGGGGAAAGCCTGATAGTACCACAGCTCGGAGGAAGACAATTATTCCACGTGGAAACAGGGAGAGAAAGACTGGGGGCAGACGCGTTCGGAGTACCCGAACTTGGCAGTACAGAGAAGGTAACGGGCGAGCCAGCCAACCCCCATCTTTGGTAAGTTGCAGCAGCCAAAGCTCTAGCGATGCCACTATGGACAGTCCAAGTGATGATGATGAGCCAGTCGATAATGGGCTAACAAGAAAGGACCGAGAAGTGGCTGCAGAGCTCTTGTCTGTAAGTTTTAATGTCGCAGTGTCATGATATTGTATATTGCAACTGACTTACCGTAGTGACCTACGATACTACTAAAGCCTCTGTCAAACCAATTGAGCATTTTACTGAGCATCGCAAAACATTTGCAAACCTCGTTCAGCGATGCTCAGGGCTGCTCAGTACATGGGGAGGGGTCAAACATTGGATATTTAATATGGCGCAAATCATTGAATACAATGGCCAAACTGGGCATGCGCGAGTTGAGCAAAGGTCAGTAGGGTGGCCAACCAAATTGATCAACGCAGCTCAACAACACTTAGGACAAAAGAAATGTTTAGTGACTCTCTCCGCATTTTTTATCAACATCAAAAAATGCTGAGGAAGACTGAGCACACTTGAACAAGACAGAGCAAGATTGAGCAAGTGGTCAAACGAACTGAACTTTTCCCAGAGCATGTATGTTGAGGGATGCTAAGCGGTCTGTTCAGTTAGTTTGACTTCTTGAACGGTCTCGGAGAGCGTAGCTATAGCATTCATATGATTATTCGATGTGACCGTCTTGGTAAAAGTCTACTCCATTGAGATGCTAGTAACCATTTTGTTTCAAATTTTGCGAGCAACATCATGTGTGATCGAGAAGTGCTTCTTCTCCTGACTTATGAGAATCACTTTTGGGAGGTCAAAATTTCTACAGGTTTCTGGTTGACAATCGGTTAATGAATAAATCGTCCAAGGTTATCTTAGCTAGTTAAAATTTGAAGATCGTTAGCTAAGGTTGTTTGTCAGGTTAAATTTCAACCGATCAAATGAATTCGACTATCTGGATTGACTAATTACAACGCAACATTTGATTAAAGGCAGTCAATCACGCATTTGATTGGGTGATTTGGACAATACAAAGAATAGGAACTTTAATGGCTGCTAATCCTCTGACTTTCTATGGCCGTAGAATGCCAAGAAAATTAGCCCCTCATTTGTTTCAAATACAAAGACTGACAAACAAATTCGTTGTGTTGAGCTCTGACTTAGTCGCGGCCAATAAGAGACGTGACAGACTGCTTTTAACTTGTAAAGTGTGAATGGAATATTTTTTTAGTGCCGAAGGCGCTACTTGTGCATTTGCAGTTCACCTATTAGTGCCTCGTTGGCGAAAATCTATCTTATCCGACGTTTGTATGGTGTCTGATAGCTTCAATGTAGCACAACACAAAGATTCCACCTTCAGTTATTTCAGTTTTTAAAAGCATTTCTTGACACAGAAACGGGAATAACTAGCAATTTTGCATAAGACTTGCATGCAAATGGTCCAGCTCGTTACTGGCATGTATTGTTAATCGTAGTGTCTGCATATGAAAATAGAACAGGCACAAAAAACAAAGGCTGCTCTATAAGAGTTAAAGCTTCACCTGGTCTCTTATCTGTTCTAGGAAGTCACACAGGGGGAAAAGATCTTTCAGCACATGAAGACGATGACTTGGGACCATTTGAAAATGTTTTGCCATGCCCATGCGATTTCGTTTGAGGACCTATACGCTGCCTCACCTGTTGGAGAGCATAGACCATCAATTAGTGATGTAGTGCTATGGCAAGTATAACGAGTTCAATTTGGATGATATGAGCTGCCCCTGGATAGGATTAAGTAATCTACAGCAAAGCTATCGCTATCTCTCCTTGTCTCTCTAATGTTTTTTCTGTAAGTTACAGTTGTGTGTAAAATCTAGCTTCTCCTACTCAGTTGATTACGTAGCCCATTGCAAACATGACACGAAATGGTTAAAACAGAATTTCAAGGAATAATATTCACTATATAAAAACAAATATACCTTTTTGTTGGAAAAAACTAGTTTGAGAAATATGAATTTATCAACAGCTTCTACGGAAGCTAACCACTTCATTTCTCCATAACTGTGGACAATGCAAAGAAATAATTGAGTACAATACATAGTTTTTCCTACTCTGTAATGCTTGGAAGCTCGCAATTTATCAAAATCTGCTTACATCTCAGGGAAAGACTGAATGTTAGTGATGACAAAGAGCCATTGAAAACGGTGGGTGATGGCAACTGCTTATATCGTGCCTTATCACGAGCACTTAAAAATGACGAGAAATACTGGCCACTACTGAAACTTGCAATATTTACAAAGGCAGTTATCGAGGAGGATGCAATCGTAGAAAAGGTAAAAATTATACAAATTCATGCATTATAGCAAAAGAGAATTATGCAATCAAATATCATGCCAGTAAGCCTGCCAATTTTACTGCCATTTTGGTTAACTAATACTACCTGATGCATCAGAAAAGACACACGCCGTTTGAAAGGCTACTGCCCCCCAAATGTAAAAGCTACAATATTTTGCAAAGTCTGATTGAAAAGCTAACATACTCACTTACTTCTAGGACTTAAAATCGGTCAATCCGTTCAGTTTTTACGATGGGCTTTCTTGGGAAAGTCCCTCAGGGGACTTATGAAACGTGCTAGAATCACGGGAAAATTTCCCTAACAGCAACGGATTCAACACGTATTAGCATGTGCTACTCTGTTTGGGGATGAAAAATTCTTCCTCCTCGCATGAAAAGATTCTTCAGAGAGGCTCCATTCTCCTAAGCGAATATATCCTATATAATCAAGTGACAATTGTTGTTATGAAAGAAAGCCGGTGAAATTTTCTCCCATCGTTTTTACTCGTTTTTACAGGGTTTGAAGGGTAGGCCCTCTGCAGAAAATTTCCGTTGTATACAGGGAGGAATGACTGTCCGGGTAAATGATTGAGAACATAAGTTAACATATCCAAAGCGAAATAAGTGGTTGCATGAACAGCTGCTTAAGAAGATGAATATTGAAACATTTCTGAATTATTCTGTAAAAGGTTTTTACATGTTTCAGGGAATTGGCTCTTGAATCATTGCAGATAATCTTCAATATTGTTGCTCTGATATTTTGGTAACAGTATTTTCAAAAACCGTGTGTTTTCCTTTTAGAAGGCAGTGCTCGCTGATTGCAACCAAACATGTTCAGAAAACATGTCTGTTACTGCCATTTGGAACTACTTTGTCAAAATCCTCTTAAAGATATAAAGTAGATAAATAATATCTTAATTAATCATCTTACCACTAATTTCAGCTACAGACTGGCATAGATGGGTTGTTTCCAACGGAGCTGGTTGCAAGTCTGGTGATGGACAATGAGAGTAGTGTGATTGACAATTTCTCCAGTAACCTAGAAGGAAAACAAAGAATGCAACATGTCTTTGAGGATGAAATCTACAGTGGCTTGGCCAGAAATAGGGTTGCAGGTTAGTGATTTAATTTCCATTAAAACACCAGTGAAAATTCAAGGAAAGACCAGAACATTTTTATCATCTTTAGACTTGTCAATAGACGATTACGGAAAGGATGGCGGACCTCATTTCACGCAATGCATGATAGGAATATGCCCCCTAGCAACGCATAGCTACCAAAACTTACAACTGCGGCATAAAATCTTGACCAAAGCTACGATAGACTTAGGCCGTCGCAACTTTGTTGTGAAATCTACGCATATTGCCTTTGCAGGACAATGCCTTTTTACATTACTAGATTCAATTCAACGCAAACATCTATAGCACTGACAAGGTATGTATGAGCAAGGAAGTTTTAACTAGGGGATTGCAAAATGTTTTCAATAACATGTGCATAACTTTCTCAGTTATAGATACTGTGCACTGAATATAACAAATATATATCTGCACTACAAAGTATGTAGCATACTCAGAAGCAATGAAACCAAACTTTCTTCTTCATGCATTAATTACAGTTTCAATCAGATCTGAAAAGAACAAAAGTAAAGTTGTTCCTCTTCTACCAGTCTGAATTATACATTTAAGTGTTTCAACAGTTTCTAGCATAGCAAAACAACACTTACCACATCCTATCTTCAATAGCTAGCCAAATTATCTGTCTTGCATCAGCTTGGCAATCATCTTCTTTACAGGTATCTTACAAATCTACATGAGTGCAAGGTTCCTTCAGAGAGACATATCCATTTCTTGCAAGATAGAGAGCTATGCATTTGGAGAAAAGGTTTATCCCTGCCATTCAACAAGTTCGAAAGATGCTGTGCATCTGATGATGGTTGCCAGTCATCCAATGACAATGAATGTGGATCATTTCCTGCCACTCGTTGAAATGACTCTTTCCCAAGATCATGGTCGCTGTGGCGCAATGAATTACTGTATGCTGAAGAACAGAGATTTCCCAAGATTCACATGCAAATATTGTTGCCTATCCTACCATGTCCTTTGTGCCACGATGAATAGTGAGCCTGCTGATTTGGATGACTGTGGATGCATAGAGATAGTAGCTGGTAAAGAAAGGTAATGAAATGCATCAAATATTTGTAAGAATGTGTAGCAATTAACTTGAAACTATGCTCTGATAACATTGATATCAACATTCAAGAATGAAATTCAAGAATAGTTGTTTTGCACCATAGATTGAAATCATTTGCAGACAAGGAAAGCATTGAGGCAAAGGTGAAATTGTGGAGAGCAGACATAAAGGTGATTATCTTATTCCATGCATTTGAGCGTCATTCTATCACAACTTTGGGAAGGCACTTTTTGGGAAAGATGAAGCTTTCATGTTTTTGTTGGTTTTTATGCAGGGAAACTTAAATTATCAAAAACCCCTTATGCATGAGTTCTTTTTGCTTGCAGGAACTTCTCTCTGGCCTTTATAATGGTGAAATTGCTTCATGCCGAATAACAAGAAACACAAGGTTCAAGTATCACATAAGCTGTCTGTGGGGAAATCTCCCTGCTTCTGTTGTAAGTGAAGGGTCACTTATGCTAATTTTTACTTTAAATAAGCAGAGATATATTGATGTGGTCTAAAAATAGTACTGGAGAAGGGCTGTAACATAAATATGCCCTATGTTTTTCATCTATTAAGAACTAAAAATGCAACAAGCTTATTAGACTACATTGCACACTTCATCAAATCTTATCTGTTGTGTTGGTCAGTTAGATTATGATACTTAAATGCCACTCTGTGCCATAGGAAGCAGCTGCTGATTGGAGATTTTATTCTTGAAACAATAGAGAACAATACATGTAATCAATGTTTATGACATAGCACCATTACTTTAAAATTACCGAGAGGACTTGAGCCCCTGTCCCCAGATTCTAATGGGCTTGCCATGTAATCAAATGGAGTGACTGCAAGATCATGGAGAGCGTTTGATTTTAAACCAGAGAGAATTGAAAGCAATAAGTAGTTCTGATTGTGTACTTTCACTACTTTTCAGTTACACTACCTGCTAGACTACATAACAGAGTTGTTGAATGACATACCAGAGACTCAGCAATCAGCAAGGGGTGACATCTGTTTTTTCAATGTTGTACTGTGTGAGGTAACTCACTTTGAATTTATATATCGTGCATTGTTGTTCCAGTTGTGTCTCCTTGATCCTGAAGAAAGAAATTATATATCATATGTACAGTAACTTCTCAGAAGTATTCAATCAGTTTAAGGATATTTTTTTGTGAAGTCCTTTGTTGAAAATAACTCTGCAAATTTAGGGGTCAGTCATATATCGATTTTGTCCTCGCTTAGCGCCATTTCGACGTTAATGGGTGGGGGGGTCAACAGCTTTCAGCAACAATGACGCTAAGAACAAGAATTATTTACATCGATTTTGATCAGGATATATTTCTATGGTATTGTGAAGATTGTGATAATTTATGCTTTATTTTCTTTCCTAAGCCCATTTTCGCGCGATCTGCTCGGTCAGAGAATGTTCCCTGAAGCTTCATTGGAATGCCAAAAGAGTTTAGGCCCAGTACTTCCCATGCCTTTCTCATAAGGTCTACTGCAGCCCTTTGTCAGCCCTTGTCGGTTTTGAATGGACTGACGCTAAGGGTGGGGGGTGGGGGGGGGGTCTGAAAGTTAGCGTCGAAATGACGCTAAGCGGGGACGAAATCGATATATGACTGACCCCTTATGAGTATGCAAATCCATCACAAAGTTAAAAATGAAATAGCCTATTAAGTTCCTAGTTATCATAATTCATTTCATAGATCATAGAACCAATCACAATATTATTACTGTTTGCCCTTCCCATAATCTTTCCCTCCATCACCAAATAAAGTTTCTGCAAAGGCAGATCCAAAAAGTTTCCCTGGGTTGTGAAGCAGAAGCAATCTGCTTTTGTTTTCTTGCCCGGATTTAAAACGATGATGATGTCCGTACAGACAGTCTGTGAATGAGGAAATCTGGCCTACTTGAATAGAAAGGTTCTACAAACAAACATTTGATCATTGATTTTATCATCTATTCGCTCCCTGTTGACAATGTAACACTTCTTGACCATTTTTACTCCAGGTTATAGTCTTTCTAGTAAAGAGAGAAGCCGAAGTGACAAGAATTGCTGCAGAAAGAATTACAGAGGACCTCTTTGGCTTGCACTGATTCATAGTTAGTTATGATTTACTGCTTTGTAACAAGAAAATGCTATCTGAACTGAAGAGAAGGAGAAACTGTTGAAGAGTCTCTCCTGGACTCACCAGAGCGGCAGAGCTGCCATATCCTTCAGATTGATGGAACTGAAACTTTAATGACACTATGTGAAACCCGCCAAAATTGAGTCTGCTGCTGCTGCTGCTTGCTCTGGCTTTAAGTCACACTTTCCTACTTTCCACATTTCCACTTTCCACTTCACTTTCCCGCCAAGAATCCCACGATTGAGGCATTCTCCTCCACATCTCCAGATAGGTTAGGGTTAGGGTTAGGGTTAGGGTTAGGGTTAGGGTTAGGTGAGAGTTAGAGTTAGGTAACGGGTGACATTATTTCATATCTCATTCTGGCATTTTAACATTATTTCATGTGTCAGCGTTAGCATCATTACTCATTTCATACATGTCTGTAAACTTGGCTGTCTGGGTTTCTGTAAGGTATGCGTGAGGTTAGGTGGCTAGGGTTAGTCCATTTAGCAAGGTCGAGGTGCTGAAAAGGGTAAACCCACCAACAAACGTTTTGTAGAACTTTGTGAAAATTTGCACTGTAAGATCTCCAAAATGACGAAACAACTTCTTATAAGAAAGACAACTCTCAGATCGCCAAAAATTAAGAAACTAATCCTAATAAGTAATGAACATGAAGACCGTTATAGAACTTTTGAGAATCTTGTAAAAAAAGTTGAGTACTCAAACCTTGATGATTTTAAGAAACTTTCAGTACTGGTCAAAGTTCCTAGTTTCTTGTAAATGATACTTGAACTGGTCGTTATTAGGTGTGTGTTGCATTTCCAACGCTTTTTCTGTGCGTTTACATATTCAAGATTAATATGGCTGTCCAATATGGAGCTTAAAGGGAATCGACATAGTTAAAAGCTGGCCCGGGCCAGGTCAAAAATATAATCTATTGTATTTGACAGCTTAGACGCATCCGGTTTCATTGTGTAGCTAAAGAAACAAAGGATTTGTGAGCGTTTCTCTGGCCTATTTATAGCGGCTACGAGATATATCTATGTCTATTCCCTTTAATCTAGACGTCAAGCGCTCCCCACTGAAACTCTTCTACTGTGTTGATGACTTAAGTACATTAAATCGTCTGGCAACATCTTGCCAGCCCGTCCTATTTCCATCGTCTCTAATGCCCGTTTTCATATTGACTCTTCCTACACCAGAAGACCGACATGTTATCTGAACGGACAAGTCTTCTTAGGAAGCTGGCATTATTAATTCTTCCCGGGTGGGAAGTGGAAGACATCTGATGACTCATAAAATCTTTAGGTAAATCAACAGCAAAACAAAAGTTCCACCATACAGTTTAAACATCTTCTACGACCTCTCAGGCAAGAATTAATTACCCATTCCTTGAGAACGGGAAAGACGATCTTCAAAGTATGCTGTGGCTTCTGATTTTGTCCGTCTATTTGTTTTCCGATCGTTTTCGAAGACCATTTGTTTGTCTATGGACAGAAAATTCGTCTAAGTCTGTCTTAAAGTTCACCAAAGATGAGTAGCTGTCAGACGACTTGTCCCTTGAGACTATTTGTTTATCTTCTGGTTATTCTTGGTAAAAAAATATCCACTCATATCAAAACCAATACGATACAAATGGGTTAGTAAAAAAAACATGTTCACACGTTTGCTGGGCTGTTAAATAACAAATATGTGGCCGATGTCCAGAACTGATATCTAAATTAAAATGCAAATGAGAGGCTTTTTTGGTAAAATCAAGAAAAGAAAGAGGATCAAAAAGAAAACTACAGACCAATGAGTTTAACTTCAGTTGTTTGCATGATCCATTCTGTATTAATTCTGGTCCATGATTTACTTGTTATTAAAATTCAAATTAAAAATCCAACTATCGATTTTAGAAATAGGATTCAAATTGGCAAGTAAAGCATGGACCAAGGTTGAATGAATAATGTTCGCACACGCACAAACACCTATATCAGTATTTTCGTAACTATTGGATTTAAAAGATGAGAGTGGTTTTTCCGAAAAAATCCTCACTTCTTAGTTTGCCTATGACTTATACTTGACTTATAGATTTTCATTTCAGTTTTGAATGTCAGTCACACAATCTCTATTTCACAGCCCATCCAACGTGATAACTTACTTTTTGGACTCACCCGGTAAAGACATTAAAACGAAAATTAAAAATCTAATTTAGGATCCTCTCTATCGCCTGTCCTTAATTCTTTAATTTCGAATCTTGATAATTCATTCTTTGTCAGTGTTTCAAATATGGAGTTCGTATCTATCTGGCAAAGTGTTCCGAAGTCAAGTGTCTTTGAATACAAGAAAATTACTTCTGCGTGTGCTTTCATTTCTCCATGCTTATTGCAACAGATTCTTTGTTTGTAATTCATATTTTACCTCTTTTCTTTTAGACAATCTGCACATGAAAGATGGCCTTTCTTGTAAAAGGTAGTTGAAGACCTGATAGACAATTACATGAAGGGAAACCATAATGTCCTTCGTTGTAATACATCAAAATATGTTTGATTTGAGATTGGCTGTAATTCGGTAGATTTACTATGATATCAGTCATTGCTGTAAAGAACTGTAAGTGAAACATGTAATGAATTTGGCACGAAGTAGTGGGCAGATGTCAGAGGCAAAATAAAAAATTCATTACGATAAAGAGACAGACACCAAATCCTTTTCACATCATAAACAAGCAAGTTGATACCATTCTAGATAAGTACATATTTACATGCCTCATGAATGCTAAGTCGTTCAGAGGCATTTACAAACTGCTGCGTGAAATTCATGATAATAAAACGTTTTAGCAAACTCAATGACCAACAGTTGTTTTGGAAATGGTTACTGTGATAAAATCTCACACAAAACGAGGAATCATACGTTCATAGTTACTTTCCATTTCACAACATTAAGCAACACAAAGTGTCCGCATGATTTTGGACCGATAATCAAATTTCATAATAGCCATCTGAAAACTAAGGTTCACCAAACAACCGTTCATAAATTTTAGACCGAGGATGATATCTCAAGATACAGCATTACAAACCTACAAGACACGACAATGTTAGGAATGCTAATCTAATTGTCTGTTAATAGTTCATCTTAGCTATTGCAGGTTCTCAGTTTGGATGAAATGCAGCTCCCCCATGCAGGGCAAGGGACAATGTTACTTAATTTAAAATCATCAAGTTAATGGATTGGAATGCCATTTCTAAACACTAAGTAGATACAAATCAATCTGTACGGTACATGTGTCTGTGGGTTTTTTAACTTGGAATCAAGAGCTTCGTTTAGATCCAAGTGCTGGTCTACCATTTAAATAATTCGATAAAAAACACTAGCTACATGATTCAATAGCATTAAGAAGCCAATAAAATGTCTTAGCACGCTAGAAAATTTCAAGTTGAAGTGCCGAAATGTCCTTCACAATTAAAGCAACAGCACGTTTTGGATCTGCAGAACATTCTCAAAGAACAAACCCTCTAAAATTAAAGGACAAGTCTAGGGGTTGACAAAATTATTGTTAAAAAGCAACCTTCCCTATTTCAGAACACCAATCGTGAGTTCTGTGCCAAGTTTTGATGCCTCCAACTTTCATAAATTGGTTTATGAATGTTCGTAAGTTAGGCCAAATATCGTCACCATTTTGTACTTTGTACGAATGTGCGAAGGCACGATAAGGAGGCTAGCAATGTAACCGGTATAATATCAACACATTTGGCAGCCTCGTTCAGGTAAACGTGAAGTGACGTCTTACAAAATGATGTCATTTTGCACTTCTTAGCAGACTGAAATATGTAGTTTTGCAGATTAAAGAGAAAAAGTTTAAATAAGCACTACACACCATTAACAACAGTGCGATCTCTTGAACAATCAACAATTATAACAACACCGGACTTGTCCTTTAAGGAAATCACGATAAATTAGTGAAAAAGCCCTGATGTTGATTATTTAAGTCCAACATTTGCCACCTCAATTTTACAATGAATAACTAACTTTACTTCTTTAGCGATAAATGATTGCGAAACCAGAAAAAGAATTTACAATGCCTCATGAAATTCTCAGGTCCCATGTACGATAGCTGTGAGCGCAGTTTCTTTATGGTGGAATTTTGTTGTTCGTTTACTTGGCTATTCAGTGATCTGTATTGCACATAATCTGAAAGCTTGTATCCATTGCAGCAACCTAAAATGCATAAATAAACTATTGTTCACACAACCAGAAAGACGTCAAGCTAAGGTCATCCGTGTGCAGATTGCGCCTATAACAAAGACTTGAGAATATCGTTACAGCCCGCCAAACAACCCATCTTCATCTACTCACCAGTTATAACTGTCTTAACAAACAGTGTGTATCTGCAATGAATAGTTCCCAAGGGATCAGCCATTATTAATACAGGATACGAGGGCCGGAAGATATTCAGAGGGGCCACCAAAAATTCTGGGCTGTGAAGGGGGCAGATAAACTTCGTAAGTCTAAAAGAAGGGGCGATAGAAATTTAAAAAACTGATCTTGGCAATCTGAAACACAAACTCCTTTTATGATCTTCTTGTGAAGTCCTGTGTTTCTCCTCAAATTATCATCGATATTTTCATAAATCTTTCGGTGCCACTTTTTTACCTTGGAAGCATTGCTATGTTCTTTTTTATGTCACTTGTCAATAGATAATATGATTTGTTACTCAGGAATATGTCATCAGTTTCGATGCAGATTGGGCCATGAAAAGTTACACCTAGTAAATGAAGGGTCCTTGAAAACCCTCGTATGGAGATGGAGGGGTTATGA
Organism: Aurelia sp. 3 sensu Dawson et al. (2005); assembly: GCA_964020215.1. Classification (NCBI taxonomy): domain Eukaryota; kingdom Metazoa; phylum Cnidaria; class Scyphozoa; order Semaeostomeae; family Ulmaridae; genus Aurelia; species Aurelia sp. 3 sensu Dawson et al. (2005). Next base: position 3,540,282 of record OZ026593.1, read on the forward strand.
AAAATGTTCATTATCCATAAAATTATGTTCCAACCCCCTGCCCGGCATTAATAATGACTGATCCGCTATCGAATGCAACACCCGTCATTTCAATCTCAAAAATCGAAGACGATGAATAAGAAACTTACCATTGTGGTTTTTCCAATGAAACCGATCGACGAGAAATTTTGTATCTTTAACAAACACTGGATCACGATTGAGACAATATGTATGCAAGTTGCAACAGTTGTCATAGATGATAGTCGTTGGAGCTAAAAACAAAGTTTTTCTGTGAGAAGGTATAGCTTCCGACGTTAACAAATGTCTATAAATGATCACATATATGTCTTAGAAGAGAATACAGAAAGAAAGCTCCATAAAGTATTAAATCATTATACTGCCGCGAGATTCACCACCAATCCTGCCTGATAATGAGGGAAATGAAATAAAGTTTGACATATCATTTAAATCAAACTGAACGGTTGAGTTTTCCCACCAAACACATCCAGTTTTCTCAACCAACACATTCAATCCATTTTTGGCACTGATGAAATATCTCAAGACTGCACAAAGAGTGTTAAATTGCGCCCATGAGCTTGATTGTTTGCTAAAACAATTAAGAAATTTGTATCATGATAACACAGATAGGAAATTTACTAAATTAGATGAAAATGTGAATCTCACCCTTTAAAAACCTAGTGCGGAACACAGTAAATGGAACATTTGGCGATTCATGAGATTCCATTGCTTGAAATCCGTAATTAATTCCTGTCGGCAAAAGAGAGTAATTACCATTTGGAACAAATATCAGAAAAAATACAAGGTAAAGTGACTTCAAATTTGAAATCCCATTTGGCGCAACATAATTACTATAAAAAATGTTCAGCTTATAATATTTTGTTTGCAAACATCCAACGAATAAAGGCACAGTAGGAAATCAAGATAGCAGCATGCTATCACGTGCAAGGAATCCCTCTGATCCTTTCATCGACATCATTTCCAATAATATCTGCAAGCATGTCTTCCTCTACCAGGTCAGCCCGACAAACCACCTTTCGACAGCTGCGATAAATGATTCACTGAAAATGTTCTTTTTGGCCAGCTGAATCTCGATGCATGAGTAAATCAAATGGGAGTCTTTTGAAAGAGCCTAAATCAAAGGAGCGAATGGCTCATACTCTTCGAATTCATATTTCTTTGCAGCTTAAATTTTCAAACATAATATTTATTCCAGTGGAAGATTCATCATGGCTTGTTGAAGTAGATAGTTCTCTAGCTCACTTAGCATACCTGTGAAGCATCTGCAGGAAATAAAAAGAAACAAATAAATTCTCACCATGAGGACAGTAAATTGTAAATATTCCAGGAGTCAGAGTAGGATGTCCGTGACTTTTCTTGGTGCAAATATCTTCTTTTATTTGAGTCTGGCAATCTAGTTCAAAACATCCCCTCTCACGACATTTCGGAAGAGTCGGAAAGAATGAAAGCTGTTCATCATGCTCGACAACATCAGGGCCTGAAACGAAATTCTCTTCCGGAAAGGGATTAATAGCTATATGGTAAAGCCATTCAAACAACTCTTGCCATACCAATGGGAAGTTACTATAGGGGAGGGCACTCAACATGTTATATACCAAAGGTAAGTGTTCTCTAACCTTTAGCAATACCGCAGGTTTTGACTTCACATCAACAAGACATATTTCCTTCAAGAGATCAAAAGTAACAACAGAAGGTGGGATAAAAGAACAAACTGGACTCTTACTACATATGCAAAGTAGGAAAGCAGATACCTCCCTCACAGGAATATCATCATAGCATTCTCTTATCCAATTCAGTACTCGTGACAAAGCAACGTAGTTATCGCCTAAAATACTCTCCAGATCCCTTAGTTCGGCTCGAGTCAGGTCTCCTATAAATCGATGTTTCAAACCTTTGGCCCACCTTTCAAACAATGACCTTGTATGCGCTTCCTTGATGCCAATTCTGTCCTGAAAGAGTCTGATAAAATAGACATTGAGTTGCAGGTTTGTTAATCATTACTAGATATGTTTGAACAACAATGGCTTCAGCAATATTTTGCAGAACATCCAAAGTCTTAAACTCGGATGCGATAGTGGCTGTAGTCGAGACACAATAATTTGTTATGCTAATGCCACTTTTCAATGATATTTGAAAAAAGCACAAAACGTTTCTTTAAATTTTAATGAATTTGGTGTTCCTGTTGGCCTTATATAAATGAAGAAGTCCATGGATGGTGGCCCTGTTCAAAAAGGGTGATCACTTCATTTGTCGCTTTCCGTGATATCACTGTCATCTTTTGAAATATCACTATTCCAGGAATTTGGGAGGTGTTTTGGGGTTGTCATGTAAGTTTCAAGCAATCATTTCCAAAATAATCTACTCTTGGTATGGTAAACTATTCAGTCTAGGTGAGATATTAAGCGTTGAGTAAACTGGAACAACGAAGTAACAGCCTTAGTACAGTAAGGACCTGCACATAAGAACCTAAGATTTTGAACCCAACCTGCTTGAGTTCTCATAAAATGACGTCCATCCCGCAACGAGGGTGTAGATACTTAGCACAGGGTTAGGGTTAGCAACATTCATTACATTCTTGCCCATATTCGTTTCATCCTAAGCTTACCCAACTTATCCCTGCCTATCACAATTCTGTATGCAATATTTAGAGTCCATAAAGAGGCTGACTAGCTGACAGGTTACACTTGCATTTATTTCGTGCTGAAATGCACCAATGAATGAGTGGATGAACAAAGTCCTTTAATAAAAACCTAGTTAAGATACTAGGCTGACATGGTTCTTTTTTATGAGGTGCAAAATATATAATTTCAGGCTGTAGGTTCTTAATAAGAGAAGATTTTTATAAACAGGCTTTTACTGTAGCAGAAATGTTTCTTCTCTGATCACGTTAGTTGAAACAGAACGAAAGAATGTGCAACATAGACAAAAATGAATTAAACTCACGATTTGCGCTTGATTTTTTCTTGATTGGGAGAGGTGTCAGTGGTAAGTATCAGAAGTTGCTTTCGAAACCCCAGACTCGTACCATCGCAAACAATAGTTTCCGGAGAAGTGCCACAGTCAGGACAAACCGCCCAATCATCAAACCGAATGTCTAATAGGATGAGGTATCCATACCAACTTGCTTTCCACTGGTAATAACTAACTGGAAATTCTGCATTGCCACTGTCTCTCTGTTTCAGCTTCCAGATTCCATAGTAGCCAAATAAAGTGCAGCTAGAAGGTGACAGTAAGAATTCCTAGATTAATTCACCGCCACTTACATGTAGTCGAAGCTGACAAGACTTCAGCTGATACGCTGTTTGTTATTCAGAAAGACTATACAACTTTTCTGTTTACGGGAATCACTGATGCTACTGCAAAAACAGTTTAAAAAGGAGCACATGAATGTACAAAGTAAATAGGAAAAAAGAGTTGATCAACCATCAACATCTGATATGAAATTCAAACAGCTAATGCTCGACATTAAACGTTACCTACTGTAGTTGAGCATAATGTAACAGAATGAGTGAAGACATTGCAACACGAACCTATTCCCCAAAACAAAATGGTACATGTAATCTCTAAGTACATCGTAACCAATCAGAAATTTTCCCATGTTCATAATTCCATGTTCTCTGCCATCATATGCTTTCGAAGTACTGCAAGCATGACATCGTTTTTTGTAAACTACGAATGAACAATGAGCATTTAATTGGAAATAAATCATTTACCATACGAAATTTACAAGAAAACTACAGTAAAGGGTTACCTCCTCAAATGCTATATACTTTTTTCAACATATTTACGTATTTGTACTTGGATATGCAAAATGCAGTACGTGAAACTAATCTTTCTTTTAGATAAATTAGTAACGTTTGTTGTTACGTGTGACCATAAATGACCACTTGTATGGACTATCGTTCACCATCCGAACTTTAGGCTGTACCAGACGTGAAATGATAGAGTTATCCAGGTACAGTATAAAATAGCTTACACGAATTAAGCATGCCAAAATATTGCTTAGGAGAATGAAAAATTCATTAATGGTTATTTCGTTTTGCGTTCATTCGCTAAACATTCCCTTGAATTCTGAACTACAAGAGTTGAGTTACGCTACATCATAGTTTGATGAAAAGCAAGTTTAGCAAGTTTAAGGTTAGCTAAACTCCATCAACTATCTTTTAAAGGGGTCAGTTTCCTTAAAAAATTAGTTTTGCATCTACTGCTCCTAGTGCAAATGCCTATATCTAATGCCTGTCATATTCAGATTTTGACTGCTGTTGATTCTTTTGACTGAACTAGCTTTACCTTGGCAAGGAATGATATCCATGCATGTGTACAGCATCAACTGTCCTATCAAAATGTCATCAAGTAACGTCGCCTCGCACTGCTCACAAAACATCCCATCCGGCAGCAAATGAATAACATCATCAACTTTTGGCAAAAACTGATTGTAACCGGCAGCTATTTTCTTTGCAAGATTCGCGGGAATCTCAAACGGGATAGGAAGATATGATACGGGCTTAAGGACATAAGAGGATGCAGGTTTCCATTCCTTTTCCTTGGCCAACAATTCGAAGACAACATCAGGAACTTCTGACAAAAAATTTTCAGCACTGGGTCCTGTTATTTCCCTTATGTAATCTACATGACAGCATTTGTTGACATTGTATGTGCAGGTAGAACATCGAAGTTTTCCCATTTCTACATAAACAAACCCAATCTTATCATCGACTCTTACACCGACGGTAGACTTGCTGGACTGCAATTCAAATACTTCCGATGAAGGCTGTATATGGAGGAGAAATAAATAGATTTCAGAATCCTGACAAGGAATATGGATAGCTGTATGTGAAACTTAAGCCTGGTTCCATATGATCGCAAAGATAGCAGTTGACGCAAGGATCGCTGAAAACTACGACTTTTGATTCTTGCGATTCTTGTGATCCTTGCGATCATATGGAAACCAGGCTTTATGTGTAGATACTGATGAACTTTTTCATGGCTGGTCGCATGGCAATGAATGAGCTCCTCCTTGCGTTCCTTTGGTAATCAAAACGATCAAGACTTCCATCAAATTCAACCAGCTGTATGTAAATGCTTTGGAATGAAACAATGTTAAATCTTAAACAATACAATCAGGCATCGTCAAAGTAGGCGAGTGCGCGAGCATCGCTCATTGGCACAATCCTAAATCCAGCAGATGTCTGCAGACACATTTAAAAGGATATTTTCTAAGATTTAAACGATTGACTACGATTGATTGGCAAGAACTGGGTAACAACAATCATTACCTTAGTTTTATTAAATTTGGCTTGGTCACGTTAACATGAACTAGTTGTTCCATTGTATATCAGATTTGTACTATTGTTTTAAAGCAACGAAACAAATATGTATGGTTTCAGCCTTTCGCATGTAGAAATGGATGTGTTCGAAACAAAGCTTAAGATTCATGTAAGGCGGTCTATGATAACCTTTGATAATCCATAAGTGTCCCTCACTTTAGTAAAGTCTGTTTCATATTATGCGCAGAAAGAATTTATATTCTAGATGACATACGTTGACAAAATTTTGCAGGCACAATTCTTGGACGTTTTGCCCTCGCAGGCACAAAAGATTTTGGTGAGGTTTGAATTCAATCATGGTTGTTTTGACTGCCAAACGAACGTCAGGCCTATCGCCTGTTTCTAGTAATTTTCCTTGCCTCACTTTGATTAACTTGTGTATCATCCTCTTCCTTTTGCACGTTATAAGCATGTATCAGTCTCGAAATCAGCAACTGAAGAATCGCCTGCTTCAATATTGAAGTATTCTCTGCAGTAGGCATGACATCTTGTTTTCAAAGGAATATGCTCGCATATCATGGCAGACATGATGCAAAGTAAAAAGGCTTTTTAGCCGTGAATCAAGAATGATAGATGGCTTTGACAGAAAATTTTTAACATAAATCATAAATACCTACCATGCTTTCCACATCGATCAAACCTGTGAAAAAGAGTGATGATGTATAAAATCCAAACTTTATTGTATCTCTGAAAATTATACCAAAATCACTTAAAAGCAATGCCAACAGTATGTGGAGTAACATAAGTTGGTTAAAACATGAGATTTTGTAAGTTTATAAAACACCCGATTGTCTTTGATACAGAACCGGCAATATTGAAACCACTTTCTTCAAAACAGCTATTTCGTTTCCCTTTACAGCATATAAAATTTTCTTACAGTATATCAGGATACTATTTTTCAACAAACTCCATCTAAAGTTCCTAAAAAAGAAAGTTTGCTAGTTTGCGGGTCTGTACTGGAATCCAATGGTTTGCAAAAGAAAGCAAAGCCAAAGAAAACAAAAGTCTTTAGATGTCTCTTTGTTCTATTGATAGATGGATGATAGTATAGTTCAGGTCATTCACAATACCATCACAAGAAATTGCAAGACTTCTTAAAATTTGCGAGAATTCTCCAAATTTTGATAAAGAGTTCTTGAGCCATATACAGTAAAAGACTATGAAAGTTTCTTAACAAAATGACAGATATTCTCAAAGAGCTCTTAGGCAGGAAAACCAAGGTAGCAAAAATTTCAGAACAGAATATTTTGTGATTCCTAAGAACCCTTGGGCCTGTGCTACCTAAAAATACCTAACCATAGTTTAGCAAAAATTGCCTAAAGTGACATGCACTCATTGTCAAAATCTTTCTGGAATGCAACAATGATTTCATTACCGCAACCAATACAAAAAAGTCATTTTTCAATCAACCTGGAGGATTTTAATATGCAAGGCTAGGAAAGGCTGGTTCTACAAATGACAAATTTCCATTCACATTCCTATTTGCTCAAAGGATTTCAAAGATATGAAAAAGCATTATGATCTTCAGTAACATGAAATATTCTACTTTATAGTAGTATGTACCCTCCAAATGGATTGTGGGTTTTCCCTTGTTTCTCTTCAGAAATCAAACTGATTAACTCTGCATTTGCCCACTTACCAACTGTGGCCAATATTCCATTTCTCATATCAAAATCAGTGAGAACTGCAGAGACTGCCTCAATGTGAATGCAAGGGCTTTGAAGATTTCTCAAATCTGAAAAAAAGAAATGAAAATAAGTGGTTGTTGGAAGAAAATATAAAGGCTTATCTTTGACTTGGCGAATTCACTTTGAAGAAAACAAACAAGGAAAAATAAAATTCAATTTGCCAACAACTTTTCCAACAACTATCTGAGCTGTTCAAAATACACAGGAGCATAATTTGTAAGAACATTTAGAAAAAATATTTTGATCTAATTGTTGAAATGCACATGTAGTCCTTGGAACCTTACCTTAACAATATTTGAAATTATAACATATACTTAAAACTTCACCAGAATCAAGGAAGAAAAGTTTTTGAAGAACAAAATAACAAAATATGCTACATTTCTATTCTATAAGTACACAATAAAAAAACAGCCATCAAAATCATACCTTGTTCAGTGCAAGACAAATTGCGCTGAAGGTTGTCAACAAATTTTTCTCGAGCAGGGTCACAGCTACAGCTATACAGCCAGGTCTCACATTTTTCAGCACTTTCAGTATCAACATGGATTGTTCTCCTTTTAATGACTAGGAACCTGTGTATCTAGAAAAGAAGGCAAAGCCATTATCCTCCTTGCAAAATGGCAATTCTTGATGCAGTGATAAGTAATCTTTCTGATAATGTTTATGTACTGCCCTAATACAGTATGATGGTATGACAAATTGTCAACATAGCTAAACATTGAAAAGATGGACTTCAGTAAACCATTGTTATGCTAGTATCAAGAAACAATAAAGTTTATCATCAAACAAACAAATATCTCTGGGAATTATCAACCATTATTTTGTTTTCCCTTACCTAATAAATTAACAGGCTAACTACTGTACTTACTGATATTGTTTTCCATTGCAAATTGAAGTCTGGTACTATTACTTCCATATTGTACCTCCTGATTGGGGTAATTGCATCAAGTCGTGCCAGCTCCATTTTATACAATCGTACTTGATCTTCTGTACTGAGGATGTCTTCTTCATTTTCATGCAACTAGTACATACAGTAAGCAAAGCAAAACAATTTAGGGATTGTATATGCAATATAGAGGAAAGTTAAAATAACTCTATTAAACTAGAAGCTAGGTAATCGAGGGTGAGGCGAGGGCATTTTTCCAACTGAAACCATACTATCTGTTGACAATAGATGATTATGGAAGAAATTGGGTTGGATGGGGAGGGGGGGCTTCAAAAAAAGATCTATTGCTTTCTAAAATGGAACTGAACAGTCCACCTGTAGAATTTTTATTTACCAAATACATAAAAATGCATCTTGGTGGCACTTAAACCATCTTTTCAATTCCTTTGTCGATTTGAACTATTTTATTGACAAGGTAGTCAAATATGTGGACATGAAGGCAATCAAGTATTCAGAACTGCAAGTGGAGGTCTGAGGGGTCTGCAGACATAGGTGGGAATGTGAAGATTGGTTATCTATCTATCAATATTGTACATTACCTCAATAGGTATTTCGTACAGACTGTTAGTGGTTAAACTTCAAAAGTTATCATAGATTATTAAGTGTTAATCAACAAAAATCAACATTTTCAACAACCTGGTAATTCAAATGGTCATAGCTAGAAATTGTAGCTGGGAGCAAGCTTGTGAATCATCCTTTTGACAAAATCTAACCCATCATGATGCCTACCCTGCTATAAAATTCAGTTAGGGGTCATCCAAAAACCCACTTGTCTTGTGATCACTAGGCATTACTGGGCAACTAAGGGGGGAGGGGGTTTCATCAAAATCTGATAAGTGATCATTGGTGGAACTTAAGGAATCCTGATCAAGAAAATTTATGTGTACTTTCAATTTCACACGCCCTATACGATTATTTTTGCAAGCTTTTCCTGCCGTCGAAACAGAGATGACTGGAAGCTTTCATCATTAGAATGACAGAACAAGGAGGGGGAGGGGTGGGGTTGAGAAGTTAGCGGCCAAATGCCACTAAGCGATCACGTGATTGCTTGGATCACAAGTGGATTTTTTGACAACCCCAGTTTTGATCGATAACATTTATAGCACAAGAAAATTGTTTGTTGCTACTTTCACTTACAAAACTATAATATCCATGTTCCGGTTCTGCTAAGTCTCCAGCACCAACATCATCATCAGATTCATCGCAATGGTCTGAACGAACTTCTGGGTCAATGGTAATGCTGGGTACAGCTGGTTCTTCGGGCCTAATAAGCGTTGGTCTACCAGGCCAGTCTGCAGAGTATGGCACTTTTCGACGAGATCTCCGGTGTGCAAGAAGAAATTTCTTTTGTTCTCTATTGTCTATTTTGAATAGTCTATTGAAAATCTCCGGTGTGCAAGTGCCATGCTCTGCACACCAGCTACCAGGTGTTGGTTGAAGACGATCAGTTGTTGGTGTAGGCCTAGTCTCACCAGGCTCTTGTAGTGATACTCGTCGTCGTCGTTGCATGGGAATTTGCCATCCTTGATGCTGTTCGCTTTCATGAGCTGCTGTCGAGGCTCCAACAAATGTAATCAATTCTGCAGCAGCAGAGGCAGATGATGCGGCATCACCGCTGCCACGATGAACGGCACTGTCCAGTTGAAATGTCATTCCTTCATCGCTGTCAACTTCCAGGAATTTCTTTTTGCGTTTGTTGGAGCTACGGTTAAACCTTTCTACCTTACCAGTGTCGATGAACTCAATTTTCTTCGTTTTCTTCATTGTAAGTTTGTTATCGAACCTCCAACGGAAATGCCGCCATTACGAGCTACTTTAAAATCCATCGGTTCCCTGTGTCCAATCACAGAAAAGACTCTCATGGTTAACCTATAGATTCACTAGTGGTTAAAAACGAGATTCTCACCACTTTCATACCTCCTCCTCCAGGTCTTTGGGACCTGGGTAGACAACAATCTGAAACCAATATATGTCATTTGGTACCAGATTTTATATCTCTTCTTTTCTATTTTCATAATTCATTTTTAAATTTCGACACCTGAACAAGCTGCATAAACGACCAGTATTGTATGCGTAAACTATTGTTTCAAATAACTGCACATGACCATTGTCCTCGTTCTAAATACAAATCTCTCTCCTTCCAGCTGTGCCAGCACTCACGCAAGTTGTATACAATGGTCTTGCAAAGACCTTACGATTTCTTTGACCCATTTGCCAAGCAAGGTCCTGTGCAAAGGAATCGCAAAGAAGAAGCCAAATGCCTTCTTTAGAGGGGTTTGTGCGGATTGCAGCCAGAGCTGGAACAGAATCCAGTTTCAGGTAATTCTTATATATTTTCAGCAACTCTCATCACTGTTTTCACCCCCGTTTAATAAGTGCCCTGGTGAGAGTTTTGATGTTCGCCGGGGTCCTGGTGATCAAAAAGCCTATACACATGTGTCTTATTTCAAGAAACCTGGATCAGACCATGCAATAAAAGTTCCTTAGTACTACGTGAAAGTTTTGGCACTCAAGGATAAGGGTTCCACGATGTATTTGCCATTTTACAATTGAATTTATCTTTTGAAGGTTTCTAAGCACTTACACGTAGCGCAGAAAAAAACCGCGTGCAAGTTTCGGACTAGGCTGTTATACTTTAACGCCTTCACTGAGCATCACCATAGCATGTTGCTCAATCTTGCATTTTGCTGGATAGTTTCTTAAAGAGCGAATAAATTTTCTTTTTTGCTCTATATATAGTCGTAAATAATTCTTAAATTTAGCACTCAAATTTTAGAAAGTAAAGTTGAAGTTCCTATATATGAGTTTCTTTATGCCTTTCATATACTGTTGACGAGTTTCTTAAATTTCAACTATCCTATTACTAGTTTTTTATGAGCCAGTTTCTTAGATAAAAACGTGTCGTTAGATTTTGCTAGGGAGCTCCAATTTAATACGAGGGCAGTGCAGCTTTAGGCGGGGTGTCTTCATGGAAATAGTTTCTCAAGTTCCTCCCCTTTGTTTCTCAATTTGCAACCGAGAGGCGAGGTTTCAGTCATGAGGTGTTTTGTACATATGAGATTTACATCTTGCCATCGTCCTCGGTGACAAATTTCGCTTCATTTTTGTTTCACTTCACTTGGGAAATCACCAAGTAGAATATGATGCCGGAGCACCAAGACAGGACTGTGTGCAGAGAAGGAGAAAGATGAAGGGCATTGGTATGCAGGGACATAGGAAGCATCTCAAACTTGAGGGCACGACACTTCGAGGGTAAGAAAAAGGGGGCATTTTCTGAAATGAAAAGGGTATTTCTTTGTTTATTGCAAAACCATGAGGGGCACGTACCTCCAGTGCCCCCTAGTTCCTACGTCTGGGGTGGTATGCATGCCCGGCTAAGATTCCTAACGTTTAACTGCCACCCCGAACATTGTAAAATATATCGAACTTCATTATTTTTCATATGTTTTGCTTCCGATTTGCTGTTAGATACTCTGGGTACCACCGGGTAGCTGTTAGAAAGGAGACAGTTTGTCCGAATCTCGAAGAAGAGCTCCAAACTTTTTCGTTCCAGATTATCATAGGGTCTTAAATCACACCCAATTCATCTATCTTACGCGGCTGATCTTTTCTCGGCCACAGCAGTGGCGACATACAGGGGAAGCTAAGATTCACTCATCCATCACACAAGGGGGAGGGAGCTGACAAGACATGTGCGAGTGTGGGGGCAAGGTCTCGCAGCTTGCAACCGAGCTGAAACTTTCATTCAGTGGCCACACCAACCGCTAAGAACTGGGAGGGCAAACTAAAGTATGGAGCCCTGGTGGTGACGGCCATGGGAAGAGTTTAAAGAGTGCGTCCTTTTCGCCCGGGAAAACCTTCATTTCATTGCTAAGAAACGCTTTGACTGCATTCAAAATTCACGATCTAGTTACCAAACCTTTCGTTTGACCATTTCCCTACCGATTTGAATGAACTAAGATCGACCACAGAGACAAGTGGGTAGACTCTTCCCCCCGGTCCCCGTGGCCCCACAACTGCCTTCATTCTGAAGCAAGAAAAGTCTTCCACAATTAACTGAGACTGAACCTGCGTTGCTTCCTTGCTACTGCGAGCAGACTTCGTTGCCGGTGAATAAGCATCGTTGGTAGCATACGCATAAGCATGCCGGTGAATAGGTAGCATAAGCATGCCGGTGAATAAGCATCGCACGATTGCATCCTACCAAACATGAGGGGTTGATATTTACCTTTTAACGATATTATCGTCGTCGAACTGCAAGCAGTGGTGGCGCCACGGGGGGACTGGGGGGACTTGCCCCCCCAAATCCCAAAAGTCAAAGAAAAATGGCATGAAATTAGTTCGGTATACCTACAGATGGAAAAATTACATCAAAATCCCCCCCCCACTTCTTTCGGATTTTTCAGAGCTGGTGCCGCCCCTGACTGCAAGATCCAGAAAGGAAAGATCGACATATAACATCGATATAGATTAATAGGATCATGAATTCACAAGTCAGTACCGATGATCGAAAAGCGAAAATTACAAAAGGATAGGGAAAATAGAAAAATGCCTGCTTAGCTATTGTACTTTTTTTTACATCTTCCCTGAAAACTTGTGAAATTTCTCTTGCACAATAACAAAGTTTGGCGGACTGCCTTGGATTGAATTGAGCTCAAAAATGATTTCTTTGGATGAAAGCCTCGAATATGCAGAGTGAGCGGTGTTTCACATCTCTAAAATTACTGTCCTGTTTGCTGTCAACGAATTTGATGACAACGGCAGTGAAGCTTTGCACCTTTGTGTCTCTACATTGAGGAACTCCCCCTAAAATCAACAGCAGAATAGCTAAGTAAATAAAAATAGGGTTCTGTCCGAATAAAAAATTTCAAACAGAACCAGAGAAGCGTCTTCTCTTAAAATTTCCTTTTTTAAGCTTGGTTCTCTTACATTCAAATAAAACAAACATAGAATCTTGTTAGAAATAGGACGGAAAAGCTTTGAAATTAATTTGCCTCATCAATTATTTCAGCCGCTTTTTCTGTTCCAACGATTTTACATGGGATTATAAATATTTTGATCCTATTTGAAAGCAATAGCTCAGCAGAATTGCGTTCTTAGAGCCAAATTGCCACCCAGGGTCCTTTGCGCCCCCACTGGATTTTCAATCTGAAGATCGAATTTGGCCTAAGAGGAAAGTATAAAACCACATCCCAGTAATTGAACGAAAGTTTGACTTTGGTCGAAAATTTTGTCAGTTCAGCCACTGCATTGCCGATCCATATTTTCTTGGCTTCTCTAAGTTAGCCTGTTTGCTACGAAATGATTGGTATTACATCCAAATTGGTGGGTAATTCTGGTTAGTATCGGGCCAAGTCAGAAAAGCACCCCCTCCTCCCCGTCTGAAAAGAAATTACTCCCTAAATTTCGAGCAATACAATCTTTTGCAAAATCTGATTGAATAGCCAACATGATCAATTATTCGTAAAATTTTTTCCTGGCTGACGTTGGTCATTCCTGTCACATTTTGCACGAGATTTTCTCAAGAAAGTCTCTTTGATAAACTTTACATTACCTGCTCAAAGCACGAACAAATATCCTTAATTTTTTTACCTTTGCAGCAATAATTTATACACATTTCAGCACGTGCTATTCTTTCCTCTTGGGAGGCTTTCCCCCTGGTATGAAAGGCTTATCCAGGGGGATTCCATTCTCACAAGAGGACAAGAGACAAGATTACATCCTTAGTATCATTACACAGACTGTGGGAAACGCTGAAGTTGGGAAAAGATCTATGTATGATACATCGAGTTATTCCTATCTCAAGATATCATTTCGTTCGTGATATATCGACATGTTTTCCTTCTGTTTGTACTTCTCCTGCGAAGGTGCCATTTTAACTCCAGCAAGTGGTATAATTTCATCAGGGCACTTGAGGTCATACCGATCTTCCGCCACTCTAGGGGGACCAAAATGGCACCTTCGCAGGAGAAGTACAAACCACGTGAGAAAAACAGGTCGGATCAACCATGAACGAAATAATGAATTAGGATAGGAATTACTCGATGTATCATATATAAGTATTTTTCCAAAGTCATCGTTTCCGACAGCCCGTGATCGTTATTGGTTGGAAGAAAACGCTAGGAAATTTTACCAGTCATCGTTTTCGCCGGTTTGTTTTTGTAGAGTTTTCACTATGGCTTTCTGTAGAAAAGAAATCTCTTATTTCCGCAAGGAATGACCGATTAAGGCTGGATTCATTCCTAAACCTACAATGCCTGCCAAAAGTCCTTGGAAAACTTAGGCTATTTCTTCATAATCCGCATTTCTAACCAAAGCGATCAGGTTTGAATACTCCCCTCGCCCCCGAAACAATGTTGATTTTTATTTCAAGGGTTATCGTCCCAGGATTCCAGCAGAGTCGCAGATCTTCCTGTCATCCCAATCGATCCCAATATTTTTACCAGAAAACAACATTGATCTGAGGGGGAGAGGGGGAAATCGCAAAACAAGGCAAAATTAGCAGAGGTGTTCCAAGACTTTTGGCAGGCATTGTGGTTGAATCGGCAATGAAACAAGACAGTTTTCAATATTATAGCGTTAATATTCAGGTGGCATCATTTTTCAACGCTGGGCCTTTTTTCAATGACGTGGCACACTACAAACGATGCACCATTTTTAGACACCCGTAGTTGTCTTTTAACAAATTCGTTGGCACTAATCAGTTTCTGTGCTTGAGAGTCAAGTGCCAATTTGTATATTTTCTCGAGAACATCCCTTATCAATTTCAACATGGAGAAGTCGATTTCGGTCCAGTGGAACCCGAAATTTTATTACTATACACCACTTCGATTAAGCAGCCTCATTTTGGAAATTTGTCAAAATTCCTTCCTATTGTTCTTATGAAAATTTCGAGCCCAGATTCGGATTTAGCACCCAAACATTAATCTAGTTGCATGTTTTTACACTACTGGCGACTGTGATGTTGATTTTATGACAAAGTAAAGTTCAAAAATTTATAAGGGACTTGACCGTGAAAAATCGTTCGGGGTGAAACTTGACACCCCGAGTCATTTTCACGGTCAAATCCCTTACAGATTTCCAAACTTTACGTCGCCATAATGTTAACACCACGACTGCTAGCAACATGAAAACTTGTGGTTAGACTAAAGTTTGGGTGCTAAATCCGAACTTGGCCTCCAAAATTTCATATGAACGAATTTCATCTTGATATCCAAGGCTAAGACTTATTACATGAGTCCTTACAACAGCAAATAGCAATTCAATTCAATCGAGAAAAATTAGACGAATGTCATCATTCTAGCACTGGCCTTTCAAACGTAAAAGCATGGGTATTGGGAAACGTGTAATGTGTTATGGGAGTATGCATCGCTGTAAAGGCAGAACTGTCAGGTCCACCTTTGTGTACTTTTTGCCTTGATATTCTCCTTAGAAATCTTGACCCCCCATCTCTTTGACTAATGTACAACTGTGAACTGTATGTCTTTGAAACACTATGGTCAACCAAGATCTTTAGTTCTTTCCAGGAGCTTTAGAAACACATTACTTTCTGCTATGTTAAGGCGAAATTGATCTCTTTTATTAAGGTTTTAGCCATTCATGAGCATCAGTGTCTTTGTAACCAAGTAAGCGATAAAATCATGTGGTCCCTATTTGGTTCGATGATGTCGCCTACAACAAGGGCAGATTTTGTAATACAATAGCATCAGTCGCTTTGGCTCACACCTCAATTCAAAGCGATTAGCGATTTCAGACAAAAGAAATTCTCTCAAACAGAAATTCAAAACAAACGAAGCCGCAAAGTTGCCCTGAAACCAGTACGGCGAACTCTCATTTGGTGCAGGCGAAGGGAAGTTTTTAAGAGAAGATATGTGCTTATAACGAAAGAAAGAGGGTAAATCTAAAGTTCTGTCTCGCAGATTTTGTTTATTTGATTCAGGAGCTGGGGAGTGACTGCGTACATCTGAGCAATAAATATGCAAAAATTGTAATGCCCTCTGCTCGGTTTCTAGATCAAACAAACAAACTCCGAGAGACAGAACTTTAGATTTACCCTTCTTCTTTCGTTATAAGCACATACCTTCTTTTAAAAACCTCCCTTTTTCCCTTCGCCCGCACCAAACGAGAGTTTGCCGTACTGGTTTCAGGGCAACTTTGCGGCTTCGTTTGTTTTGAATTTCTGTTTGAGAGAATTTCTTTTGTCTGAAATCGCTAATCGCTTTGGATTGAGGCGTGAACCAAAGCGACTGATGCTATTGTATTACAAAATCTGCCCTTGTTGTCGCCGTTGTCGCATACAGCCAAAAACATACCTATGTTAATCTATTTTCTGATTCCGATTCATATGTGTTTCATCAAGCTGAGGTTTTGCCTTAATATCAGTTGTAACTGGGAGAATTTAAGGATTTAAGGAATAAATATAGATATGACGTAGTATTTCTGGTAAACGAAGAGAGCCTTTCACTACAAAATAAGTCATGAAATTTCACATTGGTCATGCTATGCTGGAGTAAAATTGGTGGAAACGGACTGTTTCCCCAAATCTCCCTTGAGAGGGTAAAGAAAATCTCTGTTTCCTTGGTTAAAACTTCGTTACGCCGTTAATTGGAGGGATTGTATTGGACTGTGTCAAAGTTTGTCTGTGCAGAATTCCTGTGCCAACGCAACAGGGCGGCTAGTTCGCACTCAACTTTACGAAACCATATAGCTCTTTACATATCAAGTACTACTGAATAAATAAAAGTACAAGAAACATGCCAATCATAGCCATCATGCAGACTCGATGAACGGGGAGGACTCGAGAAATGGGGAACAGCAGAGTTGGCATGAAAAGAAACAGTACTTTTCCCTCCCATTTTTGCCTCCCAGGACCTTCCAATGAACTTAGCCGTTGAAGTTTAGTATATTTATAATAAATTTCGCTCTGTTAATGATGATAAAGGCTCAAGTCTTCTGTTGCGATAGCAATAAGCTTGTAGAAAGAAATTTATCAAGCAATGAGAATTTTGATAACTTGTGACACAAATTTGGGATAATTACCAATGGGAATGTCACAGATTCTTCACGTGACTTTGAAATGCCTTTAAATCATGGATTTGAGATATATTTCATTTGATTTTTCATACAAAGTTTTCATTTCCATTGTGATGGGGCTTATTTCCATGAAAGAAATTCTCTGGTGCTCATGATAAACATTTCATGATCCGTTACTTTCCCAAATGATAACCCGTTAGCTTTTCGCGCAAAACTGTCAGTTGCGTTTCAGGAGGAATGAAGAGCTAAGATATCTAAATGAAGTAGAACGGGCGCTTCCCACGTTTTCCAAGAGTCCGAAGGGCGATGGTCACGAAAAATTTTTCCAAAACCCCTATGTATCTGCCTTAGTGGCCTTCCCAAACTCCAAGACTGGATCCGTCCCTGCTCATAAGAAACTAATAAAAGTTCTCTGAGCAAAATGTCTCTGCACGAGGTGATTTCCAAGGTTTAAAATCTCATGAGGAGTTTGTTGAAGATACGTGTAAAGCGTGGGTGTACATGGGGTCAAAAAATTAACCCTTCCTCGCAACCTCGCATTTAACTCCTTTAGGACTCCTCGCAAATGCGTTTTTCTAAAATTGTTTCCTCCTCACATTTCAAAAGTTACTAAGGTGAATCCTCGCTCCTCGATTTCAAAACGAAACAAATCTAACAACGACGCAAGAGATCTTTTTTGTACTTTTGACTAGATCAAGCATAATTTTGCAGCCAGCGTATAAACGTTGTGTGAACACAAACAGGAGTGTCAAACGGGAGCTTTTTTGGACAGAACTGTCCATCGGATGTAAGTAACACAACCTCAGACTAACGGGCTACCTTGTAAGAGCTGTATTTATTTGCAGTCCTGTTTTTCAAGAACTGGTAAACCGCAGTGGCGTAGCCCAGGTCCCTGCTTTTGGGGGGAGCAAAGTGCGAGCGTAGCGAGGAAAGATGGGGGTCCGGGGGCTTGCCCCCGGGAAAATCTTTTGGAGCCACGCCCTTCAGACGCTCGGAAAACAAGGGAAACGCCCTTTTCAGTTTTATTCTGCATCGCAAATCGCTACATTGAACCCACAAAATTAGGAGGATGTTTAGTTAGAACTGGATCAAGAATTTATGCTATGGCAACATTTGGTGCTGGTCAATCGATCTTGATATTCAAGGAACTGTCTCGTATCCCTACTTTACTCTATCATTTTCTAGTCAGTCTACAGCATCTTTTGCCAGAAACTTTTGCAAAAGAAATTGCTGTTCAGTGTACAGGTTCTTCAAATCATCATTCGATGAGATTTTTCCAGAGTAGTAGCAAATAAGGATCCCTATAGCCAACGGCAGGCATGTACAGGCTAAGACAAATGAGGATATTGAAATGGATGGGTCCAGGTGGCTTGGAATGCCTCTGCCAACATTGTCAACATTGTTTAAGACTTTCTGAACACGCCACTGGAAAAAAAATGCACCCTCGCTAGAAGCAGACAAAACTTTCGGTGCCGTTTTTAAAATGGCAGCGACGATTTCTTTCAGTCATATTTGAAAACACGCCCCCCCCCATGCCCCCCCAGGCTACGCTACTGGAAACAGAGTAATTGCAGTCCTGTTCATCCTTTTACAAGAAAAGAAAAAAGGACTTCTTTCGTTATTATGATCTTCAAATTTTATCATCTTTTAGCGCTGACCAGGGGCGTAAACTTGGCCAATAATTTTGAAAGAGTGATAAAGATCTTTGCCCTACAAAACTGAGTGATGCCCTGCAGACGGTGGCATTGCAGGGGTAAATTAAAGGAAGCACACAGAGGTTTATACAACCGTCTCATTGGACAATCAATAAATAGAACATAGAAAAACCCACACACTCTTTGTCTCCGAAGTTCTTGCACTCGCCAGTTTGACCCTGTTCGATAAAATCTTATTAGTACCCAACCTTTGTTGATGAACAAACCTTTTAACCCTGGCGATTACCTTAAAGCGGGGATAAATGAGGGATCTGGGGACAAAGCCCCAGACAAATTTTTGAGCCACGCCCTGTACTTTGGCTTAGAATGGATCTCCCAATACCCTGCTTGTTATTAGCGACAAAAAACTTTGATAATTTTCTAACGACATTCTATATAAATCAGTGCTCAAGAAAAATTTTTGAAGAAACATAGTTTACTTTGGCTCAGAAGGCACCCCGAGATTCCATATTTACCAGAGCTAAAATGGAAGCTTTGAAAACACAATTCAAATTGGCAGCAACTGTTTGCAAATTTCAAGAGAGCTTCGCATGACTACAACTCTTGTTACGTGGTTACTTACTGTACTGACATCAAATTCGACTGGGCGTACTGCAAAATCGTCGATTGCCCTGCAAAATGCGCTTTATTTGAGCTTGAAGGGTGTCGCATCCCGAGATCCCCACCATTTTTGTCCCTGATGTCGACCAATCAAAAATCTCGCTGTCTGTTTCCCTTTGGTTATCTTGTATAAAAGTTCATAACGCCAGAATCTGAAACCACAAAATCATTTCACGTTAGCTTGACAGGACAGCCATTGCTCTGTGTACTTTTTCACGGAAACTGGACTGCGAAAAACATAATTCATTTTTATGACTATTATTCCTCCTCGCTGTTTAATGCAAAGGAAACCCGAGCTCCTCGGATTTCAGCGTTTTCTCTTAAATTTTCCTCGCACCTCGCTGGGTTTTCAAATTTTTTGTGGCTCCTCCCTCGCACGAAAAAAGCAAATCCTCGGTTCCTCGGGGTTAAAAAGTAGCCTCCTCGCCTCCTCGTTCTCCTCGGACTTAAGCCATGGACACCCACAAGTGTAAAGCAAGAGGATTTGTATACGATTTTGTCTCTCTGCCCTTTTCGCTCTTCCACGCCACATGTTAACGAAGAAATAAAGTTCTTTATTTGATTTTCATTCTTTTCTATTTTGTTTTCGCTTCTTTGAAGAAGGTTTCATTTTCTCAGATGACACACACACATGGCAACGCTAAATAAAAATAATTCCCACTCTCTTCATTGACCAATCAGAAACCAAAATGAGCAACCCGTGATCTGCATTGGTCTTCACAACGATGACTCAATGTCCTGGCTTTCCTTTTTGGCATATTACATAACTTAATTTGAAATCCCCACCTTTCTTGAAAGCCAATCAAACCAAGGCATGAGAATGAGGCAACCAGTTAGCGTTGAGAGCCAGGATAGACTTTTTCCGTGTGGACTTTGAGACCATCTGCGGGTCTGCTGTCCATTGTTATTCAGTTAAGAAGCTCGTTAAACAGGTCTGACGGGTCCATGCTAGACTTGTTTCTAAGGTCTAACAGTACAGACTCCAACAGTGCATAACAGCATAGCAACCCGACTGGTACGGCATCTCTCAAGACCGCTCGAGAAGAAAAAATTTCCCTGGACAGGACTTCAAAAGATCACTAACTTCACAATTTCTCTCAAATAGTTGTTGGATCGAAACAGATGGATGAAATTGGATGGTTATTTAAAGCTCTGCGAGGGATCCTTCATGAAAAGCCCACAATAACAACGAGGGTCGTCGAAAGTTTTCGGTGTTTTTCCAAAGGAAACACTTGACATTTGGTGTGGGCCTACAAGCTTGGCTTCGTGAAGGAAGTTCAAATTCGCCGGTTGTGTACGAAGAAATTCACAACAGAAGTCAAAATGGATGGCGCCTATTCGTGGGTTATTTGTGCAGTTTGTTGCATTGCCAATGCAGCAACGTGTGGCTTCTACAATTCATATGGGACGTTGTTCGTCGCCATTATCCAAGAATACCAAGTCAGCGAGACCGTGGCAGGTGAGGAAATTTTCTTGTTATTTTTCTTATCATGAATAATAGATGAAGGGAAGCGGGCTGTGGCTGTGGTAGACTTAAATCATGTGATATTCTGATGAAAGGTCTGTTGTTTTGTAAGCCAATCATGGACGGTCTCTTGTGGCATTAGCCAATCAAATCCTCTTGCGGTTTCAACTTGATCACATGTTGTAGTCTATGCTAGACCCACTTTCGCTTTTAACATGCCTCATTTCATGCAGCTAAAAACCAACTCCTTGATTTTATTTCTCCAACATTTTGCTACTTCATACTACTGAAGAGATCTCATTTTATAAAGGTTTCTAGAATCAATTTTTGTCTTCACGGCAATAGCTTACAAACGGCATTTAATCATGTTTCAACTGTGCTCTGAATTTCCGTTAACTTACAAAAATTCTTGAGAGAGCTCATTGCCTGAAAGAACTTTCTGAAAGGACGCAAAAGTGGGTTCGTGGAGATCGAATTTTAAGCCGTTTCCTTTTACATAATCCTGTTTATCGTTTATCATCAACTTTCACATCAGAAGAAACATTAACTTTAATCTTGAAAAGGGAAAAGAAAATGATTCATTTCTATTTTCTAGGCCTGACACCAAGGAGTCGTTCTCCAATAAATTCCCCTCTAGAGATCATTCCTAATCAAGTTTTTTGTCGAAAGGATTCTGGATGTCACCGGTTTTTTTGCATACATTGTTTTCAAACGACATGTAAACAAGATATTCTTTCCACACACCGCGATATTCATGCAACATTAATATTTCATATGACCTATTTCAATATTAGCAAGATGGCCTGCACCTTTATTACGAGTTTCTAGCACAATATTAAACAGGAACATTTCTTTGAAATTCAGCATTAGTGTAAATTCTAATCAACTTTTCAAGCAACCAAATCAGAATTGCCAAGGAGAAAAAAGCGAAAAGACTGGCATGATTTTAATTTTTCTTGTGGCGTCTCACAGATCATGGCGATTTGCTGGATCCAGCCCAAGAGGATCATAAGAAATACTTGGCAAATATCAACACCAGGCGAAATTTTCGATTGGAAAGCATTCTGGGAGTTTAATCAGACAGATGTTTCCATCTTTCGGCTATGTCAGGGAACGTCCAAAGTTTCCTGGCGTGTCAGTTCTCTAAAAAAATTCAGGGAATCACCATTGGGCATGTGATCAACAGTTCCCATGGCTCCCGCTGGGAGCACAGGAAAGCTACCCCGCTTCTTTGAGAAGAAAAATTGTCAAGAGTCGCAGTGAACGCTTTCAAAGCCACTTGACCCGTTTTGACCTAGGTTTGAGAGTCTTGAAGAAACATCTGTCGTCTCAAGTCAATAGGGCACTGGTAAAGGGGTTGTGTCAGGTTGCTGGGTGGCCCTATAAAGACTGTGATTATAGATGAAAAAACTTTCTTGCAAAGTCTCGAATGGGCAACAACTGAAAAATGTTTAGAGAGAAGCACGTATTCCAGAAGTTCATTAAAAATATGAAAAAGAACAAAAATAAGATAAAAGTCGATCAAATATCTAAAGGGAAATAGCATATCATTCCGTTCCCTCTAGCAGCTGCAAACATATGTGTTTTTAAAAGTAATCGTTTGACATATTCTATTTATACTCATCGACGAAAAATTTTGTCTGCATTTTATCATTTATTCTGTGCGCCGAGCATCTAACAGTTTCTGGAGAATGTGAAGGTGTCTAATTGCGCAAGTTATTTTAAAGCATTTGAAGAGTATGATTAACTTGGGTTTTTGAGATAAAACAGGAGCCTAAATGGAAAGTGTCAATTTGATAAGAGCTTCAAATGATAGAATAAATCGAAAAAGAAAAGGCAACGATATAAACGTCGCTTTCAGTAGATGCTTGCGATGACGGATAACGATTGAACAAAATCGCCACGGCAGCGGCGAAGGAGCGCGAATGGGAGTTTAAGCCGAGCCTTAAATTTGAAAGTACCCATTTAGCTGTAAACCTACCTAACAATAACATGACTTCCAGGGGTGGACTACTGCACTGGCAAATATAGGCAAAGCCCCGGGGGGGGGGGGGTACTTGACCAGATTTTGGACGGGGACGTGCCATCGAGGTTTCAAAAACATACCCGTTCCTTATACCAATTTTTCCAAAATGTATACCCGACTTTATACCAATTTTTCAAAAATATATACCCGACTTTATACCAATTTTCCGAAAATGGATACCGGATCCAATACCAATTGCGAAAATCGCGAAAAGTGATACCGTTCCTTACCAAATTCGTGAAAATCGATACCGTTCCTTATACCAAAATCGTGAAAATCGATACCCTTCCCGATGGCACGTCCCCCCGTACCCAAAATATGTATAGTACCCCCCCCCCGGGGGCAAAGCAGGGTGAGTCAAAAAACTTAACACGTTTGACAGGCTATGGAATAAAAAGTAATGCGGTTGATATTCAAAATTAAAATGTTAGTCGATCTGTCAAAGGCTAACTTAGATGTGAAGATCTCTCAGAACTTAGGAAAATGCTGGTAAGGAAATTTAGATTGGAACGAAAACTCCATGTCTGATTATGGTTTCATGATTTTCTTGCCATTGAAATTGAAATTCTATTTCGAAAAAAATAATGGAATAGAATCGAACGGGGAAACAAGGGCTACTCATTTCAGTGCGAATCCCTTGCCAGCATTTTCCAAAACTGCTGGGTCCAAATGATAAGTGATTTTTACCAAACAAAGAAATTTTCATATCTATATTATAGCCTTTGATTGATAGATTAACATTTCAGTTTTGAATATCGCCTGCATACTTTACATTCCAATGCCCACCAAACGTGTAAACTTTTTTGACTTATTTGGTAGGCTGATATGGCTGATCCTAGTAGCATAGGCATGGCAGCTTTTCAGAAACATAACGGAAATGGTCTGAAACAATTAACCATGACCATTCTGTTGAACAAAACATAACCCCGAACATTCTTAGCCTGTGTTACATAAGACTTAGCCTGTGTTACTATATTGTTGCTATCCATTGGTATCTTTGCTCAAATATGTCCCTCATAAAAATTTTAAGATCTCCACTAAACTGCTCCCTGTAAAACCTAAGCCCCTCTTTTAAGATTTCACCACAGCAACTCCCGAAGCAAACAAGCGTTAAGAGCCTGGTTAAGAGCTGAACTCAGCTCATAAACTTTAAAACACTTCGCGGTAAACCGAATTCCCCTCTTCATAGAAACCAGTATGACATTCCCCCGAAGCAAATTGATAAAAAATCTATTTTGACTGGCTGATCAGCCTGCATTCACAATGACAGATTTAAACCAGTTTTTTTAAGCCAGGTTAAATGAACCAATCAAATGCATTCGATTAATCGAATTGACCAGTTAGAACACAGCATTTGATTACCAGGTTTGGTTTAAGGTGGTTCAACTTACAAGTTTGAATAAGGCCTAAGTTTCCTCTTCATAGCTCCCCTAGCTCATGCTCCCAAACAAACTCTTTGATGATGGCCGTTGAATAGCAACAGTTGTAATGAATAGGAAAACTACGTATTTGGCGGCTTGCTCGATAGTCCCTCCTTGTGCTGATTATTAACACAACCTGTTTTCAATACTTATTTGCAGTCAAAATAACACATACTGTTATTTACCATTGCAGGTGGGATAAAATAGATATATGATGCATATGTTAAGTTTGCACAGGTTGCAAGGTGAAACAAAGGCTTTGTTGCTAAGTGGATTTCGGGGCTCTCGCTACAATCGGCGACGCCCTAGAAATGACGAAACAAGAGAAAAAAGGACTTGAGGGCAGTCCTTCTGAAGAAAACTCCCTGTCGGCTTAAAAACTTCTCTCACTTGAGATATCTTTCTTAGGAAGCAAGAACCTCTTGCATTCAATCTATTTACAGGCTCCTTAGCACCCCAGACCATTTCCCTTTCTACCTACCCCCAATTCGGTAGTTTTTGATACGGGCCGTAAATTTAGGCTTGTTTGCATCTGCTTATCAGGAAATTAAGTACTTTGTTCTCTGGAGGTAGTAAGGGCCCCAGGTACCCTGTAAGGGCCCTATCATCTTAGGTCCAAAACGCTTTATTGCCTTTCTCATCTTTATCATGTTAAAATTTCAGAGATAATTTTAGTTCAGAACCTCACTCCAGAGCGTTGTAAAATTGATAGCTCTAATGTATGGGTTTTCGAATGCAACCAGTTTGAAACAGAGCATTGATCACTCTGCCTGAAACAACATTCGCTTCTTTTAAAGAAATTTAGGCCAATCGGTCTTACCCGTCACCTCAGCAAAGTGAGTGATCACAAGTTTCCATGCCCCAAAGTAAATGTCATCAAACAAAACTAGTAAGTAGCATGGATTGTTGCTGAGTGTTCAGAATGTTGTAACATATAATAATAATATGATAATAATAATACAACTCTAATAGCTGTGTAAAGCTAATTAATGCCAACTATCTATCATACATATAAAAAATGTTGCAATGTTCAAAAAGGATTTTAAAGAAAAAATGCTAAATAAAACCTAAACCAGAAATGTACGTTTTACTCAATCTACAGTGACACTCTATTGTGTAGGTTCTTAATTCTTTTTTAAAAGCAGTCAGTGATTGGGACTCTCTAACACTGTAAGGTAATGTTTGCCACAGCTTTTGACCCAAATATCTCACAGTTTCTATGCCATAAGAAGTTGTCTTGGCATTAGGAATGCCAAGAGTATTCTTATTTCACAATTCATATTGTACATCTCTTGCCTCAAAAATCTCACTCATGAAACTAGGATTCAGGTTCTTTTTGGTTTTGTATATTTCTATCATCAAGTACTGTAGATTGCGTTGGTGAATGGATACTGCATTATCTAATTTCAGCAAATATAATAACCGGCACTCGTTTTTCTCTTCCTAGCATTCGTTGGCTCAATTTCATACAGTATGTGTCTACTGTTTGGTTGCATCACAAGTCCACTGTGCAGTCGCATAGGCTGCCGGCAAGTAGCACTGATTGGAGCAGTCCTTTATGCATTGGGGCTCTTGCTATCATCATTCGCCAAGGGGATTATTATGCTATTCTTCACGTTTGGTCTCTTATTTCCCTTTGGTGCAAGCGCTGTATATTTCTCCTCCCTGATGGTCCTACCACAGTATTTCGAGCGCAGCTACGCTCTTGCGTTTGGTGTTTCAAGCAGCGGAATTGGCGCTGGTGGCTTCATCTTTTCAGCAATCACTGAGAAGTTATTACAATCGCATGGGCTCTCGAACACTTTCAGAATTCTCGCAGCTACAGGAGCCTTGCTTCTTGTTGGTGGCCTGTTGTATGGTAAAACGCCTCCGCAGTTTGCAAAACAAGAATCCGAGACTGCGAAGAAAAGGAGAATGCTAGATTTCAAGATCTGGAAGAATAGAGCATTCCTCATTTGGACAATCTGCGTCTGCTTGTTGTTCTCAGTGATGTATATACCATTCGTGCATTTGGTAAGTGGATAATGCATGTTTAAATTACAGCTTGCCATACTAGAGGGACATTAGGATTTTTGTAGGGGCAAAGTACCAAAAATTCGTTCTGCGCTTGAAAAATATTGCGCCTGGAGTATCAAAGGGATGATTCTGAGCAATGTCTTGTGTCATAGCAAGTGTGTTTTCACTTCTATGTAGAAATGTACCCGGCTTCAATCTGTTCCTTCCGTCACTATTGGGGATTTTCTTTCAAAAACATGCAAAAATCAGTGAAAATGACGACCAAAATTTTCCCGGCTTGCCCTCCTGGCAACAATGACATTTACAAGTATCCAGCACTTGTTATCTATAGTTCTACTCCTGAGAGAATGGAATTCTCCTAAAGCACAGGCAAGTCATTTCTGTACAGCAGAAATGGTGTAGGAATATGGTTGCCATGAAAGGCCACTTTGCTGAGGGGATTTCTTGGGAAATTCCATAATTATTCTCGGGTGAAGGTGGCCAATTTCAGCAGGAAATTTCCTAAAATGACTTCAACATGTCAGCTACTCAACAATATGAGGAAGAGCATCATTACTGTGATATTCATTAGAGCTTGAGCTGCTTTGTACATGATTGCCGTTTTCGTTTTGACGTTTAACATTTCGTTTTCATTACCAAGGCAAATCATATAACGGAATGAACTATTGCGTAAGGGATACACGTGCAGAGGTTCCTATCGGCGGCATCGGTAGAAAATGTTCTGGTTTAGATTGAGGATATTGTATGTGGGAAGAGCTGGCCCAATGGTAGTCGTCGTTCCGCTTCCAAAGGTCGAAGCAATTATTTAATTGAGGTTTAGCTATCAGAATGGTCGAAATAATTGTTGAATTGAGGGTTTAGCTGTTAGCATTTTTGGCGGTATATGCAGTCAGGTTTTACCAGCAAAATAGATAACACCTGGAGCAAAATCAGCCACATTTCATATGTCATATTTCAATTTATCATTTGCCGTCACAATTATTCGTCGTTCTTTTGTGTGGAACATAGTACATTAGATGCGTAGCCAGATTGCACCCAAGGCCATGAAAGCCGCCGATCGTACAATCATGGGTAACTATTACATAGACCGCTGTTATCTTTCGGCATATATATACATATCTGTTATCGTTTCACCGCTGTTGTCATTTCGGCATATATATATGTATATACATGCTTAGTTTTGCGGAGGAAAATTCATACTTCTCTGCATGGGAGGCTTTAATATGTTTCAGCATGTATGCATCTGCGGACGAAATGGATGCTAGCTCCTCCGTAGTAGCAAGTAATTCTTTCCTACACAAAAGAAGGAGCTGCAGCAATGAAGCAACACTAAGGAGCAGGAGCCTGTCCTATGGTACGATGATAGCCTATCTAAAATGTACTTAGTGCATAGAATTGTTGTGTAAGAAAAGGCTGTTGAATTTTTTATTTAAAACGGTGGTACTTTTTCGCATGAACATTATAGTGACAGAGGATTATCACACCCATCAAAAGAACCTTTCAAGTCTTCACAAGAGTTCCAATTTCCAAGTAACAAGTTGGTCGGTCCCTTTCACAATTTTTTTGACGAAATTACTTACGGCAAGTTTTACCTGGAAACGACAATTTTTGATAAATGATAGGAGTCTAGAAGACACTGGGAGAGACCTTGACTCTATGAAATTAATCCAAGTATGTGATCGATTCCTACCATATTTCAAGCCTCCAGAGACATCACTACTTTGAAACTGACAACTTGATATTCCAACAATATTTGAAGCCTCCAGAGACATCACTACTTTGAAACTGACAACTTGATAAGTCTACGTTTGAACTTCTGAAGGCCGTCCTTAACGTTCTACAAATGTAACTTTATGGACAGTTACATGGAGTTGTAAAGAGGGACAGTCTTAAAGTACAACCAAGATTCATGATTAAAATTGGTTTTGGCCACAGCACTACCATTTTATCTCATAATACTGCAAGCAAGGGGTAATTCAAAAGAGGCTAGCGAATGGAGCTGAATCGAACTTGTGAATTTTTTAAAACATTTGTGTGACTTTCTGTTGAGAATAAGTTTAGCAAGGAATTAATGTGCTTTTGCCTCCATGAGTCTTTCGATAGGGCAGACCCTATATTCGTTGGGTACATCAAATGGCATATTCCTGTCATCCACCAATTGAAGTTACCCCCTCCCCTCCCCCGGGTACAGACGCTAACTTGCTCAAACTTTTGGCGATAACTCTGTGTATCTTCATCTCTCACATCATTTTATCAATATTTAGACACAATACTCCTTTCAGCCTATCAACAATTTATGTAAGAAAAATTGATAGGAAAGTATTGCAAGGTGCTACTGCGCTAAGGAGTCGTGTTTCGGTCCTGTACTTTCCAAAGGTCCTCTCTAAAACCTGTTTCAAAAGTGACTGATTTTTTTCTCGAATGTTGTCAGGACTATCATTCCAGTTTTTGACGCTAGAGGAGTAGTTGCTGCGCTTTGCTAATCTTTGCTTAACTTTGGAAATTTTCAAATCTCCACGATTACTTTCAAATCTGGGATCCTTCAGTGGACTGCGAGGATATTCAGGACAATGGTCAGGCCTGCAAAACATTACATGAATGCAAATCTTTATATGTCATGTTTCCTTCGTCAAAGGAGAACAAGGACTTCACACACAGCCGTGTACATATCCATCCGTCCTTATGCTTGGCGGCATCCGCTATTAGCTTCTTTGCTATCGTTTGCGATGGTCACAGTTGGGATGTTGGGATGTTGGAAAGGTTTTATCCAAACAAAACTACCATAGCGAAGATGGCTTTTAAGAGAGCTTTTCGGGCTTGGCCAAGCAAAGATTCCTTTGTTGGCAGATTTTTTGTCAGCTTTCTCAAGCAGGTCAGGCCTTCTTTCAGTTTGTATGTGGCAAAGACATCAATAACGACCTTCTCGAGCATGCGGCACTTCACTAAAACAAGCTCATTGAAATAACGTGATTACTAAACGATTCGTGCTATAACTCACCACAGAGGCCCTTAAGCTCGACTGTGCAAAGTTAATAGGTGGCCTGACCTCGATGTAAATGCCCTTTGTACCTTACTTTACTTTGTTTAAAATGATTCATTCATTTAAATCATTAGGCGAAAACCGAACTCGAAATAGCATCCCTCAATGCATCCTGCTGCTTACTACTGTTTGTTATTTAGATCTTTTTAAGAGCACATTGATGCGTTGTTTATTCTCTGCGGGAAGGTATTTGTAAATTTAACTTTCGTAAATAAGTGCATCAAAGTTTTTGTGTATCATTTCAAAACTATGCAATAGTTACTTTTTACGACCTTGCTGGCTGTAAGAAATGAGCGAAGCTGATGCAATGTAGCTAGAATCATTTTTCAGATCTTAGCTCAAATTTTCGCATCCACGATACAGTTTGTCCAGCCAGAACTCTGAATAAAGGCAATAGGCTTAAGTAAATATGTACTACCTATAAGTAAGCCTGAGAAAATGTTAACACTTTTGTTCTCCGATGGACAGATTTGAATAAACTTTCTCTCTGCAAACAGGACAATTCACTAACCGGACATGAGAAGTTGGTTCCTAAGGTTTGAGGCTCTGATAGGAGGCGGGAGGACGGTTCTCCTCTGCTGTGCCTCAAAATGTAACATACACCCTTCAACCTTACCAGATTTTCCAGCCTTTTCGTCGTCCCAAAGATTTGTATGTTTCCTGCTTCCCACATCCCTAATTTCTTGAACATGCTCCCTTACTCCAGTCCTATGTAAAGCCTATCTCAAATTAGACGTAAACCGAGATTTGCGATAACGCAAAATTTTGCACCCTGGCCACTTCGACTGTTATTATTTGTGGACATCTTCACGTGATGTATAACTTGAGACAGACCTTAGGACCTGTATCCTCCCTTGTAAAAAAACCTATCAGACATGCAGCTGTTTACTTCCTAGGGAGTTGACAGTAGTTTACATTGATGTCATTTTCCAAAGCCATTCTCACAATTTTGCAAACCGTTGCTGTTGTTGACTTTGTTGTTTACCTTATTTTAATTCGAACTGCAAATTAGGAAGGAAAATTGAAGACTTTCCCTTTGATTATTCACAGGTAAAACGAGCGACCGATTTATCAATATCAATAACAAAGGCCTCATCACTGCTCGGCTACATCTCCGCCGCCAGTAGCATTGGAAAAATCTTCTTCGGCAAGCTGGCAGATTACAGTTGGGTCAATCGCCTCTATCTCGTGCAAGTCTGCCTCCTTATCGTCAGCGTCAATCACACCCTATGTCCATTGTATAGCAACTTTGAAGCCTTGGTTGCATATTGTGTAATTTATGGCTTCTTCGATGGCTCCTTCGGGTCACTGCTGGCTATTATCGTTGGCGATATCGTTGGACGTGAAAATCTACATAGTGCTATTGGTGCAATGTATCTGTTGTCCTCCCTGTTCATGATGCTTGGGCCCCCCTTAGCAGGTGAGTAACAATTTGTGGTAGCTACATCATCATCATCATCATCATCATTAATTTATTTTACTACAGCTAATTGAGGCCTACTTTGTACAATTCTTACAATTTCTAAAAAGATTAAGAAAAAAAATTACAATCTATATGTATAAATATAAATTACAAGATAAAAACGACTATCCAGTTAGGAACCCAACTTGCGGAATATATATTTTACAAAGTCTGCAGTTGCATTCACCACCTTTCCAACATTTAATTCGTTTTTTGAAGATATGAAGGGTGCTTGATTGTTTTATTTCTTGCGGCAATAGTTGCCACAATCTGCTACCAAGATAGGCTATGGTCTCAATCCCAAAGGACGTGGTTCGCACCTTTGGCACTTGAGCATCATTGCCATGTCTTAGATTGTAGTTCTTACTTCGTTCTTGAAAAATGTCCTTCATGAAAGATGGATTTAGAACAATACAGGGTGTTTCAGAAAAAAAGCAACGCAACTAGGATTTTCCGTTTCCTTCTCCTTCTCAGCGTCCTCTCCGTAATTTACGCCCCCGCAGTGGTTAATATTTTCCTTAGTGCTGATATAGCACGGAATAGACTTGAAGCATTTCTATGTTTTTCTCAACATTTTGATAATTTTCTCATAGGTATCCTATACTCCATGTCCGGCTCGTACGATTCATCCTTCTTCACTCTCGGTGGTGCAGTGGCCCTCGCAGTTAGTCTCATGTTCTTAGTACCATGGTTCCTTCCAGCAACCACACCGGACACCAACGTGATACTAGAAAAGGGAGAAGCAAGCTCAGAGCAAATCTCCGAAGAAGGCACTTTAATCGATGGGAAACTGCCAAGCAAAAAAGACTCTTGGGTTACGTATGATTCTGGGATAGATTTGACGATGAAGGATAACTCAATATATTCATGCACAACTGATGATGAGAAAGAATATTCGTCAAAACCGACCACTAGAGAATCCAGTAGAGTAGTTGCTAGCGAGTTTAGAATCATGAACTTCTTGGAAAGGTATATTCGAATGCCTAGGAGAACTTTAGTACCTGGAAATCTCGTGAATTCGTATGCCGTTAGTAACCTTGAATTGAATGCAGAAGAACTCTGTGTCGTTGACAGGGTAACGATTGTTTGAGAACCTACCAGAAATTCAAGGAGCAGTATTCAGCCTTCATTGGAAAAATTTGCGATTCGAAGATGATGCCATGGGCGTTAAATCATTGATACTTTCGTTTTTGTATTTATTTACAACTTATCAACAAAAGAAGCAGTTCAGTTATTTTTGCACAATCCTGAATCTACTCTCAATGAATTTCCGCAGCAATATTGCATTATCTTGTCGCGTTTTCATGTTTCATGGTCGCAATGAAAAAACGAAAAAGAATAAGCCCATTAAAGCACAAATAGACTGACTTACTTACTTACAATAAACTGCTTCAAAAAACTAATCGATATCTTGCCGTTCCTTCATGTTTTATGATCATAACGAAAAAGTTTGAAAGATGTTATCTCAAAGAACGCTACAACTAAATAATAAACAGAAAAAAGATAAACAAATCCTGCGAAAATGCACAACTCTTGAAGATAAAATCATTATCACATATGACACTCCAGAACGTGGTTTCTCGAGCATTCTAGATAAATAAGACAATGTCGATAATTGGTTGGAATTTAACAAAACTGAACGCATAAACTAATGGATATTTTACATTGATAACCCTACGAGCACTCGCTCTAATCGTTACAAAATTGCGGATTGCACGTGACCGATTATAGACCAATCAGCTATGGAGGATTGTAGCAGCATAGCTGTGAATGCATTCGCAACTCTACCTATGTCTACTACTATGGTAGTTCGCAAGAATGGAAAGAAATAGCAAGAAAGTATAAAGACAAGTGAAACCGAACGCGACAACCTAACCAGTGATGGAAAGTCGTATATTGGTTCTTTAAAGCGTCCCCCTACGAAAGACTTCAATACATGCATCTTTGAACCCTTGTCAACAGGCAAAAATGCAAAGGAATGCATAAAGATCGATAAACACGAACTCAAAAACATGACAAGATCTATTAAAAGCTTCACAGGTGAACACTAGACGTTATCAGGATTCAACGAAGCGCCCCTTACAAGCTGCTTTGATCTTTCAGCCCACACTTACAAAACATGCAGAAGAACGAACGAAGATCGATAAACACGCACACCAAAACACGACAAAGATCCCTTCGGGATGCTATAAGCGAACAGAACAGCACACTCCGTTAATAATCTTGTAAAACGAATGCATTGTAACACAAATCTATGTCTGATGGAAGATATAGACAGCGAGGTAGTAGAACTATTACATATACTTTTCAAATTCACACCACGTTTACACTGTGCTGGAACAAGTTTTGATCCGCTACTAAATTGCTTCGGTGGAAAAGCCTTTGCACTGCTCTAATGGGTGTTCCCAAATGAAGTATCCGCATTTGCAGAGCTGTATAAACATGAATTATCTGCCGATATGAATGAATTATCTCTCATTTTCAAGCCCAAAGGCTAACTTAGATGTAGAAATTTATCTCATTTAGAGTCTTGGGCAATTCTACTTGGGGGGATATTTTTGATAAGTCGCGAGAAACGCTAAAAAATTGTATCGATTTCAACTTTGATCAGATGAAAACTGCATTGATAATCTTTCAAGAAAATTAACTAAGCAACCCATGTACATTGAAGTGTAAGAAACATATATATATATAAGCCATCACGTAAAACCATGGGTCGTAGGAAACGAAGTAATAGTTAAAAATGTAAACGCAAACATACCTGTGTCGTTATGGTGGTTTCTTCTGGCTGTCTTGGCCTTCCTTTGCTTCCTTGCCTCAGCTCAATTCCTTGATTCAAGTTTGCAATGGCCTAATTCAGTCTCTCTGCAAAAGCGAGGCTGCCCTCGTTTGCGGTTTTGACGAGGGCAACCTTGCTTCTCGCTTTTGCAGAGAAACTGAATTAGGCTATTACAAACGTGAATCAAGGAACTGAGCTGAGGCAAGGAAGCAAAGGAAGGCCAAGACAGGCAGAAGAAACCACGATAAAGACACAGGTATGTTCGAGTTTATATTTTTAACTATGACTTCGTTTCCTGCGACCCATGGTTTTACGCCCTGGAATCTTATTCGTTTTTTGACGCTGAAACTTGGAAAAAAACGTATTAGAGATTTTTTATTCTCCTTGAGGTATCTTCCAAACCAAAGCTCGAGCAATAGCCCGAAATTCTAGCTTGGTATGGCCGATTTTAGTGAAATGAATTTCTACAGCTAAGTTATACTTTCTGCTACAAAATCAGTGTTGTTTTATTCAAATTGGTCCATAATTTGAGAAAGCATAGTTTGGAAACACCAATACATCATTTTAAAACACCTGGTGAGTTAAACCGACAAAATGATTCTACCGGGTGTTCAAAGTTTACGCGTTTAGAGAGCTATGGAATAAAAATTATGTGACCAATATTCAAAAGTTAAATGCTAACCTATTAGTCAAAGGCTAGGTTAAACGAGAAAATGTTGTTGGTAAGATCACACATGTTTAAGATCCAAAAATTAGAAAAATATCCGTAAGGGGTTTGTGGGAATCGAGAATTCCACGTTCAATTCTTGTCCATAATTTATCGGGCAATGAAGTTTACATTGTCAGTTTCAGAAATAGAACTTTAATGTCGATAGCAAGTAAATCATGGACCAGCATGGAATTTGGAATTCTCGTTCCCAAACTTGCCGTTTTTTACCAGCATTTTCATAATTTCTGGGTCTAAATGATGAATTATTTTACCCAACAAACTTTGTTCATCTAAGTTAGCCTTTAACTGATAAATTAATGTTTTATTTTTGAACATCGGCCTCATACTTTTATTTCCAAAGCCCGCCAAACGCGTCAACAGTTTTTTTGACTCACCCGGTATAGATAGAAAGACGGATCTAAAGTTGTACCAGTGCTGCGTAAACCTGATTTTAAATTAAGCTCCTAGAGCTATTTATTACAAATAATCACGTGACCGTTGTTCTAAACAACTTCAGTAATCAAGAGCAAGTAAGATTGTGCTATGCAGTAAAATCATGCGTGTAAGAACCTGGAGATTAAGAGCCTATATGCTGAAATTTTGAAATTAGACCCCCATTACATAAGACCTCATACAGCCTGAAATTTGAGATAGGTTCTTATTTGTGGAGATTATTAAATTAATTTAAAACTCCAGTTGCTTAGTCATTGTGCCTATACAAACTGATAATACAAAATTTGCATATTACAAAGAACTCTAACAATGCTTTGAAAGCATTTCATTGGATTTTATGAAATTTTCTAATTCTTCCGCAAACTTCTGTTATGAATAAGACCTGATGAATTCATTGCTGTGAACTGACAGTAAATAATAGTTCGAAGTTTGAATCCAAACAAAAGGATATCCGAAAGTCCTTAAAAGATAAGGACCAATTTAAGAACCTGAACAGCCTCATTTCCCACTTAACACCCAACATATAACGATCTAGTTAGGCCGACCTGCAAAAATGTCAGTTCTTATACATGGCTTTTTACTGTACACTATTCACATTTGCAAGCTAAACCAACTTAAACTTCCAGATTATCGAGTGCGGCCTTATGATTGGTCAGTCCGCCAAATGGAATGCATTTGATTGGATACATTCAACATGATTTACATAAAACTGGTATAGCTGTATCAGTATGCAGTATTAGAATGGCCTTCCGGGTTATCTAATCTGCGAGTATTTGTTAGACCCATGACATAAGTCCCTCTAACATTCGCTTGTTGT
Organism: Aurelia sp. 3 sensu Dawson et al. (2005); assembly: GCA_964020215.1. Lineage (NCBI taxonomy): Eukaryota > Metazoa > Cnidaria > Scyphozoa > Semaeostomeae > Ulmaridae > Aurelia > Aurelia sp. 3 sensu Dawson et al. (2005). Next base: position 3,575,797 of record OZ026593.1, read on the forward strand.
TGTTGTTGCTATCGCTTCTGTTGTAGCAACAAGTCTGCAGGGGGAGCGAAAAATTAGACCTTTGGAATGAGTCTAACTATTTGTTTCATTAGCCGAACCGAATCAATATGTCTCAAAACAACGACGGTCGACTCAGTCCAAGTATATATGTATTTCCATTTCTAGGACGATGCAAAAACTTTTTGATCGTTATAGTCTGATTTCGAAGCTTCCATGCAATCGCAAGATGCAACGTGAAAAGCACCTTCACACACTTGACTGCGGGGTAGTCCTTTCTGTGTTTTGCTGTCTGTCGCGTGAAGAAGCTGCAATTTGGGAATCGACGCTAGAAAAATTCATTTACCTCAGCAAAAAGTAATGAGGATTCTTTGAAATTATGAAATGAAGCAGTTTTCCCATAAATTTGAAAGCGCTTGAAATATGTTTTGATGATAGAGAAATGCGGCTTTTTAGTGGCATGCATCTAAAACTTTCAGTTAAATGTAATTTTCCTGAAAGCACAATCTATAGTCATAGGCTAGGTCGTTTTCCTTTCGCTTTTCTAATGCCAGCGAAGGGATAGGTCGTAACAGATAATGAGCTTTTTCTGGAATAGGTCGTAACAGTTTACGAGATTTTTCTGGAATAGGTCGTAACAGATTACGAGATTTTCCTGCGACTTAAAACGTCACTTTTCAAATTTCACTATCCCTTTCTGGTTGTTTGCATAATGGCTGATATGGCAAAGTTTCTTTGCATCCTACAGTGCAACTGTATCAGCTCATTGTGGCATTTTGTTCCAAGGGAATCCCAAGTTTAACTGCATTCACAACAATATCATTAAGCCTATTTACTGCAATGTATTGGTTCGATAGTCTGAAGCAAAAGACCTCCCCATTTCAACGGCCTATGCAACTTTCTTGAGGACAGCAGCAGCTTGGCCAGGGTAAAGTAACTGGAGGCAATGAAGTGGGAGGCTTGGGAGCGAAGCTCCTAGGAAAATTTTTAGGGCCATGTTTTTACTTTGGTTTCGAATGGATCTCCCAAGATAATTCTTTACAAAGACCTAATCGGCTAAGGTTTTTTTACCCATTTCAAGTCATGTGACCATACCATTGGGAAGTTTTAGTATTATTCCACATTTTGCATTCATGGCACAACTTTGCACGGCACGAAGTATGTCAGAGAAAGCAAAAGAAGTTTTATCAAGAGATTCATCACATGACTTGAAATGGGTGTAAAAAAACCTTAGCCGATTAGCGATGAAGAAATATTACCTATGCTCCGCCGTTTTCTCATCAGTTTCAAAGGAATCTCGAGCACAATTTTGGGCAAAAGTGGGGCAAACGTTGACTTTTAATCAAAATCTAATGCATAACACTCTGGGGGAACGAAACCGTTAGGACCGAAGTGACTTGAAATTTGATTTAGCGGACTGAGGGCTGATGGAGAGGGGCTGTGCATTCCTTGCACTTTCAGTGGCCACGCCATGGAGTCTTGCTGGTAATAGTGTCTTTTTCAGTGGTTGATATTGTGGAACATATGCAGTATTTGCAGTCCTCTGCTAAACCCTTGCTTAAGGCCTAGCATCTGTGCAAATTTATGAATCCATTCGACAATCTAAAAGATATCAGAACAGTTTCTGATGTAAGATTGGTTGTATTTAGTTTGTCCTTAAGACTGAGTAAATATTTGACTCCTTGGCTCTTCGTATACTTTCCAATTTTCATCCTTAACTTGATGTCAAATTGAATTGTGCGTATGGAGTTTTGTAAAATATATACACCGTATTATTTATGTAAATTAGCTAGTTTTTGTTTTTTGAAAGGATGATTTCGAAATATTTGTTCAAGGACTTGTGTTTTTGTCACACTGTGTATTCTGGTTCTATGAGCCGAATTTAGCAATTGCTGATTTTAGCGTGGGTTTTGGGAAACATGGAATGTGTTAAATGGAGTGATCAAGGGCGACGCCAGCCAAGAAAAAGTGGGGTGGAAAAGTGATAGAATTGATGGCCAGAAAGTATACCTAACGATGTCCACTCCGTGCACGGAGGGGGGGGGGGTTCTTCCATAGTAAAGGTACCTGGGGATGTGCCGCCCGCAAGGGTATGCTTTTTCAAACCTTCTAGTCTAGCCAAGGGTATACTTTTTGCCAATTTTAGTCTATTTAGTCTAGCCAAGGGTGTACTTTTTGCCAATTTTCGCCCATTTAGTCTGGGCAAGGGTATACTTTTTGGCAATTTTGGTCAAAGAAATGTCAAATTTCGGTAATTCCTGTAAAGAAACCCAAATTCTTTCAAATTTTGGTCCTTAGAATGCAAAAATTTGGCAAGTTTTGCCTAGAAAATGCCAACTCATGGCACTTTTGATGTAGAAATTAGTCTAGCCAAGGGTATCATTTTCAGAAAAATTGGTCTAGCCAACGGTGCCATTTTGAAACTGTGGGAGGAACACCTCTGCCCGAAATTTAGCCGAGAACCCCCCCCCCCGTGACTCCGTGCCGCCACTCTTGGGAGCGATCCATCGTTGTAAAGCGTCAAAACATTAGGCCTACTTTTGTGCATGATCTGTTTATCGATAATAACTTCTCTCGTCTTGATTATGAATGTTCAGATGGCTGCGTTCTTAAATCGTCTTCACTTGCACAGCGCCATATTGAAATAAGTTGTTGTTTGTACAAGCTCCTTTGGAGGAGAGAGCGCGGAGCGACCACTAACATAGGACTATTGGATGTCCCAAAAAAAGATTGCAGATTTGGTCAACCCTAGCGACAAGAATATCAAGGGGGCCGGAATCAAACTAAAATGATTTTCAAAACATACCTCGATAGCTAACTTGAACATGCATTGATACCTCACTTGTTGATATTGGTGCGTTGAGAGTGGATCGTCAAAGGGCAAACTTACCTTCACCTCTAAACCAAAACTTTGACGTTTTGGCCTAAGCAAATTTTTGAAGCATGGTGCATAAAATCAACATAATTTGCAGCACGAGCAGGCTCGAGGAGAAAAGCTAAAGACGGCACCAAAATACCACTATCACCAAGGGAGCTCCGAAATCAGCTTCATTCATCTCAATATCAACAATTCACTTTACACATGCAATTCATCGGTGAGAGTACTCCCTTGAGCATGGAGCATCGGTGAGAGTACTCCCTTCGAACTGTCGAATCATTCCTTCAAAAGAATTTGTTATCAGATCTCTCGGGAGTCCAAGACAGGAAGGTCTGGAAATCTTGGGGGCCAAGAGATGTCTCCTCTCCTCTTTTGTCGATGACCCACCTGGGAAAGCAGCCTTGAAGATACGTCATGTTCAACCTGATCCTGAGAGATCCATGATTCGACGATGCCAAAAGTGCGTTGATGCTCAAGGGAGTGCTTTTCCAGATGAAAAGTATGTGTGCGTACATAAGTGTGTAGCCTGCGTGCAGTGCACAGACTCATGACATAGATAGTCCCACTTATTGCAACAGCAATGACAATAACAACAACAACAATTTCTATTTTTGCTCAAACTGGAACTTCTGGATTTTCTTATGAAAAATTGAGACGGAAATGAACAGGTTTCGGTGTGCACTCTGAAAGGAGGCCCAGGCGTAGTCTCAGAAGCGAGGCAATCCGCCCCTGACAGTGTTGCTATGGTTCCATATCTAGTTACGAGATTGACTGGGGAAAGCTTTGCCCCAGCTTTCAGTGCAAAAGTCCATGAGTCGTACCTGAGCGTCCATCAGTCTATCAATAGTAACAACTATGAATATGCAATCAGTGGTATTAACTGCAGTCACATTTGTTTAAATCAAAAGGCCCTACGTGTCCCCCCTCCCACCCAATCTCATCTGCAAATTCGATTACCCACGAAAGTCGCTTGTTGACAACAATCAAAAGCATTCGATTATCGTTCGAGGCTTGTTGGACTGGGCCCCAGGGTTGGGAGTGGAATTTCGGGCCATGCCCTTTTTTCTCTTGGACCACGACCTCAAATGCACTGTTGAAAACATTGAAACGCTGCTTTTTGATGGAAACGGCCTCCATACACCGTTGAAAACACAAGTTTTGATGGAAAATTTTTATGGCAGTAGGCCCGTGGGCCTATACCCTGGGTACCAGAGCCTCAAAAAAAAAGAAAAAGAAGAAAGAAAAGGAGCCTTCTTTTCTTTCTTCTTTTTCTTTTTTTTTTTTTGAGGCTCTGGTACCCAGGGTAGTGGGGCAAGAAACATCTGCTGCTGCATTTTATCCTGCTCTCTCATTCTTCCATTCTGCTACTGATCATTCCGCAGTTCAGTTACAAAGTTAAAGTTCCACTGTTCCGTTGTTCTGTGCTTTGTTTGCTTTAATTCTGGAAATGCCACGCAGCCCTTGTTCCAAACAATTCCAAACGGCTTGCACATGCTGTGCTATTTTCAATTATTGATGACTACAACTTCCGCATTGCTGCCCTGCAAGCAATGGCTGAGATCTGGTATTGCTGAATCCGCAGTTTGGCCACATGTTACTTGGTGAGTTTTTGCTCACCTCTGCTCACCAGATTATTTTAGCAAGATAAAGAATTTAAAGCAGTTCATTTCGCATCTTTTTCATCCAAACATTTGGTGTTTGGATTTCTAGTTACGGTAAGCTTGTTTGTAACAGATCATTGATTTTTGATGTGTCCTTCAGGTTCGGTGACAGTGCTGCACGATTTGCTGATCTATCAACAATACCAATGTTTTTTGATAAAGAAAGTCTGTTCTTCATCATCTTCAAGAATCTCGATGTAGAAAGATAAACTGTGTGGCATTTCTCCGACATGCTGCATCAAAGTACACTGTCATGGAACTGATCACAGGTGGCGGAGAATACTTCAGTAAATACCATGTAATACTTGCACGATTCGGTAACACATACAAATGTGCTAAGATTTAATCACAACTGCCATTAAATATCTCTTGAATACTTTATCAGTTACAAAGACCCCCATCTGCATGTTAGGCCATACATTATGATGTGTTGTTGCAGTTGTATTGAGTATACATTATATCTCATTTTGCCTCTTCTCTGCAGCCATCAGCAACGACTACTTGCCAGATTGATTCACACAAGGTCTCAAAGCTCAAAGTCTTATTTGAGGCCTGACCTTCATGCAACTGTGTAAAAACCGAGATGATGGGATCTCCAGCTCCTCCACAGCAGCCACACCAGCGTGCACAATTATTTGGGGCACCCAGTATAAAAAGAAATGTGTTAGCACATCCCGAATCCGCCAACCCAACATTCCGTAACTTGACGGAATGTTAGAATGCTGGATTCAGGAAGAATCGTGAATGGAACGATCTGACGGATTGATGGCATGGTCCAGACTTGAGGCAATCTAACAAAAATGCCAAGCGACTGGAAAGCAATCCCAGGGGGGGGACTTGGTAGCCCCCCTGGTGAATTTTGATGAATTGATTGTCATTAGTAAGATTCTGTAACGACAGAAATCAACCAGTTATTCAGTCTCCTCAAGTTATGCAAACCTATCAAAACAAATTCCAATTAATTTCTGATCAATGATGGATCATTGCATTGACCATACATACTGTCATATACTCAAACTAGGAGGAGGTTCTCCCATCCTAATCCTGCCTTTACTTCTACACCTGTACTATTTCAAAGTCAATAGAAGTTATTTTCTAGCTCACGTCTGCCATACAATAGCACTATTGTTTCTGGAACAATCAACCTATTGTTATTGGTGCTTACGGAAAAAGTTACTACAGCTTAAGGCTCTAAGTTGCTACCACCTTAGGCTAAAAGCTACTACCGCACAGGGTTTAGGGTTTTGCAACATTTTGCAACGGATACGTCACCTTGAACTACCAAGTCCCCCCCCCTGGGAAAGCAATACCACGCCAGGTTATTTGTCTTCAACGTATCTAGGGGTGTGAGAAACAATAGCTCTCTATATTTCGTAGATTTCGCGTTCTCATAAAAACTCTCAAAAACTTTTTTGCCAGTCAATAGACCAACTTTAACTCAGCTTCGTAAGTTCGTGCGACCTATCTTTCTCCCCATGTTCCCGGAATCACACCAGGTGACTGCACCAAAGATGTTGCACAGGAATTCTTTACTACGATGCTTTGCATCACGTTTAATTTCGATCGATTTGATTGGCTGATTTCTTCAATGCCACAAAGGTTTCTGGTAAAAATTCCTCGACGCCATCGTTATCGTCAGTGCAATCGTTTATTCCATCGGAATGCTCGGAATGGCGGACTGGGGAGCAAGTGGATTCGGACCGCTCAGGCGGAGTGTAGGAAACAGACTTGGACAGGTCTAGTCATCCAGCTTCTGAAGCAACCTCGTAAATGATGTCTCTAAGGGAGACACCTCGTTCATGATGTCTTTTTTCTATTGTTAGGTTGATTTGATTTGATCAAAGATGGCTGGAAAAATGAAAATGGGCCTGTGCGCTGCAGTTATCTTCCTGGCCTTTGTTGTCTCACAGACTCAAGCTGCAAGTAAGGGAAATAAAACCTATATTACGGTTACCGGTTACCCTGGGTATCAGAGCCTTGCAACCTCGTTCCCAGGGCCTTTTGTCATATTGGGACGGAGACGAAAAGACTTCTTCTCCGTTCTAGTATGACAAAAGGCCCTGGGAACGAGGTTGAGAGCCTTGTTACCCAGGGTATATTACGGTCTGTGTACTTGGAATGAGTAATTATTACGTTATTATGAATCTTAGGTGACATGGACTTGCAACAAGTCTCTGCCTTTATTCCACTCTGCGTCTGGTGCTGACAAGATAGAGTATCATAATATAATGATAAAATTATTTACAGTTCGTTTATTTGTGGTTAACAAAAGAAGTAAATACTATATAGGTACAATATACACTATACATAAAACATACAACGTACCGGTTGTCTCAAGAAGAGTATGAGCGTTGGAACAGTTCCTGTGAAGAAGCTTTGGTTTGAAAAATTATATTTTCAGTTTATGGTATAGAAGAGACTTTAACGTAGATTTTGCGACCTCGCATATTCAAATGTGAATTTTATTCTCAGAGTAATTCATCTACCGGGTGAGCCAGAAAAAAGTTCCCACTTTTGAAAATTCATAACACCAACGCTACTTCACAAATTTGAATCATTCAAATTCTAGTTAGAAGCCGAAAGATCAAAGTATTTTTGTGATTTTTCTCGCTGTCCTACCAGCACTACAAATATAGGTAAATTCAACTTTAAAAAAATTTCATGGTTGATTGATTACTGAAAAATGGCCAAAAACATCGATCAATTCATAAATGACCTCTCGCACAGAATAATGAAGGAAATGCAACTTCTCATGGGTGAGAGACATCCTCTAGGCGTTAATTTCCTTGGCATTGAAAATCTTTCGTATTTGTTTGAAAATTGATGTCTTATAACTCTTGAGGGAGGTAAAACGCCCATGGCCTGTTGTTCGATTTGAATAGAATCCCTAAGATTTGATCAATGTTTTAGGCCCTTTTTCAGTGATTTTGCAACCATGAAATTTTTATAAAGTTGAATTTACCAATATTTGTAGTGCTGGTAGGACAGCGAAAAAAATCACAAAAATACTTTGATCTCTCGACTTTTAACTACAATTTGTATGATTCAAATCCGTGTAGTAGTCTTGGTGTTATGAATTTTCAAAAGTGGGAACTTTTTTCTGGCTCACCCGGTAAATAGGCAAAATTTCTGAGGCAGCGTTGAGACAGATAGTCATGGAATTATGCTGGTAATACTGTCCTTGCGAAATGTGAAGGTACTTTCAGTTAGACTATCATTAAAATTGCTATTCCTAAGAATTTCCTGAACAATCAAGCTACTACAACAATTGGGGAAAATGTCAGGAAGAGATGCATTTACACCTTCATCAACAGTTAAAGGCACACTGTCGTGGCACTGATTGGATAAACAAGACAATCAAGAAGAAAAGGATTAGGCCATATTCAGTAATTTCGCTGTACAGTGAAATTCACGAAGATGATAATGATCTGATTCCCTTTATTCTCGAAACAAAGCATGATCCAAGAGCATAAAGGCTTGGTACTCAAAGGCCAGAGTGCTAGTGAAATCAGTTTTTGATTTCAATATCACAACCAGCCAATCACAACCACGACAGTGTGCCTTTAACTCCAGCGCAACTTTCTAGGAGTGAAGACTGAAGGAAAAGGGAACGGGGTCAAACAGTGTCTTCTTTACCAAAAAGAATTTTTCTCACTCAAGCTTCGTTGCAATTGTGATTTTTCAGTCATATTAGGCTTTCAAATTAGCGAAGAGTGAATTTCACTTCCCCACAGGTCAAAAGGTTTCCAAAAATAATGCATCGTTAAGCTGTCCCAAAAGCTTTTCCATATAACACATAGATGGTAATAACCTTGTGTCTTAGGCCAGAAATTTTGCCTGTTTAAGTGAATTACTCTGCGAGTACAAACCCTATTGGGTGAGCCAGAAAAACGTTCCCACTTTTGAAAATTCGTAGCACCAAGAGTACTTCACAGATTTGAATAATTCAAATTCTAGTTAAAAGCAAAAAGTTTGAAGTACTTTTGTGATTTTTCTCGCTATCTTACTAGCACTAGAAGTATCGGTAAATTAAATTCTATAAAAATTTCATGATTGCAAAGTGGCTGAAATGGGCTTAAAACATTGATCAAATTGTCAGGACTCTCCGCACACAGAACAAAGAGGTACACGACATCAATTTTCAAACAAACACTAAAGGTTTTTAGCACCATGGCAATAAATATGCATTTTGCAACCATGAAACTTTACAAGTTCAATCTATCTATATTTCTAATGCTGGTGAACAAGAAAAATAAAGAAATTCTTCAATCTTGTGTCTTTCAACTAAAATTTGAATCGCTCAAATCTGAAGTATGTACTCCTGGTGTCTTACATTTTTTGAAAATTAGTATAAGGTCGGGCTTACTTTTCGAGAAGTTGGTGTAAGGAACATGTATTTTTGAAGCTTCTATGGCACGTTCCCGACCAAAAATCTGTTCTAGTACACCCACATGGCTAGCTGTCCATTGCAAATATGACTATTGCGGCATGCACAATCTATGCTTTCCTCTTGCCACTTTTCATTTACTGAAGCAAAACTATGTTTGTTTTCAATTTGTTTTGAGTGGGCTTGTCAGGATTTCTAGCTATTGAAAGCTAATTTAGGCCCACTGTGCATGCTGCATCCAGGCATGGGACCCCTAGTTTAACGTCCCTTCCGAAGGACGACGAGGTGAGTTGTAAGGTCAGGCCTCCGAGGCCACCCATCCGGAGTTTGACCTCACTCGACCAAGCTTAACTTCAGTCACCTGACGAGGACTGTATGAGCCGCTCGGCCACTCACCCCGCAACAACTTCTATTTATTGCAGCTTCTTTACCTTTCAGACTGCTCTGTATCAAATGGTGGATGTGACAAAAACGCTAACTGCACGCAGATCACGCCCTCTACTGTCAACTGTACATGCAAGATTGGATACTCCAGCGATGGTAAAAAATGCAACGATATTGATGAGTGTTTTACTCTAAAGCCTTGTCATTCGCCGCTCGCTTATTGTACAAACAGTCCAGGAAGCTATGCATGCATATGCAACTGGGGTTACACAGGAAATGGGACCGTTTGCGAGGTTGTCGATCGATGTTTAGAAGAGGTTAACGGAGGGTGTCATCAATATGCCGATTGCATCAACAGGCCTGGCCAGAAGAGAAAATGCACTTGCAAAAAGGGCTTCACTGGGGATAATGAGTTCTGTTATGATCTTAATGAATGCTTTTTTGCAAATGGAGGCTGCAGTGACAATGCCACGTGCATTAATACTTTGGGTACGTGACATTTTGACTTATTACATGGGCTGTTATATATTCAATGGTAGTAATGAAAAAATTATTGTGAAGATGAATTTTTGACTTCAAAGGGAGGCTGCATCGACTGTGCCACTTGCATTAAAACTTTGCAAGGCAAGCTAAAATTGGAGGTCCAAAAGGTCCCAAGACCTATTGGTGTTTGTGCAGTACACAGCATGCTCTCTTAAGGCTAGTGGAAAGATGCTTATCGATTTAGATTAGTTCGAATTTCATCGATTTAGATTAGTTTACTTTGTACATTTGTATTAGCCTCACGACATAGTCCCAGATATCGCAAGATAGCAACAACGACAACAACAACAATAACAACAACAATAGCATTTCCTTTTTTGCTCAATCTGGGCCTTATGGACTTTGATATAAATTTTGGAGACAGAGATGCACACGTTTACGTGTGCCCTTTGGAACGGGGCTGCAGTGTAGTCTCGGAGGCGAGGCAAGTGACCCTTGACAGTTGGAAATTCTTAATGCTGCGGTGAAGTTCATGGAAACTAATTGGCCTTAAAACTGAGGAACTCCTGATTCACAGTGAAAGGTTTGTTGATTCTTGGATTGAGGAAACATTCGAATGGATATTTGTGGCTTTTGTTCATGGGTAATGTCACTGTAAATTTGAATTCTGAGCTGTTTTAACATTGGAGGTTCGAGCCGGCAACTTAGGCCCATCCGCCATTGCCTGGTGTTCGTACAGTGTTGCTATGGTTTCCAAATCTAGTTATGAAATCGATAGAGGAAAACTTCATCCCAAATTTTAGTATCAAACTCCATAAGTCGTAGTATGAGCGTCCATCAGTCTATCAATAGCGATAAGTACGAATATGCAATCAGTCTACATTTGTATATAGTAAGCAAGCTTTTATGTACATAAATCGATGTAAAATAAGTTGACAAACAAACAAGCTTGGACGACAAAGGCGTTATAGGAATGGTACTAACAGACTTATCAAAGGCATACGACTGTCTCCCATATGGTCTCCTCGTGGCAAAAAATCGTGCGCATGGCTTTGGCCTATCTAGCCTCCAAATGATTTATAGTTGCTTAACATCAAGAAAAAACAGCGCTTAAAATAAAATCAACATACAGAAGTTGGCTCGATGTAAAATCAGGTGTACCGCAAGGATCTGTATTAGGTTCTTTGCTTTTTAATATTTTCATCAACGACATCTTCTATGCAATTGAGGCTTCTGAGATCTGTAACTTTGCTGATGACAATACAATTTATGCGTTATCTCATGATGTAGAATCAATGACTGCCAAATTAGAATTGATCTTTATAATACACTAAAATGGTTTAATGCAAATTTTATGGTGGCAAATCCAATAAAATTTCAGGTAATATTTCTAGGTCTTAAAAGGAACCAAAACTTGGTTTTTGGAAATTAATGGAGAAGCAATAACCACCCCCAAAGAGGTAAAACTACTTGATGTCACAATTGACTCAAAATTGAACTTTAAAAGTCACCTCAAAGCTCTATGTGTAAAAACTAATCGAAAAGTGAGTGCATTTGCCAGGGGTTGCTAGATATTTAGATCTCCAAAAAGCAAAATTATTGTAACAATCATTTGTTGCATCAGCTTTCAAGTACTGCCCCATGATATGGCTCTTCGGCAGAAAAACAGCAAATGAAAACATAGATAGAGTACACAAAAGCGCTCTCAGGGTTCTACTGGATGATCATGAATCCACATTTGAAGTTTTGCTTGCAAAGAACAATGAAACAAATATCCACATCCAAAACCTGCGTGTGCTTATGATTGAGATGAACAAAACACTCAACTGTACTAATCCGTTATTAATGAAGGAGTGTTTTGTCAGAAAGGACACCAAATATGACCTCAGGACGAAAGATTTATTGCAAATTCCTGCAGCGAAATGCATTATGTTTGGCATTGATTCTATGAAGTATCGAGGCAGCCTCTTGTGGAACAGCATGCCTGATTTAATAAAGAGCGCTTCATCAGCTGCTATATTAAAAAGAAATATCAAAATTTGGAGTGGAGACAAATGCCAGTGCAAAATTTGTAGATAATGATTATAGACATCTTATGTATTGTAGCATAGGTTTCTTTTTCAGTAAAATTGTAAATAATTGGTTTAAATTAGTTCACTTTAGATTAATGTAGAACTAGAACTGTAACCAACTTAAAATAAAATGATGACTGACTGACTGACTGACTGACTGACTGACTGACTGACTGACTGACTGACTGACTGACTGACTGACTGACTGACTGACTGACTGACTGACTGACTGACTGACTGACTGACTGACTGACTGACTGACTGACTGACTGACTGACTGACTGACTGACTGACTGACTGACTGACTGACTGACTGACTGACTGACTGACTGACTGACTGACTGACTGACTGACTGACTGACTGACTGACTGACTGACTGACTGACTGACTGACTGACTGACTGACTGACTGACTGACTGACTGACTGACTGACTGACTGACTGACTGACTGACTGACTGACTGACTGACTGACTGACTGACTGACTGACTGACTGACTGACTGACTGACTGACTGACTGACTGACTGACTGACTGACTGACTGACTGACTGACTGACTGACTGACTGACTGACTGACTGACTGACTGACTGACTGACTGACTGACTGACTGACTGACTGACTGACTGACTGACTGACTGACTGACTGACTGACTGACTGACTGACTGACTGACTGACTGACTGACTGACTGACTGACTGACTGACTGACTGACTGACTGACTGACTGACTGACTGACTGACTGACTGACTGACTGACTGACTGACTGACTGACTGACTGACTGACTGACTGACTGACTGACTGACTGACTGACTGACTGACTGACTGACTGACTGACTGACTGACTGACTGACTGACTGACTGACTGACTGACTGACTGACTGACTGACTGACTGACTGACTGACTGACTGACTGACTGACTGACTGACTGACTGACTGACTGACTGACTGACTGACTGACTGACTGACTGACTGACTGACTGACTGACTGACTGACTGACTGACTGACTGACTGACTGACTGACTGACTGACTGACTGAC